>CM064490.1:31157050-31423460 GCA_032716605.1 Paralithodes platypus
TGATGCCTATAGTTTAGCATTGAGATGGCTCTTTGTCACGGTCAGGGGCAGATACCAATGACGAGTGATGGTCTGGCCCTGGGGTCGTGGGCTTCGGGTGGAGTGGGAGCTCATCAGATTCCACTGTTACCATGGCGCTGGGCTGGAGCCGGGATGTGCAGGGTAGTCACTGGCAGCTTGGTTCTGGGTGGGTCTCATTGTTGCATTTTTAGAACTCCTTATTTCTTCCAGCTTGAGTGGCTAAGAGGCTAAGCAGCAGGTTGAGCTTTTGCTAGATTCTGAGAAGAGAGGCTCGAGCAACCAACTGAGCCAGGTTATGAGGAGAGAAGCTGTACTGTGCAGACATCTAGAAGTTTACGACAGGGCAGCGTCTTGGTTCTATCGAGGTCTTGATCAGTCTTTATCGCACCTTCTTAGAGCTGGACGTCGGGTTACCGATCACGTTGAGAGAAGTTTGGGAGCACCATGGCCCGATTAAGTGCACCTTGTTTCCTCTAGGTTGGATGGCAAAGGACTCAAGGCTGAGCTTGCCTTGGAGTCTTGCACGATTATGAGTACCGAAGGACTGTTCTGCGGGCGGAGTTACAACCGACATATGTTTGAAGTTGTACGAAGGGTTGTGAGCACTTTAGAACACCGACTGTCTGATGCATTGAGAAATTGGCTGAGTCAGAGATGACGACGTCGAAGAGCTTGAGCAATTAGTCCTTCTAGAGCAATTTTTAAGTGCACAGCGGCGACCTGACTTTGAACCTCAAAGAGAAACAGCTAAAACTCTACAAAGGCAGCTGATGGCTGACCTGAGATGTCACTGATCGTGGGTGCGGGTCAGCACAACGGACCGATGCAGTAACAAGGGCGCAACAGTAGAGTCAGTGATGCACAATTTAATAACGAGTAAGAGCAATGATACCAATTTTGATCACAAACCTAAAACCGTCCCGTTTAAGAAAGGTCAGGGCCCTTCCCCACCTCAGGGGAAGTCCAAGGGTGAAGTAGAGTGTTTTAAGTGTCATAACAAGGGGCATTTCGCACGTTCCTGCCCTAGTAACCAACCTACAGCAGTTGTGTCTTTGGCTAGCAACATTGGGGTGTCTCTGAGGTCTTCTGCATTTACCCCAGGTGATATGTCAGATGCGGGGGCACAGCCAGTGAAGAAGTGTCCGGAAGGCTCGAAACCTGTCCGCGATACTTTTTGCGACCATAGAGGGCGTGGCTGCATGAGTTGGGCTGGTTGCAAGCATGGGTTGGAGTTGTTGCGTGATACAGGTGCATCCCAGACTCTGATGAAAAACTTTACAGGCCAACCTATAAACGCGGCACGGGTGGTTGTGGTGCAGGATATTAATACTACAAGGTCATACCCGTTGGTTCGAGTAGAGCTGGAGGTTGAAGGTGTGACACGAGAGTTGGATGTCGGAATCGTGGAGAAACTGCCAGTAGAGGGCGTCGACCTTCTTCTCGGCAACGACTTTGCGGTGCCTACTTCTGAGGTTCCACCCTTAGTCGTTGCCGAGAGGGCGGCTGACGTGAGTAGGGAGGGGCAGGAGTTGGTCGAGAGGTGTCAATCACAGCAGAGGGCTTGCGTTGACACCCGATCTCGTGCATCTAAGGTGTCACAGCCTATTCCTCAGTCTCTAGACCAGCGGAGGAACGGTCGGAAGGAGAAAGCTAAAGTTGGGAGTAGTTTTGTGAGTTTTTGACCCAGCGGCTCTTCTTAGCGACTTAGTACTTGACCCAGAGGTGAGCTCCGGAGTGGCCCCAGAACCTGTCACCCCTAGTGACATGGTTGGGGCGTGATGGCACTCCGCGACTTAGTAGTTCCCAGGTGGAGGAGAGTTGTGGGAACGGGGCTATTGAACACGAGGACGGGGAAACATGTCATGTGAACCTGTTTTTGGTTTGTGAGGAACAGCAAGGGAGCAGCCGGCGGGCAGGTTGGCTCGCCTGGGTGAGAAGAGGGCGAGCTGAGGAGGTGGGGGGGAAGCAGGGTGTGAGCAATTTGGGAGTGAGGGCAAAGGAGTGATGCTACCCAGGTTGGAGCACCACGAGCATCTGGTGTGTGGACAGCAGTAATGGTGTGAATGTTGAGTGTGAGGCAACCACGGCAGGTGTGAGAACCAGAGTCATGCACGGTAATGGGTGTCAGTCTCTCGGAGCAGTCGGGGGACACTTGAGTGCTGTGAGGTGTGTGGAGTGTGAGGGGTGGCATAGTGGCAGTCACAACTTATGCATATCTGGCAGGTCAGAGTGATGCCACGTTGTTTCTGGCAGGTGGGCACGAGGCTTTGGCATGGTCAGGAGGGTCGATGTGCCGGTGGTGCATGAGGACATTGAGCAGATTAGGGTGCTGTGGAGTGGATGTGCCCGGTCGTCGCATAGCCTCCAATGCGTCTAGTCGAATGCACAGCCTACCATAGACCGACTGTATCTGCCATGTCGCTAAAGGTGATGCTGCGCAGGCAGATGTAGTCACAAGGAATGCGGGGGTGCGCATGTACGGTATCGGCGGGAGCCTTTGCAATTATGAACTATGGGAGTGACTGCACAGGTGGTACTGATTGTCTCATGACCTGGCTGTTCTGGACGAAGGTGGAGAAGGAGGAGACTATAGTTTAGAAGCTGCGTCTCGGCTGTTGTGGGAGGTACTAGGCATGTTGTTCTCGAGATAAGTTGCAGTCTTGTTCCTAAGCGACAGAGGAGTTGACTAGGCAGTGGCAGTACATCCGCATGTTTGTTGCTTCTCCAGGCCTGATGTACGGGGTAGAATCCGACATGGAGGCTGGAGACAGTGCAAGGCTCAAGTTAGTTCCCTACCGTATAAATCCTGCTCAACAGCCTGTCGTGAAAACAGAGCTAGACGACATGTGGCAAAAGGGTCTGAGGGATAAAGGATATTGTGAGTGGTTGGTCGTTGCCGAAGTGAGTGTTTTTGCAAAGCCTCGAGTTGAGTGGCAAGATCCGTGTGTATGGTTGAATGTGCAAGAGTGTGGAATCATTATTCCCTGATCCATGAAGCCTAATCCATTACCTAGAGTTGAGACGAACCAGACCACCATAGCAGCCCGCCGCATCGGGGCTTTTGCCTCTGTCATCACGAAGGTAGAAACTAGTGAATAGGTTATTGGCAGGAAGGCCTTCCGTTGCCACAGGAGAGAGCGAAGAGAAGTGCCACCCACACAGTTTTGTGATGACTAGACTGGGCAGTTTATCAGTGTCAGGTGTTGTTTTGCTGGCCGGACACAAAAGTTGGATGTGTGGCATGTTTCTAATGGCACTGGGATAATGTTTTGGGCTGATTGTTTGTCACGGTGAGGGCCTTATGTTCGGCAGGAGAACCCTCGACGTTCAGTTCAAGTGTGTGTTGGGAGTGGAGAAAAACCAGGCTTGCCCCCTATATAGAGCAGCAGGCCGTCAAAAAAACAACTGAAAAATTAAATACAAAAATATACATAAAAATCCTCTTCTCTTTTGATAGTTACTTGTAAGTTGCCAATGTTACTAGCTCAAAGTCCTAAGTTGAACGCGGTCTGTCTTTCACATTAGATCGGCTTGGCTGGTGTTGAAGCTCCTGCGCTCAGGGAGCATAGCAGGCTAAAATTACACTCATTATGTTTGGGAGGTGGATTCAATAAGAGTTTTCCTTTCAATGCTAACTATTTTCGTTGTTTTAATTTACAGATTGCGAGCTTTGCATTTCATTTCCTGGTGGAGTGGCCTAGGTGTGGCTTGGGCTCTTGTCGGTGTCGTTATTCTGCCTTGTTCAGATATAGGTGATTGTGACGCAGTGTCCAGGTGAGCAGTGCTGTACAGAACGCCTAGTCATTTGCCTCCACTCTCAGCTAGGAATCGTCAGGGCATGATGGAACTTTGGCTGTAGTCTATGTCTTAGAGTTTCCTTCCTCTCCGAACTTAGTTCATGTGAAGCCCATTGTACTACTAAGTATTATAGAATATGTATGTTGTTTTCATCTGAGTCAACGAGTTCTATTTTATATCATTAGTTATAAGTATTGTGTGTAAAACTTATTTGTAATGATGGGAAGAGAAACAGCCACAGTTGGGGGTCAGGGGTGCGCCAGGCGGGAGGTGGGCCTAACTCACTAGCACTCCTCCCCCCCTCCCCTCAGTGCGAGGGGAGCCTTTGTCTATCCCAGAGGAGAGAGAGAAATTACGTAATGGTTGTCAGTGGGCGGTCCTTAGTAGTTCACGTTGGGCTCACTAGAGGGCCGGGTATAAAAAGGGAAGGTTAGCCATTTTTTCCTCAGAACTCCTTAGGCCGAGCGGGTTCTCATTTCCCTTACTAACTATATATATTCTTCTGACTGATGTGAACTTTCTCTACTACCTTACATTCTTATCTCCTCTTTTCCCTGCCGTTTTTAACTTCCATGGTCCCGTTGGTGCAGAGCTAGTCAGCCAACGTATTATCGCTTGAGTTCTCACAAGATACTTGCCTATTAGATAGCCTATTTTGGAAGGGTTAACTTAGAATAGGATTGATTTATGTTTGTTGCACTTGTATATGCATTTCCCTGTGTGTTATTATTATTATTCCTGTTTTCTGCTAGTCTAGGTAATGCTAGACTGGGGTAAGGCTTTTCTGTGTTACGAGTTGTTGTTTGATGCAGTGGTTAACCCGGCAAGCGCGATAGGCCTTACGGAAGGCTTCCTATAGGGAACGCGATAGGCCTCACGGAAGCAGGACCATAAAAAAAGCCTTCCTAAAAAATAAAAAAAAGGGCCTATCAAAACAAAGGAATTTGTCTCTAGGTGAGATAATTCCCCTCCAGTACTCATCCATGTAAATCTCACCCACACCCCTCCCTCTTTATTATTCCCCCCTCCCTCTCCTCAATTATCACCTATTTTTCCTCTTATTATCATCATTTTCGGTTTTTCTCTACCGCGATAATGTAGCACAAGTGGGTTGCATTAAAAGATCGTTATGCAACAGACACGGCACACCCGAGTGTAGTCACGTGAACCTTATTAAAGAGTATGTGAGGCGCCCCTCTGAGCCTCTCACTGTCCCTGTGTTGGCTTGTTGTGGCCGTGGTGGAGAAGGAGAGGGGGACAGTCAAGTTTCAGAGGAGGATAGCTGGGATCAACATGTTTCAGCGGATCAGTGGGCGGGGAACTCGAGCCTAAGGGCTGACGAGGCTATAGCTCATTTGCCTGAGTCGCAGTTTGATGCTATCCGTCAGTTGTTCGGTTCATACCCCACTGTATTTGCTGAACACCCAGGCCTCACTACTCAGGCTATGCATGATGTTGACGTGGGGGACCATCTAACCTTTTAAGTCAATCCCGTACCTTGTGCCACCCTTAAGACTACCAGCTCTGTGGGATGAGTTGGAGTATATGCTCGGTAGAGGGTTGATAGAGAAAGGCACAGTTAAGTGGACTTCCCCCGTAACACTGCAGCCTAAGCCAGATGCAAGGTACGCTTTTGTATTGATTTCCGTAGGTTAAACGGTTTGACTCCAACTAACCAATATCCTCTTCCTCGGGTTGATGATAGTGTTGACAAAATTGGTAATGCTCGTTTTTGTCTAAAGTAGATTTAGTAAAAGGTTACTGGCAAGTACCTTTGTCCGAGCGTGCTAAAGAGGTATGTGGTTTTGTTGTGGACGGGAGTACCTACCGGTGCAATGTTATGCCTTACGGACTTAAGAATGCACCAGCAACGTTTCAGAACCTGATGAATGAAATTGTAAAGGACATTCCAAATTGCACCGTATATTTGGACGATGTAATAATTTATGATGACGACTTTGAGAGCCATTGTGAGCACCTTGAGACCTTGTTCCGGAAACTTAGTGAAGCAGGTCTGGTAGTAAATTTGGCAAAGTGTGACTCCGTAAAAGCCACTGTGCAGTACCTTGGGTTTGTAGTGGGAAGGGGACAGGTGTGCCCTCCTCAGAACAAGGTACAGGCTATCAATAAATTTCCGCCCCCAACAACCAAGAAGCAGATTATGAGATTCTTGGGTATGATAGGCTACTACAGACACTTCATAAAAGGTTACTCAACGGTGTTGGTACCTCTCACAGATTTGTTATCTAAAGACAAAAAGGTTTTGTGGGCACCTGAGTGTGAAAAGGCTTTCACTTTGGTGAAACATTTGCTATGTACTCACCCGATACTCAGGGCCCCAGACTTTAACAGGCCTTTTCAGCTGGCAACAGATGCTAGTGGTGTAGGGGCTGGTGCCGTCTTACTACAGACAGACAATGAAGGTGTGGAACACCCAGTAAGTTTCTTTTCTAAGAAGTTCAATGCTGCACAAAAGAACTATTCTACAATAGAAAAGGAATTACTGGCGATTGTGCTGTCGCTCAGGCACTTCGAGGTGTATGGTCCAGCCTATGGCCCAGTCGTGGTTATCTACACTGATCATCACCCTTTGAGATTCCTGAATCAATTTCACAATCGTAATATGAGGATGACCAGGTGGTCTTTGATGTTGCAGGAGTATAACCTGGACATCCGTCATATTGCTGGATGTGACAATGTGATCGCGGATTGTTTATCAAGGGTGGATGATCAGTCGTAGGCTATCACAGGTGTGTGGGTTTGAGTGGAGGAAAATAGGCTGCCCTTATAGTGCAGCCGGGAAAAACATATTAAAATATAAAAATTATATAAAAACTCTTTCTTTTGATATAGGTAATCGTATAAGTTTGTCATAGCCTATAGAGTTTGAGTAGTCCACGAAACTATCAAACGGCTGAGCTGCTGTAAGCTCGCTCTGGGAGCATGATATTGTGTCTTTTTGCTATTGTTGGGAGGAGTTATAAAATGTGATTTTTTTGTTAATAATAAGATGTGTTTTGGTGATAACTCAGCTTTGTTTTAGTGCCATGCGGTCGCTGGGTGTGAGGGGCTTGATGGGGTTCTGTGTTTGTCAGATTTTAGCTCAGGGTTGAGCAAGTAAAATCTTGGGGGAGGTGTGACGCATGTCCAGTGTGAGCATGCTGTACAGAACGCCTAGTCATGCCCCACTCTCGCTAGGATCGTCAGGGCAGGAACTTTGGCTGTAGTCTATGTAGAGTTTCCTAACTTAGTTCATGTGAGCCGTTGTACCAAAAGTATTAAGAATATGTATTTTGTTTCATCTGAGTCAACGAGTTCTATTTTATATCATTAGTTATAAGTATTGTGTGTAAAACTTATTTGTAATGATGGGAAGATAAACAGCCACAGTTGGGGGTCAGTGGGTGCGCCAGGAGGGAGGTGGGGCCTAACTCACTAGCACTCCCCCCTTCCCTCAGTGCTAGGGAGCCTTTGTCTATCCCAGAGGAGAGAGAGAAATTACGTAATGGTTGTCAGTGGGCGGTCCTTAGTAGTTCAACGTTGGGCTCACTAGAGGGCCGGGTATAAAAAGGGAAGTCTAGCCATTTTGTCATCAGAACTCATTAGGCAGAGCGACTTCTCATTTCCCTTGCTAACTATATAAATTCTTCTGACTGATGTGAACTTTCTCTACTACCTTACATTCTTATCTCCTCTTTTCCCTGCCTGTTTAACTTCCATGGTCCCGTTGGTGCAGAGCTAGTCAGCCAACGTATTATCGCTTGAGTTCTCACGAGATACTTGCCTATTAGATAGCCTATTTTGGAAGGGTTAACTTAGAATAGGATTGATTTATGTTTGTTGCACTTGTATATGCATTTCCCTGTGTGTTATTATTATTATTCCTGTTTTCTGCTAGTCTAGGTAATGCTAGACTGGGGTAAGGCTTTTCTGTGTTACGAGTTGTTGTTTGATGCAGTGGTTAAGCGATAAACCTGCATACTCGTTTCGGTTCAGTGAAGCCTAGGTTGTCTTCGCGGCTGACTGTGTTGAGTTAATAATTTACAGTGCGTGAGGGCAAGAGCCTAACCACCCTGTATTTTATTAACAGTTTGTTTTTACTTTGTCAAGGAGCCGGGAGAAAACCAGATACAAGGGATCTGGATTTCTCAAAGTGCACTTGTTAGTTTTAACGTAATACTTTCAACAGTTGTGAGGACTTCGCTAGGCTACGAGCCGTTTTTTTGCTCAGTCACTGCTACCTTTTGCCCACAGTACCCCAGCTAGACTTTACTCGATTAGTAGATACAGAATAGTATTGAAGCTTTCCTTATGTATGATATTGTTTATGCACTATTGATTTCATGTGTTGCAAGCTTGGCTACTTTAGTGATTAGTGGCCCACGAGCACAATCCGAGTAGGCTATTGCCGTTGCATTTGCGGAGTACTTCTTTTTAATGTTTGCCATTTACTATTGCATATTCTTTTAATTATTCTTATGCCAATTTAAACCTTTAATAGTATTTAATTGCCAGTGTTTTTGCTTATTGAATTACTGTTCAAAATCCGATACGTACTTCTTACGAGCATCCGAGAAGCATCTAACTTTTTTCAGAAGATTCCTTGCTCGATGCATAAGGACTATTAATTAACGTAACGTAATAGTGCCAATCCGAAGTAGAGGGTGGAGGACTTCTTAAGTTCTTAGTCAAGGGTGGATTACTTCGGCTTCAGCCAACACTATTCTTTGGTGTTGTTGTTTCTTACTTCTTTGTTTGATTGTTGACCAGACTAGATAATTCCTGTCTCTTTATTAGTCTGTTGTTGAACACAAGTACCGAGTTCTTGTATACCCCGTTATAGCAGATTGAACTCTGGAGGGTATTGGTGTTTTTTGTTCGGCTGGCAGTACTCAGGGGTTGGGATCGTGTGTTTCCGTTGTGGCAGCGAGCCGTATTCGAGTCCTGATTGAGAGCCCTTGTGTACCCGAGTGCCAGTTCGTAACATGCTCGCCTAATGTTGAGCGTTCCATATCTTGGGCGGGGTGTGACGTCTATCAGCGTTGGCAGAATGCGCTCGTAACTCGCTAGCGCTCGCCAGGGCAGTGAAATGGGCTACAGTTATCAGAGAATGTTGTTCTTCCTTTCCTAGTAATCGCATTGTTACAGACAGTCCAGTGGTGGTCTTTGTTTTCGTCTGTGACAACGGGAAGTATTTTATATCATTAGTAGAATATAAGATGCATTGTGTAAAGTTAAGGAGAGAGAACGATGTAGGCAGCGTGGTGGTAATATGTGCGTGCGTAGGTGTGTGCTGCCTCCCTCGCCCGGAGGAGTTTTCCCACCGCGCCCTTGATTGGCTGGCGGTTCCTGACGCCTGCTGCCTTGTGACGTCTCGGCCCGTGATTGGCCGACCATCGCGCCCTTGCGGGTTCCTGTGTAACTAACCTCCTCCAGGAGGGTTCCCAGGAGCTGCCCTCCTCAGGACAGGCTTGGCGTGCATGCTTCTAACATCCCTTTGCATACTCTCTCCCGATCACCCCCTTTACCACTGTCTCTCTCTCTGACCTTCTTCTTTTCCATTGCTCCTCACTTTTATTCAATTACTTATCCCCTTGGGTTCTGCATACGGTTTCCATAGCCGGCCCATTGTATTGCATGCGCCGTCCTCTGAGATATTTACATGTACTTAGAATAGGTTTGAGGGTTCTTAATTAGTAGAGGTTAAGAACTCTGTGTGTGTCTCCATTATTGATTTAGTGTTCTGCTCTTTTATTTAATGCTAGACTGGGATAAGGTTACTGTAGTTGTTGTCCCCGATGTGTGTATGGTTTGTTTATACCTACACGACTTCGACCGGTCCTGTGGTAGCCTAGGTTGTCTTTTCGGCTGCGTCTTTTGCGAGTGCAGCATTGTGTTGACTGAGGGCTTTGGCCTGTTCCAGTTCCACACTTTGCTGCCTCTTTGCTTGTCTTTTGAGGGTTGCCAGGATAGAACCAGATACTTGTGATCTGGATCTATCAAGAGAGCACCCCAGTCAATTAACGTAACTTAACCCTTAATTAGCGGCGAGCAACATAAGTCGAGTTAAAAAAAGCTGGACTATGTGGCGGCGCTCGACATAGGTCGAGTGGCAATTTCAGCACGTAATGTGGCTGAGAGAGAGAGACAAGTGGTGGCAGGAGACTAGCGAGCGTATGACTGCTCCAGACCACCGCGGCGAACCTACTGACACAAATCTCAGCTCCCTCCTCCCTCTCTCACTCGCTACATACTCAATTATGTACCGAAAGTACCGAATTACCTGCTTTTTGCACTCGCGTTGCACGGTTATTGCAAGAAAACTATCCATCATACAAGGATCGTTATGGTGTCATTCGAAAGCTCTGTTTATGCCCTTTCAGGGATAGGTACTTGTTTTACGTTCTGGGTCTTATTTAGGCATGAAAATGATCACGTAAACAGCCCTATTTTGGCTAAAAACACCCCGCTGTGCGGTACATATAAATAAACCGCATAGGCCGCTCGTAAGGTGTTAAAGGATGTAGCCTTAAGGACATCGCTAGGCTACGAGCCTGTCTAGCTCATCCCCAGTTCCTTACCTAGAGTATCCCAGCTAGACATTATTAATTGAGTAGACACTTGTTAGTATTTAATATAAGCTCTTTGAGATGTACGCATTATTATTCACAGCATTTATTAGTCTAGGTTGTTGCTGAGCCGCACAACCATAGCAGACTGTTTCGTTGATGAGGAAGTACCTCTTTTAGTGTCGAGCATTACTACCGTTGCGCATTTATAGTATTCTCGTGTCAGTTAACATTTTATGTCCTATCTTTTAGTGTATTCAGTCTACACGTGTGGTGTCCTGCCTCCTGCCTTTATATAATTTAAGATACGAGCATCTTATGAGCAGCAGACTTTCTTTTGAAGTTTCCAGGTATATGCTGTAGGACTATACTTCACTTTCTTAAAGATAGGAGTGAAGAGTTTATTGTTGTTTAGAGTAACTCTATTGAAGCATCTTTTTATTGTATTAAATTTTGGAGTGATTTAATTGATCTTTCCAGAGATTCCTTTTTATGCATTTTAACGTAACTTGCATCTTGTTTGTTATCAGGCTATACCAGTGTGGGGTAGCCTGAAGTAGAGTACTTTATGCCCAGTTAAGGATACCCCGTTATCGCTGATTAACTCTGGAGGGTATAGGTGTTTTTGTTCGCCGGCATATAAGTTCGAGGGCTTGGATCTAGCGTACCGTTGTTGCATAGTGCCCTATTACTAATCCAATCATTAACCCTCTGTTCCCGGAAGGGCTCTTGAACGCCCATAAAAAAGCATACACGAGCTGCCCGGAAGGGCTCTTAACCCTTATTTAGCGGCGAGCAACATAAGTCGAGTTAAATAAAGCTGGACTATGTGGCGGCGCTCGACATAACTCGAGTGGCAATTTCAGCACGTAATGTGGCTGAGAGAGAGAGACAAGTGGTGGCAGGAGACTAGCGAGCGTATGACTGCTCCAGACCACCGCGGCGAACCTACTGACACAAATCTCAGCTCCCTCCTCCCTCTCTCACTCGCTACATACTCAATTATGTACTGAAAGTACCGAATTACCTGCTTTTTGCACTCGCGTTGCACGGTTATTGCAAGAAAACTATCCATCATACAAGGATCGTTATGGTGTCATTCGAAAGCTCTGTTTATGCCCTTTCAGGGATAGGTACTTGTTTTACGTTCTGGGTCTTATTTAGGCATGAAAATGATCACGTAAACAGCCCTATTTTGGCTAAAAACACCCCGCTGTGCGGTACACATAAATAAACCGCATAGGCCGCTCGTAAGGTGTTGAACACCCATGAGGTCAAAGCCTGTGAGCTTGGTGTGCGAGGCGTCGGTCCGACGCATGTAAACAACAGCCGGCTGGACCGACGCCCCGCATCTCCGGCCACAAGAAGGAGAGCGTCGCTTGTTCGTGTGTGCCTGTATGTTGTTGTTAAGTATCGAAAAGTAGTGTAAAGTGGCTGTTTTTGCCATAAAGTTATCTCCAATGAAATCATCATCACAACTCAACCAGTTGACTTAGAGAGCTCTACTTAACGCCATTCTACAGGAAAATAACACAGCTATGCTTGGGGATGTGTGGGAATGCGGGAAGTAGTCAGAATAACAAATATACGGTAGCCTAGCCTAGACGTTTTTCGGCCAAAACACCCGGGTTTCGGGGAATATTTATGTAATGCGTAGCCGGGGCTGGAGGGTTAAGTGCCCTTGTTTTATTCGTAGCCCCGGTCGTAACATAGGACAGAGCCCTGAGAAACACCGGAGTTGATAGGATGAGGAAGTGAGTGAAATTCGTCCACAACCGCTGCTATGGAACGTCCGGAAAGGAAATTAGAGACAAAGGCCCAGATGGAGGGATAGAAACTGAAGGAGGGTAGTTTAAAAATTAAAGATTTGTGCCAGACTCTATTGAAGTGCAACAGAAAAGGCCTCACCGAAGTCCCGAAAGGAGGATGACCAAGAGTTCGTAAGATATGAAAGAAGATCACCAGTTGAGCGACCCTTAACCTAAGAAGTGCGCATTGGGGGTATGAGACACCACACGCCTGTGCGCACGTATTTGAGCTGTTCCCATCACTAACATCGTTATTTTACCATAAATATCGTTAATACTTATTCATATGCGACTATTTTACCATTAATATGAAGATATTAACCAGTTACAACAATAAAACAAGTGGAAACAGCGTTTGGATGGTCAAAATCGGCGATAGAGGCTGGGAGTTACATAACCAAAGGCTGAAGCAGCCTCCCACTCCTCTCCATGTCTGAAGAGACACTGTTGCGCAATACTCTCTCTCTCGCACTTTCCCACGCTTGGTAACAATGATGACAACGCCCTGTTTGCAACTCGCTAATGTTAGCACAAAAATAGACCACAGAATAAGGGAATAACAGGGAAAATAGGTGATAACTGAAGGAGGGGGGGGAGTGGGGAAGGAGGGGATGTGGAGGAGTGATATTTGGCATGGCCCAAGGGCAAAAAAAAAAAAAAAAGGTTAAATTTTGTTTTGGGTGTTTTAAATGGATTTTTTAGGCCCAGGTCTTAAGAGTCTTCCTGCAGTCGCACGGGGATACTCTTAAGAGTCTTCCCGCACTTGCCGGATTAAGGAAGCCATACTGGCGATCTGAGAGTAGAAACTCCATTTTGGTTGATTCTGGTGCTATTCATCCCTCTCCACCCTCTCTCCTACATATGCCTAATATACTAATCTCTTCTAAAGATGTACTTTCTACCCTCTCTGGGGTTAATACTAAGAAGGAGTGCGGTCTGGACGGTGTTCCTCCTGTTGTAATCAAAAACTGTACTTCCATGCTGACCCCCTGCCTAAGCAAACTCTTTCGTCTCTGTCTCTCCTATAACGTCTTCCCTTCTTGTTGGAAGTTTGCTCTCATTCAACCTGTCCCAAAGAAGGGTGACCGCTCTCAACCCTCCAACAATCGTCCAATTGCTCTCATCTCTTGTATCTCTAAACTGTTTGAAACTGTTCTTGCTTTAAAATTTCTTAAGCATTTATTTTCTCATAATCTACTCTCAGATCTCCAGTATGGCTTCCTTAACACCTTATTGGCGGGCTAGGCGGTCTATTTATATGTACCGCCCAGCGGGGTATTTTTAGCCAAAATAGGGCTGTTTACGTGATCATTTTCATGCCTAAATAATACGCAGAGCATAAAACAAGCATCTATCCCTGAAAGGGCATAAACAGAGCTTTCCAATGACACCACAACGATCCTTGTATGACCGCTAGTTTTCTTGCAACAACCACGCAACACGAGTGCAAAAACCATGTAATTCGGTACTTTCCCCATACATTTCACTATGTAGCGAGTGTGACAGGGTAGAGGAGGGTGGGATTCATGTCAGTAGGCCCGCCGCGGTGGTCTGGAGCAGTCATACGCTCGCTACTCTCCTGCCGCCACTTGTCTCTCTCTCTCAGCAACATTACGTGCTGAAATTGCCACACGACTTATGGTGTGAGCCGCCACATAGTCCAAATTTATTTAACTCGACTTATGTTGTGGGCCGCCAATAAGGGGTTAAGGGTCGTTCTATTGGTGATCTTCTTTCTTATCCTACTAACTATTGGTAATCCTCCTTTCGGGACTTCGGTGAGACCTTTTCTATTGCACTATACATATCGAAGGCCTTCGATAGAGTCTTGCACAAATCTTTGATTTCTAAACTATCCTCCTTCGTTTTCTATCCCTCCATCTGTGCCTTTGTCTCTAATTTCCTTTCCGGCCATTCCATAGCTGCGGTTGTGGACGGCCATCGTTCACTTCCTTATCGTGTCAACTCTGATGTTCCTCTTGGCTCTGTCCTATCTCCCATTCTCTTTCTAATTTTCATAAATGAGCTTCTCAACTGTACCTCCAGTCCCATCCATTCATACGCAGACGACTCTACCTTACACTACTCAATTAGATTTCCTAAATGCCCCAGCCAGCAATCCCTCAAAAACAAACGTAATGAAGCCATGCAACTCTTATCTTCTGATCTAACTACTACAGTATTTCCAATTGGTTTCCTTTGTGCCCTTAATGCTTCCAAAACACAATTTATTCATCTTACTACCCGTCCGGAACTCCCAGACGACTATCCCTTACACTTCAACAATACAAAAATCAATCCTTCATCTTCTCGCAATATTCTTGGTGTCTCTTTTTCTTCTGCTTTCTCTTGGAAGGACCATATTACCAGTCTTTCTAAGGCAGCCTCCCAGAAGCTGGGTGTGCTCAACCGCCTCAAGGTGTTCTTTATCCCTTCGCAGCTTCTTGCTCTGTACAGGGGCACAGTGCGTCCTTGTATTGAGTATTGTTCACGTGTATGGGGAGGATCCTCTCACACCGCACTCATAGACAAAGTAGAAAGGAAAGCCTTTCGTATCATTAACTCCCGTCCGCTCACCAACTCTCTGCAATCTCTCTCTCTCCGCTGCAATGTTGCATCTCTCTCGCTATTCTACTGCTACTACAATAATCAGTGTTCCTCAGAGCTCTCTCAGTGTATACTACCTCCTCTACGTAGAGTACGTAGTACCCGTCTTGCAACACAATACCAGCCCTACCCTGAGCAACTTTCCAACCCAAGATTGAAACGTTATTCTCAGTTTTTTCTCTATTCAACTGCTGAACTCTGGAACTCTCTCCAAGAATCACTCTTTTTCCTCTACCTATGAATTAAATTGCTTCAAACTTTGTGTGTCCAGGCCTTTTGGCTCGAACATCCCTTGATTTTGGCCATATCACTCTTTCAATTCTGGGGGGAGGCATTCGATACAGGCAGTTCTAACTTTTGTCTCCCTCACTCACATAGAAGAAGAAAAAAACAGAGATAGAGATAGAGACAGGAAGCAGCCACAGTATATTGTAGAGCCTGATCCGGCTACAGTTTGGTCGTTTACCTCAATAGTTTATATTATTTGTTTTTTATGGTTGATAACTCAATTACCTTACTAATTGAACGCAGGTTATTGATGTCTTCAGTTTATTTAAATAATTGAATTAGATAACTTAATAATCTATGCTTAAACTTACTGAAAGGGATATTTCTTATTATTTGTTTTCGTATGGCTGAAGTTTTAGTTAACCCCTTCTGTACTGGCGACGTGTTATTAATTATAGTCTAGCTATATTCAGACAATTGTATGACGTTTAAGAAACATATGTGGTAGTAAAAAGGGGTACGTGAAATAGTTTGAAGCATGTTAATTGCTGGAGGACCTTTTATAAACTGAATACAATAATTTAATAGTAGCAAGAATACAATTAAAATGACGTCGCCGGTACTGAATGGGTTAAGGGTTCCAATTGCTTAATATTCTTTCCTATTTTCCAAATGTCCACTTTATAACACGGTGACCAAAGTTGAATGTTTGGTGCATAATCATTGGTTTGTTTTCTTAATCACATTAACTCAATGTTGGGTCAAACTACCTTCATACAGTTACTCTATGATTAGTTCCTGTGTTTACATTCCTAGGTTAAATTCCACTCATTGAATAGTTAGCCTTTTAATGTGTACTACCAATATGTTACATTTAAATTGTCTCCATGAAAGATCCTTCTGTATAGATGTGCCCAATTTGACCATTCAACTAAATTATTCTACATCGATTGTAGGTGTGAGGCCAAATTCACATCACAATGTTTGTTTCATCAGAAAATATTAAAATTCTGGATGCTAGTCAGCTGTCAATGGTGTTAATTTATGTGAACAGGTCCAACCACTGACCCTTGTGGTGCAAGAGGGTTGAAGACCAATATACCTTAGCATTAAGTTAATCAATTGAAAGTTTATCCATTAAGTTAATCATAACGAAAGGTAATTCATATATTTGTAATTTCATCGTTAGATGTCGTACACAAGGTTATTTATTTTTATGTTATCAGGGGTTCACAAACTATTAACTGAATGGTAATAGCCATTATATGGGAATCATTGATATAGTGTACAAATGTAATCATATCAAATCGTATTTACCCTCTAAAGCCCCAGTACTCAATATGCCTATTCATGAAGGGTGTTCCCAAATGCGCTATTAAGGGATTTGAGTATTGAATAATTTAGAAAGCAATTGAATGATAAACGAATACTCAAGTTGCTTATTCCTAGGGCTAGAATAGTTTTTGGTAGTGGTAAGCTGAATGAAACACTTGGCAACACTGGAATGAGTCAACCTAAGCCCACCCGATTGATAAGGAGGGAGTTATTTGTTAATTTCAACATGGCCGTGAGACAAAGCACATCAACCACTAGGATGTAATGATGGCTGGTCCCATTGACTTCAGCATGGTAATGAGTATGTAATTATTATTGTTATAATATTGTATAATTACCTTTGTTGGGATTGTGTATATTATTGTGTATTATATATTATTCTCATCTTCACACCACTCCCTCTACACTCCATAATAACATATATCTCTATTACACCTGCTCAGAAAATTAAGGAAGCCCACCTCGCTTTTTTTCTCTTTCTCTCCCTCTCTCTTTGGCTTGTATATATTAGGCCCCATTCAACCTACTGTTTTAAGACGTTTACCCCCATCCAGGTGTCAATACTTTCCTGGCGAGCGGTAACGAGCCAGCAAATATATATTTTAGTTTTGACAGCAAGCTAAGTTTGTATATTTTTCGATAGAAAAATTTCTCCGGCAAAGCCGGATTTCTCCGTCCAATGCTGGCTCGCTATTGCTCGCCAGGAATAAATCGACTCCTGGATGGGTCGAATGGATTACAAGCCAGGGAAAGAGAGAAAAGGAGAGAAAGATAAAACAAAAAAGCCGGTGACCCCCTTTAATAGACAATAAGCAATGCTACTGTACACAGCTCGGAGTGTTGATGTTGGCGGGTGTATACTCTTCTAATATATAAAGATATGTAGCATAGACAATTTCAGTTTTGGTTATTGGAAAGAGTTTAAGGGGGGTCACCGTTTTTTGTTTTATCTTTCTCTCCTTTTCTTTCTTTCTCTGGATTGTATCTATTCGTCCCCATTCAACAACTGTTTTAAAACGTTTATCCCCATCCAGGTGTCGATTTCTTCCTGGCGAGCGATAGCGAGCCAGCTTTGTATCGAGAAATCCGGCTTTGCCGGAGATATGTTTCTATCGAAAAATTTACAAATTTAGCTTGCTGTCAAAACAAAAATATATATATTCTGGCTCGCTACCGCTCGCCAGATAAATATTGACACCTGGATGCGGGTAAACGTCTTAAAACGGTAGGCAGAATAAGGCCGAATGGCTACAAAACAAAGAGAGAGGGAGAGAAAGATAAAACAAGCTAGGTGGGCTCCCTTAAACAATACTAGTTGTATCATATATAAAACAAATATGTTGTTACTGAAAATTACGAGATATAACAGTGCAAAGTGAACTGATGCTGCATAATATTATGTTTTCTTTAATCAGCTACAGTAAATTTGAGGAGTTTTGGGGGTGTTTATGATGGAACGTAGTCGAATGTGGTTTCTTCTTTCTATTGAGATATAATAGATTGCACTAATCGTAATTCTTGTTGCTGAACAAACAACATAAGGTGAATGGTTAAGTTGCGCATGCATAACCTGTACTCGGTATATACCGATGTTGAACATAATGTTAACAAATTAGCTATTGATGATAATTATGATGACATATTTGGAATAAGCGTAAATAACACCTCTTCTTTCATCTTCTTTTTTGTATTGCTTCGCACACAACGAAATTATGACAAGGTAAACACGGAAAATCGATACAACATGTCTTATATTGCAATTTTGATTGTGATAATTATGGGATTATCTTATGGGTTTGTTTTCCGGTGTTATAGTTATATGGGCCTTACTTTATCTTTAAATAGTTTTATGGGCCTTACTTTATCTTTAAATAGTTTTATGGGCCTTACTTTATCTTTAAATAGTTTTATGGGCCTTACTTTATCTTTAAATAGTGTTATGGGCCTTACTTTATCTTTAAATAGTTTTATGGGCCTTACTTTATCTTTAAATAGTTTTATGGGCCTTACTTTATCTTTAAATAGTTTTATGGGCCTTACTTTATCTTTGAATGTATAACAGTGCATGTAGCGCGATTATTGTAGGTTACCACCGAGCGATAACTTGAGTGAGTTGGCGCTGGGAAGCGAAATTTGAGCTCGACGGATAACAATCTTGGAAAGTAAGTTTAGTAAGTAACTGTAGGGCTTGAGAGAGTAAGTAACTGTAGGGCTTGAGAGAGTAAGTAACTGTAGGGCTTGAGAGAGTATTCCGGTATTGAAAGACAAATCAATAGGTGATGCACCATATGATTACAGATTAACGATCGTTCAACACCGTTGGTGAACATAAAAATGCAGATATTGTGATTTGAGTATCGGTCTTGAAATAATAACAATAACACTAACCTGTTATAACACTTAATGTTTCAAGAAAGGAAGGAGAGTAATGGTAAACTAAATATATTTATTACTGAGAAGATAAGAAAGAAACAGAGTAGTGGAACACTATAAAGTTAAGGGGTACCTGTTGTATTATGTCCTTCCGTTGTTCACTCCTGATATACCCGAAGTGTGTGTCTAAAAACAAAAAATAGGAGTTCCATGTATTGCTACTTCAAAACATAATTTATTTCATGTTAAAAAATACTGACATGTGACATTTTCAGGATCAACCATATTATCATCCTATTTTACCACCTGAGAAAGTCCCATTAAAGGGGGTCACTGGCTTGTTTTTCTCTTTCTCTCTTTTTCTCTCTTTCTCTGGCTTGTATCCATTCGGCCTCATTCAGCCAACGGTTTTAAGACGTTTATCCCCATCCTGGTGTCGATATCTTCCTGGCAAGCGATAGCGAGCCAGCATTGTATCGCCGGGGACATTTTTCTATCGAAAAATGTACAAATTTTGCTTGCTCTCAAAACAAAAATATATTTATGCTGGCTCGCTACCACTCACCATGAAAATATTGACACCGGGATGGGGGTAAACGTCTTAAAACAGTAGGCTGAATGGGGCCGAATGGATACAAGCCAAAGAGAGAGGGAGAGAAAGAGAAAACAAGTGAGGTGGGCTCCCTTAAAGGATCACCATGGCAGAAATGCGTACAGGCTACAATACTTTGTCCAAACATGTTTCTTCTGTCTGAGCCACAATGCTCCTTCTACTGTACGGTCGAGGTTAATACTTTGTCCAAACATGTTTCTTCTGTCTGAGCCACAATGCTCCTTCTACTGTACGGTCGAGGTTAATAAGTGTTGTCAGATATTTCACAAAGTTTCGGACACTGACTAATACTCTGAGGGATAAGCACTTTTCCCAGTAACTATAAAGGTACCAATAATACTTGTTGAGCAAAAAACACTGGAATCTATGACAACACTTAATACCCCCGATTGTACTATGTAGAATGTTTTGTTTAATATAAATATGTATATATATATTTTTTTTTTTCCCAAGCTCTCAGGAAACATTTAGTGGCTCACGTGTATTTGTGATATATAATAAATATTTGTAACTCTCATGCTTTGTGGGTTAGAATTAAATTAAATAAATTCCTGCCCGAGTTGCGTCGGGACACTCAGAAATCAATTGCTGCCCGAGTTGCGTCGGGACACTCAGAAATCCTTGTATAGTATCCTGGAATATGGATCATACAACTAGGTATGAATTGAAATATATTCGCCTAGTGGGTTTCCCCTTCTCCTTAACATAAAATTTAGGATAGAAAGTTGAGTGTCTTTTAGACTGCCGTGGTGTAGTTGATTAAAGCGTCGGCTATCGTCTGACGGTCGACGGTTCGAACCCCACTGAGAGCTTGGAAACATTTAGTGGCTCACGTGTATTTGTGATATATACTCAATATATATATATATATATATATATATATATATATATATATATATATATATATATATATATATATTTATTTTAACACACACATTGTGAATCATCTGCTCCCAGCTGGTCCACTCACCCGACGTCCATGTATTTTTTTTCGGAATTCTTTCTTAATCTATTCTCTGAACATTACCGAATAACCTCCTCTCACTACTTCACATTCAATGCTCAAACATTGCACTTTCATTCCAAAACACTCATACTCTTCCCTATTACTTGGTCCAGGTAGTCTATGTACACCAGGTGCTATTCTGAAATATCTCATCTTCACAGCTGTTAGTGTGGAGGGATCCTACAAAAGTGGTGGCAACAGCACATATAATTCCTTAGGTTCACTGCTTGACTAGATAAACTTTTCAGGACAAAATTAGGTTCGCCATTTACCACAAGGGACTGGGGTTCTTGCAGAGAGGCTCCAGTCCTGACTTACAGTGTGCTGGCTTAACAATCCAATAGGGTTGATAGCCTCTGAAGTCCTATTTTAACTAACTAACTAAGCCATTTACCTTTCTCCCTTGCATTTTTTGTTTCATGTTATCATAGTTGTACAGTACAACTCTTAAATACTTGAAACTTTCAACCTTTTTCATATGTTATTTTATTAGTGTAATTGTACATGTTTTCTCATGTTTTTTCTAGACTCTATATTTCGTGATAAAGTATAATTTCATGCATTTTTTTGTCTAACATCATTACCCATATTCCCCTGAATTGACCTTTAGCTTCCTCTATCCACACACCCTGTTGAAATCAGTGAGAAATGTTTGGGGTTCTTCCACATTCTCCGCCAACTGGACGGCATCGTCCGCATAAAAGCGAATGGTTGATCTTCTTCTACATCCTCGAGGCACGCCATCCATATACTAGGCAGCCAAGGAGATTTGACAAATCCACGTCTAACTCCTAAGTTGACCTCAAAACTCGCGTTTAGCATATCGCCTACCCTCACTACATATATATATATTTACTGCCATTAGGAAATCCCCATCACAAAATATACTGTTAATGCCTCACACAGACTTTTCCAGTTCGTTTTCTCATAGGCCTTTCGTACATCCATGACCGCTGCATAGATTGTTCTTTTCTTGGTTAATAAGTGTCGATACCGGAATTAATGCTAATATCTGATCAAAGCAACCTAGGTCGTTTCTGAAATGTCACTCCTCTTCCCCTATTTTATAATTTGTATCCTACATACTGTTGACTGATTCTTACTGCTCTTGCATATACTTTTTCCAGGTATACTAATTAGGCTAATAAAATTAATTATTAATCATACATTCCCCTATATTACCCTTCCATTTGTACAGACGCACAATCACCGTTTTCCTCCAGTTTTCTGGTACACTCTTAATTTCCCATAATCATTTTCATAACCTATGAATGTTTTCTATAGGTTCATCTCCCTCATATCTAAGCATTTAGCCTACGATATTATTTACTCCAGAATCTTTGCCCATGTATTTTTGTTTATTGCTTCCTTGTCGTCTCTGCTCCTCCTCTGCTCCTCTGTCTTTTATCTACCCGGGTTCTCCTTCTCCATGGTTGAGATTCATGCCTTCCCTTCTGGTTTGTATACTTAAATTACTAAAATATTCGTGCCACACATCCACACGGTCACCCTCATCCACTGCCCCATGCATGTCCCTCAATGTACCACCTGCGGCATTCTCGGTCTTCCTTCACACCATTAACGGATATTTGTGTGTATACAATTAGACCCTATTTGTCTCTTGCCACATACTTTCCAAGCTGTTTTGATTGTGGAATATCTTGTACCTTTCCATACATGTTTTACAATACTTCCTACATCTATCATACCTTGCATATCCTTTATATTACCTTTCAGAAAAGCCCTGTATTTTGTTGCATTACATTTTATAGTTAATGGTCTTTTGTCAGTTTTCTCTTTGTCCTCTTAGATGTCCACTCCTTTCTTATCAATATTGTGCTAGCACTGGATAGTGGTCTGATTCTGTCTGCATGTTTCTTATATTTTAGAATCCATTATTCTAACTTTTTAAACAGCGTCATCATAGCATATTTGATTAGAAATGTATGTTTATGTTCACCTTCACCTTTATGTCAACTACAGTATACCTATGAATGTGACGATGTTAACAAAATGTGCTTGCTAAGAACACTTCTTTCTCTGTACATACTTCTAGAAGGAAGTCACAATTCATACTCCTACCCTCCATACCGGATTTCATACTCCTACCCTCCATACCCCATGTACCCACTGTACCTTATATTATCTCGTTGCTAACTCTACGATTCAAGTCACAAATTTAAATGGCAACTGTACACTGTCACAGTTGCATACACGCACATAAAATGTTATCAATCTATAATAACAAATACACTATTCATATCATGACTCTCTTGTAATTATTTTAGATATTACTAAAATGAAAATATGTATTGTGAGTAAGACACAATCAAGAGAGAAGAGCGGGTGAGGAGCGACCACAGTCATATCATATGTTGGCGTTTTATGGTGTGTGAAAATTGGCAGAGCCGGGAGACTACCGCAGAGCCACAGAAATATCAAGGGAAAGAAGGAATAGATCGAAGACAATAAGAACAAGCAAAAGTAAAGGTAAGCAAAAAAGAAACGTAGAAAGAAGAAATATTAGGATGGAGAAAGTAGGAGAGCAAACAGGAAGAAAATAGAGAAGAAGGCGATGGAATAAATTAAGTCAAAAGAAGAAATTGCGATCGGAGACATTTTTTGTTGTTGTGAAAGTAAAGGAACATGATAAACAATGGACGAGGATTGTGATAATGCGAGCAGGGTAAAGGAGAGGTAAACATCATGACCATGATACACGTGACAAAGGAAGGCTTGGGAAAGAAATGGACCACAATAGGGAAAGGGAAAGACAGAATGGAATATGAACATCGATGAAAGGGAACACAGAGGGTTGGAAGTTGGAAATAAAGCCTTTGTGTGCGAAAAATAACCTTACTACAGTCATGCATATACTTATTCATGTAAATGCTCTTAGTTATAATGTGTATACAATATAATATATACAGTATATATATAATTATATTTATATATATATATATATATATATATATATATATATATATATATATATATATATATATATATATATATATATATATATATATAATATATATATACTGTATATATATATATATATATATATATATATATATATATATATATATATATATATAAGGATTACTTCATGCTTGGAGTGACGTTGGTCACAGTCCAACCTTATCTTATGAATTTCAATTACAAGTTATTTGAACAATCCTAGAACTTTATGGACTTTGCCACTTGCACGAACAGGATAGCACTATTGCATAACTATGGTGCCAGTGTCTTTAACCTAACTTTAGTGCTTAAAGGAGCCGCCTCGCTTTTTTATCTTTCTCTCCCTCTCTCTTTGGCTTGTATCCATGCGGCCCCATTCAGCCTACTGTTTTAAGACGTTTACCCCCATCCAGGTGTCAATATTTTCCTGGCGAGCGGTAACAAGCCAGCATATATACAGTATATATATATTTTGTTTTGACAGCAAGCTAAATTTGTAAAATGTTCGATATATACTGTAAATGTCTCCGGCGAAGCCGGATTTCTCCATACAATGCTGGCTCTTGAAGAAATCGACACGGATGGGGATAAACGTATTAAAGCAGTTGGCTGAATGGGGCCGAATGGATACAATCCAGAGAAAGAGAGAAAAGGAGAGAACAGAACAAAAGCAGGTGACCCCTTCTTAAGACTTTCAGTCAATGGTTCCCACTCCTTGTGCAGTGTTTGAAGGGCCAGAATGGTAATATAAGGGAATAATGATCAGTGAATAATAGGTATATATATACAGTATATATAAATACTGTATGTATGCGTCCAACATAAAATAATAATTGTGATAAATTCGATAATCGGGTTTCATCAAAACAAATTTGGCAGCAAGTGGGTAGAACTCTTGCTGACGATCACCCAAAGGATAAGTTACTTCTTAGTTGCCATGACCATTCCACAGCTATAATCGTAAGCCTAGTTTGAGCCGTATTTGTGACTCGCTCCGCTGACAGTGTGAAAATAATTTGTAAACAAAAAAAGAGAATCTCAATTCCTCAAAACAAATTTGGCAGCACGTGGGTAGACTTAGGGAGGACCAGTACTCAAAGTATGAGTCCCTTCTGACTTGCCATTCCATTCCACAGCCGAAATTGACAGCCTAGTTTGAGCCCCAGAAAGAGTTTATAGGGATAAAGCACCTACTGTCAGGCAAAAAAATATGCGTTTCCATGGCCAAAATCCACGAACATAGGCTATGTAAATAATTATTTTAAGTTATCCCTTCATTTCTTCACATTCTGAATCTATTAATCCTAACAAACCAAAACTAAAAACAGATTTCGGCACTGGCTGCATCGAGCCATCTAACTAATGGCGACAGCGGGCAGGTTGGATGTGTAATAACTCTGAAATAATGACGAATAATGGAGGGGGATTAATAACGGCTTTTCAAATAGTATGCACATCATGATTTAAGGCCGTAGTCTAATATCAGTTCTCAAAGTTCTAGTTCACATTGACCACTTGCAATCCCACCCTTATGCTTAGTAAAAGCTTCCATTACATAATGTTGTGTTAGATACAATTAGGTGGTTGAAGCGGTCTGTTGATTGATAAGTTACCTACAGGTGCTCTATGTACTCTATATTGTTAATACATGTATTATATGTTTACATTGATTTTGGAAACCTTCGAAACTCTGTACATTCAAAATAAATACTCACAACTCACACACACACTCAACTTCCATGACCCAACCCGTGTTTATAATGAATTATCCAGATCTCACTCTCGCCTCTCTCCTCCCAACCCTCTTTCTACTACCTCATGACCTCTAAAGGTCCAATTAAGATTAGCCCTTCCTTTCAGCGGTCCAATCTCTCTCTCTCTCTCTCTCTCTCTCTCTCCCTCTCTCCCTGTAAGAGAACACGGACATTATGGAAGAGCATATGGATAGTGGAGTAAGCTGGTTGTAAGGTGTATTCTCTTTGATGTAAAATACAGAAGAAGTAAACTCTTTACAATGATGACAGTAGTAACATTTACTTATACATGATAAATGAATGGAAACTGTGTGGGATATGTGATTTAATTTAATTGGTTCGTTTGTTAGGATTAGAGGAACAATTAGAAATAGTTGAAATATACATACTTACAATTATATTTAATTTACCTGTGAAACAAACATCTGTATATACACAACGGTTTTCTATGATCCTTAAATATATGGTGATGTTAATGATAGTAGTCTCATCTGTTTTTCTTTAATTTTTATATTATATAACAAAATGCCTTTAAGTTTTTTGTTTTTCTATTACGGTCATAAAACGGAAGATAAGGGATCATAGCTACCTCTCATGATTATGGGCAAAGGTTTAGCTGTATATGAACAAAGCACACTCATAGCCTCGGAGTCCCTGGGTGGGGGGGGGGGGGGGGACCATAAATGCCCCCCCCCCCGACCTTCCCCTGACGACCCCACAAAGTTACCTGGACCTCGGCCTGTTACTCTTTCTATTAATTTCTGCAACATTCGCGGACTTTCCTCTAATTTTCACTCTGTTGAACACCATCTCTCCTCCTACAAACCTGATCTTCTTTTCCTCACCGAAACTCAGGTGTCTGTAGCAACATCCAGCAGCCCCTTCTCTGTATCCTCCTACTTTCAAAGCCAAAGGCGCATGTTGTGCATATGTGCACAACGAACTCTCTTGCTCTCGTGTTCCCGATTTCGACTCCTCTGAATTCTCAACTTTATGGCTCAAACTTTCCTGTCATTCTCTTACTAAATATCTCTGTGCTGTCTATCTTTCCCCTAACTCTACCAACTTTCCCAAATTCTTTGACTATCTAAACTCTACAGTGGAACACATTCTATCCATTTCTCCTTTCTCAGAAATCTCCATCCTAGGAGATTTCAACCTTCACCACCGCCAATGGCTCTCCTCTCACACTACTGACCCACCTGGTGAACAAGCCTACGTCTTTTCTATCCTAAATGACCTAGAGCAGTTAGTTCAGCAACCCACCCGTATCCCGGATCGCCTCGGAGATCGGCCCAACATTCTTGACTTGTTTCTAACTTCTAAATGCCCCTTTCCCACTGGTGAGACAACTCACGATTTTCGTCGTAGATACCAATAAATTGGCACATTCGTGACATGTCTCAACACCTCTCATGAAAAATCGTTTGACTCTCAAGGCCTCGCAAGGGCCCTCGCGGGTGGTCGCAAATGTTCGGATAGTTCAAAATTGTGGACGACTCACGAGGGTTGGTAGCATCGTCGAGCATCGCCGAAGGAACTGCGAGTTTTTCGGAGATCATCTGCGACATCGGCGAGACATCGCGGAGTTAGTCGCACGAAAAAAATCGTTGAAATTTTCCAAATCGTCGCACAACTGATCGCCGATGGCTCTCGGATGTTCCGAGAACATCGACGATCATCGGCGATTTCCTCTCGAATAGTCGTCGACGTGCGCACGAATACTCGCCGAGAGTATACCCGCCAGGGGTATGCTCCGTACGAGGCATGCGAAGGGCCTTGCGAGGAATGCTCAAGACACACCTGCCGAGGCCAAAGAGCAAGTTTGGAGAGGTGGGTAAACAAAAATTATTAGGCCTATAGTGAGATATCTTTCACCTACGGTGAAATTTCACGTATTGTTATTTTTGTTGTTGTTGTTGATGAAATCTTATTGAATAACCTTTCCTCTTACCGTTCATGAAAACAAAACAATATAAAACATAATTATTATGGGTGAAAACCGACTGAGAGTTAGGGCAAATACGGGCGGACTGATGATATGCCTTCACCTACGGTGAAATTCCACATATTGTTATTTTTGTTGTTGTTGTTGATGAAATCTTATAGAATAACCTTTCCTCTTGCCGTTCATGAAAACAAAACAATATAAAAAACAATTATTATTGGTGAAAACAGACAGAGTTAATATTTTGCTGCGGAATGGATTCTATAAGAGCGAAAAACTATCGTTATAGATTTATTTCTATAAAATCCAATAATGATGATAGAATAATCTAAACACCGCCATCATGTTCAGCGAACATATATATATTTTTTGTTTTGAAAGTAAGCTAAATTTGTACATTTTTCGATAGAAAAATGTCTCCGGCGAAGCAGGATTTCTCCATACAATGCTGGCTCCCTATCGCTCGCCAGGAAGAAATCGACACCTGGATGGGGATAAACGTCTTAAAACAGTAGGCTGATTGGGGCCGAACGGATACAACGCAAAGAGAGAGGGAGAGAAATAGAAAACAAATAAAAAAACGAGGAGAGAGGGAGAGAAAGAGAAAACAACAAACAGCAGGTGGGCTCAATGTTTGCGTTACGGCTTAACAATTGATCCCACCTCGCTTTTTTTAGTTTACTCTTTCTCTCTCTCTCTCTCCTCGTGTTTTTTTTTTTTTTTTCTATTTCTCTCCCTCTCTCTTTGCCTTGTATCCGTCCGGCCCCGTTCACCCTACTGTTTTAAGACGTTTACCCCCATCCAGGTTTCAATATTTTCCTGGTGAGCGGTAGCGAGCCAATATATGTATTTTTTGTTTTGAGAGCAAGCTAAATTTGTACATTATTTGATAGAAAATTGTATCCGGCGAAGCATTGCCAATCTCCGAATTAAGGGGAGATGGGTCGTTTTTCTGGTCCCATTTCTTCCTCATGGTTAACCCCATTAGTTTTCATATTTTATGACGTTCGGCCCATTAGTTTGGCGTGATATGCTAATTCCACTCTGCAATTAGCACATTCACGTTACATTCGCTCAGCTGCGCACACCTCGCCGATCTCGCCGATCTTGCTGACGTATGTGCGATGAAAACGCCGATGATCGACGATGAATCTGAATCGTTCATTCATCGCAAGGATTTGTGCCTTAAAAAAATACTCTTATCACCTCGCCGAAGTAAACGACGAACCATCGCTTGGATCTTGGATCGCCGAAGACGTCGCAGAACATACGGCGAGTATTCTTTCATCCTCGCATGATCTCGCAAGAGATTTTTGAAAATGTGACATGCCTCGCAGAGGTACATCGGCGAAACATCGCTCACTTCCCCGATACCGTCGCCGATGTCGGCGATTGCGTCGCCTACATCGGCGACATCTTCGCCGAGTATAATTTGTCATCTGTTTGAAACGGTCAAAATCGTGAACGTCGCACGTATTCTTGCGAATTTGTCAAAAAGAAGTCATCGGCGACGAAAATCGTGAGTTGTCTCACCAGTGGGAAAGGGGCATAACCCTTCTTCTTATACTGTCGATCTTTTCTCTCCTTTGGGCTCCTCCGACCATAAACTTATCTCTGTCACCTGTCCTAGCTCTCCAGTACGGCCACCCGATCCTCCTAGCCGGCGGCGCTTGTAGCACTTTGGCGCTGCCGACTGGGTGGCTCTCCGGCAGTACTTCTTTGATTTCCCATTGAATGATTTCTGCATCCATGGCCAGGGACCCTCGGAGAGTGCTGAATGCATTACCGAGGTAATCCTATCGGGCATGGAAGCATACATTCCATTCTCTTTCTCTCAGACTAATGCTAAAAAATCTTGGTTTTCTCGCGCTTGTTCTACTGCTGTCCGCAATAAGGAGGAAGCATTCAAATGGTACCGACGCCTTAAAACTCAAGACTCTCATTCATCCTGTTTCTGCCCGGAATCAAGCCAAATCTGTTCTTCGACTTGCCAAGCACTCTTTCATCAATAATAAATGCACTGAGCTATCCAACTCTAGCTCTTCCCAAGCTTTCTGGCATCTAGCCAAATACCTCTCCACCAATTTCTCTTCGTCGTCTTTCCCTCCCCTTTCCCACTCTGATGGCACAACCATCACTTCTTCCTCTGACAAAGCCAAACTCTTCGCTCAAACTTTTGCTAGAAACTCCACGTTGGATGATTCCGGTGCTATTCCTCCCTCTCCACCCTCCTCTCTCTTACTTATGCCTAATATCCTAATCTCTTCTAAAGATGTACTCTCTACCCTCTCTGGGCTTAATACTAAGAAGACGTACCGTCCGGACGGTGTTCCTCCTGTTGTACTTAAAAACTGTGCTTCCGTGCTGACTCCCTGCCTAGGCAAACTCTTTCGTCTCTGTCTATCCTCTAACGTCTTCCCTTCATGCTGGAAGTTTGCTCTCATTCAACCTGACCCAAAGAAGGGTGACCGCTCTCAACCCTCCAACTATCGTCCAATTTCTATTTTTCTATATTCCAACTACTCCCTCTCGGGCATAGGCTGAGAGCCTGTACATTCCACCACTCAACACGGTGAAGCCCGTGAGGTCTTGTTCCAGTCTGGGGAGTGAGACATGTGAATCATCCATCATGGCTCGAAGCAGCTCCATCTCTGAAGCGGCTGGTTGCTTCGTTCAAGTGCTTCACCGTCTCACCCTCCAGACTCAGACCCTCACTCTCAGAACGTAACCTATTGAGCAGTGAACTCACTAGGCATTGTCCCCCTGTAACATATTTTGAATATGGGAATATTCATAGTGTTATTTAATCAGGGAACAATGAGGGTATTTTTTAGGTATTTCGGTGGGCTTTGTGGTAATGCACTGATACTAGGTACAGCACAAATTCAATCCCAATAATATCTTCCCATTGACATATCGGGATTTGATCCCGGGTCCATTGGATTACCAATCCAGTGGCATGACCACACCACCACACCTCCCCTTGCTCTCATCTCTTGTATTTCTAAAGTTTTTGAATCTATTCTTGCTTCCAAATTTCTTAAGCATTTCTCTTCTCATAATCTGCTCTCAGATCGCCAGTATGGCTTCCTTAACCCTTAAAGATCGGGGCCGGACTTAAGTCCGGCTCCAATTTGCAGCAAGTTAGGAGCATTATTAAGGCTTTTAAAGGGTTAAAATCGATTGCAAATGGCCGGGAGCGCAGCGGGCCAGACAGCCGACTCCCAGGGCTTACCGCCGCCCATTAACTCATGTTCCCTGTGTTCTCGAAAGGCCGGCAATGTAGCCAGTAGTGAGCATAGCTAGGAAAAATATGCCGCTATTCGCTAAACTCCCATGTTACTGGTATCACTGTATGAGAACCACGAGTGCTACGTAGTAGCTCGTTCTGGTCTCATTTTTTTGCTAAATCATTTTTTTTTCATGCAGATATTTGATTTATCATTCAGGAGGGCCTGAATATGCCCAAATAAGCCCAAAACCCCACGCTAGACAAGGGTTAAGGATTGCTCTACTGGTGCTTTTCTTTCATATCTTACTAATTCTTGGTCATCCTCCTTTCGGGACTTCGGTGAGACTTTTTGTATATTGCACTAGACATATCGAAAGCCTTCGATAGAGTGTGGCACAAATCTTTAATCTCTTAACTACCCTCCTTCGGTTTCTATCCCTCCATCTGTGCCTTTGTCTCTAATTTCCTCTCCGGCTGTTCCATAGCTGCGGTTGTGGATGGCCATCACTCACTTCCTCACCCTATAAACTCCGGTGTCGCTCAGGGCTCTGGCCTATCTCCTATTCTCTTTCTAATTTTTATAAATAATCTTCTCAACTGTACCTCAATTCCCATCCATTCATACGCAGATGACTCAAGCTTACACTACTCCCATTAGTTCTTCGGAACGCCCAAGCCAGCAATTCCTCAACGACAAACGGAATGAAGCCATAGAACACTTAAATTCTGATCTAACTACTATCTCCAATTGGGGCAGAGAAAACCTTGTTACCTTTAATGCTTCCAAAACCCAATTTCTCCATCTATCTACCCGTCAGGAACTCCCTGCGGACTATCCCTTATTCTTCAACAATGCAAAAATCAATCCTTCATCTTCTCTCAATATTCTTGGTGTCTCTTTTTCTTCTGCTCTCAGTTGGAAGGACCATATTACCAGTCTTGCTAAGGCAGCCTCCCAGAAGTAGGGTGTACTCAACCACCTTAGGGGGTTCTTAACCCCTGCACAGCTTCTTGCTCTGTACGGGGGAATAATGCGTCCTTGTATTAAGTATTGTTCACATGTGTAGGGAGGTTCCTCTCACACCACCCTCCTAGACAAATTTGAAAGGAAGGCCTTTCGTATCATTAACTCCTCTCCACTCACCAATTCTCTGCAATCTCTCTCTCTTCGCCGCTATGTTGCATCTTTCTCGCTATTCTATCGCTACTATAATAATCAGTGTTTCTCAGAGCTTTACCAGTGTATACCACCTCCTTTAACACTCAACGAGCGGCCTAGGCGGTATATTTGACCGTGCCGCCCAGCGTTTTTTTTTTAACCATAAATGGGGTTGTTTCCGTGCTCTTTTTCATGCATAAACAAGAGCCAGAGCGTAATACAAGTATGTATCCCTGAAAGGGCGGTAAATGAGCTTTCCAATGACACCAGAACGATCCTTCTACGATCACTGGTTGTCTTGCAACGATCGTGCAACCGAAGGGCAAAATCGGTAAAATACGGTCATTTCCTTACATTATTACGTGTGAAACGAGTGAGGGAGGGTGGAGTAGGGCGGAGTACATCTCAGTAGCTCCACGGCCACCGTGGCGAGCGGTCATGAGGTAACCTACGCTCCTCCCACCGCTCCGCTCTCTCTCAAACACATTACGTGCTCAAAATTGCATGCGACTATAGCCGGGCCCCGCCACATAGGCCACATTTATTTCACTCGACTATAGCCGGGCTCCGACAGATAAGGGTTAAGTAGGGCACGTGGTACCCGTCTTGCAACACAATCCCACCCCTATTCTGTGCAACTCTCCAACCCAAGAGCGAAACATTACTCTCAGACTTTCTTCTATTCAACAGCTGAGCTCTGGAACTCTCTCCCAGAATCAGTCTTTCCCTCTTCCTATGACTTAAATTGCTTCAAACTCCAAGTGTCCAGGCATTTTGGCTCGAACGTCCCTTGATTTTGGCCCTGTCACTCTTTCAACTATGGGGGAGGCACTCGCTATAGGCAGTTCTGCCTTTTGCCTCCCTCAACCACATAGACAAAATTAAATAAAAAGCCACACAACAGTTTATTGTAGTGCATCAATTATTGATGATTTCGTTTCAGATTATTTTGTAAACCTAGAATTAAACATATTGTCATCACTAAAGACCGGAAGTTATGGCCAAAAAAATCACTAAAATAGACAAGCAAAAAGGCCTTTATGAATTACAATAAAAACTAAAACAAAGCATTTATTGATGAACAAGTAATTAAAAAGGTATTTATTTATGTATTAAAATATGGTGATCATGCTAAAATCAATATAAAATAAGGTAAACATTACCAAAGTATCATTGTCATTGATATACTTTCTACAATTTTCCCTGATTGCACATTATTACAAGCATTGTCTTCAAATTGTCAGGCGCTAAATTGTACCATCTGTCGGAGGGAGACCAACTTGGGCCAGGTTGCCATCTGGCGGCACCAACAAGCACCAATAGAAACAACACAAACAAAGTTAAAAAAAGGCATTATAGTTATGACATCACGAAAAAAGGCACAAACATGCTCTGGAAAAACACCAAATAGGCATAGCAGGCACTATATCGGTAAAAATGGCATTATAGTGATGAAATCACCAAAAAAGGTACAACAAGACAATTATGGCAAAATCCGGCCTTTAGTCATCACTGTCTATAAATATAGATATGAATATAAGCCATTTCCGCAACATTAGCATATATTGTCTGCATTATGTAATAATTGTGCTGACCATTCGTGTATATGATACTTTAGTTATGATCAAAACAATGGTGGTTGCTGATTTAGTAGTTTGATATGATGGATATTTGTAGACATACAATTACTTTTCAATCGAAGATATTCACTTTAACTCATTAAATCAGACTTTTTGTTATGTGAATGAAGGCTACTAACGGCAAAGCTGCCTTTAACCCGTACAGCCCCAGCGACGCGCCTGACGCGTCGGCGATGTATGTAACGCACAGCCCCAGAGACGCGCCTGACGCGTCACCCTAATTGCGCCGACCGTAACCTCAGGTGTAGCCACTCAAGAGGGCTCAGATTTGTATGGAAACTGTGTACGTATCCCACGCAACCGTGCCGATGGTTGAAAACTCTCAAAGTCCACGTGCGTGCACGTGAGCGCGCAATAACCTGGTTTTTTGGGGTAATTGCCTTCAATTTTTTAGTTGAATTAGTGAAAGAGCCCAAATCAAGGTAAGTTAAAGTCAAAATGTATGGACATACGGAGCTTGAAGCAGTTTAAGACATACGATGAGGGAAAGACAGATTGAGGGAGAGAGTTCCAAAGCTTGTTGTTGAGTAGAAGAAAGATTGGGAATATATATTCAATCTTGAGTTTAAGCATAGGACAGACTAGGCGTGGGAGTTTGTTAAAAGACGGGTGCCCCTCACTCTCAGTAAGGGATGGGGTATACACCGAAAGAACTCCGAAGAACATTGATTATTGTAATAGTGGTAGAAAAATGAGAGAGATGCAACATTGCGACATATAGAGAGAGATTGTAGGGAATTAGTGAGAGGACTTGAGTTGATAAGATATAAATGCTTTTGACTATCCCTTTCGAGAAGTGTGATATAGCGAGAACCTCCCCACACATGCAAACAATACTTGATACATCGGGGCACTGTGCCCCTATACAGAACAAGAAGCTATGAGGTGGTCAAGAACTTACAGAGACGGTCGAGCACACCTAACTTCTGGGAAGTTGTTTTTAGCAAGAGTGGTAATATGATCTTTCCAAGAAAGGCAAGAAGTAAAATAAACACCAATATTTCTGAAAGAAGATGAAGGGTTGATTAGTGTATTGTTGAAGTATCTGTGAAAGTTCTTGATGGGTGGATAATTGGAGAAGTTTGGTTTTGGAAGCATTGAGAGTAACAAGATTTGATCTGCCCCAATCAGAAATGGTTCATAGATTAGCAGATAAGTGTGCTATGGCCTCATCACATAACATTTGGTGTGATTGCATGATGTGTCTTACTGTAAAACTAGTTGAGTTGTCTAAGGTAGAGTATTCAGCATATGAGTGAATAGGACTGGAGGTACAGTTGAGAAGGTCACTAATTTAACTTAGAAAGAGAACTGGAGACAGAACAGAACCCTGAGGAGCACCAGAGTTGATAGGTTGAGGAAGTGAGCGATGGCCATCTGCATCTGCAGCTATGGAACTACCTGCGAGGAAAATAGAGACAAAGAGGAGGGATAGAAACCGTTGGGGAGTAGTTTGGAAATAAGCAATTTGTGCCAGACTCTATCGAAGGCTTTCGATATGCCTAGCGCAATAGAAAAGGCCTCACCGTAGTCCCGAAAGGAGGATGATCAAGAGTTAGTCAGTTAAGAAAGTAGAGTGACCCGTAAGGAAACCATACTGGCGATCTGATAGTAGATTATAGGAAGACAAATGCTTAAGACATTTTGAATTCAGAATAATTTAAACAACTTTAGAGATGAAAAAGATGAGAGCAATTGGACGATAGTTGGAGGGTTGAGAGCGGTCACCTTTCTTTAGGACAGATTGAATGAGAGCAAATTTCTATTAAGTAGGACAGTCGTTAGAGGAAAGACAAAGACTATTTACAATATGTTTAATATTGCTATCAGATTACTGTATTCAGTTAAGGATGGCATTCTGGGTTTTGAACAGTTAAACTTTATCTCTAATTAACCTCTAACTCTGATAGGTCCTCTTGGAGTCGAATTAAATTGTGTATGGGTATCCAGATTGAAACAAATATTGTCACCATCTGATTGAAAACGTTATCATTGTGAAATATCTCTGCTTCATAGTTGACACCTTTCCAAACCTGCTAATGCCCCTTTCACACATACAGGACTAGGGTGCCGCATGCAGCAGAGTAGCTACTCTGCTGCATGCGGCACCCGAGTTGGCACCTAGGCCTGACCATGTGGCTGTAGTCGTCTGTAGTCTGGTGAAGTCCTGGCAATGCGTGTCAAGTCGTGGGCCAAAACAAAATGTTTGTGAGTTTCAAAATTTGGTCCAGACTTGAGATTTGTCTGGTGGATGCGGGGAGTAGTCTGCGATAGTTGGCGCTAGTCGTCACTAGTCTTCTGTATGCGGCTGTAGTCCTTGAGTATAGCATAGCGAATTGTGTGTCATGTGTAGCATAAAGACTACAGCCGCATACAGGCGCATACACCCGAGTACAGCCAACAGACATGAGTACAGCCGCATAGGTCTGCCTTCCTTCTTCCATACCTAGCTCCCTCCCTCCCTCTTTCCCATACCCCTACCCCCTTCTTTCCCTTCATATTTGCCTTCCTTTTCGTTCGTTTCCTTTTTTCTCTTACCTCATACTTTCTCATAACTTCTCTATCTCCCTCCTTCCTCCCCTCCCTACACATATGAAGCCGATTGGTGAGGTAGTTTCGCCACCACGGATTTTCCTTTTTTTCCTTTTCTTCGTATGGATACGCTGGAAGTGGGTGGTGGGAGGCAGTTGGGGGTATGGTGGGGGGAAGGCAGAAAAATAAGGAACTTGTCACACAAATATGGAACCGATTGGTGCAGTCGTTTCGCCGCCACAGATTTTCCTTTGTTTTCCTTCTGACGGGACCGACAGTCAGCCAGTGGGTGGGAGGAGGGATTTGGGATTTTTGTGGTGGGTAAGGTACACCCAGAAGTGAAAGTCCCTGCATAGGGTTTACCCCCTACTCCTACTACCCCAGAAGGTAGGAACGGGGTGGGCCCTGCCCAGTCCCCCTTACTACTCCTACCCCAGGCAGAAGGGACGGGATGGTGCCAGTCCGTCACCCCTTCCTTCCCCTACCCTATAATGGAGAGATTAAACAAGCAGGCCCCCCACTCACACCATACCCCAAGCCCACACAGGAGGAAACCGCCGATTACAACCATTGTTTTCCACGAACACAGAATAAAGTAACCTTGCAACGAGACCGAGACCATGTCAGTAATTGGTAATCTACAGTATATATATTCTATATAATATTTATGCCAGAACAATGTTGCAATAAATGATCTGATTTTACAGAATGAAGATCATTTACACTATCTGTCACCTATCTGTAGCTTGACACACAAACACTTATGATTTATGCGTAATTAGTATTCTATCATGTTTGTATTTATAATGTAAATTTCCAATACCATCACCCCTTCTAGTTATTTTACAAATTGATGCATTGGTATTTAATGGATTTGCACATTGAAATGGTAATTTTGTTATTTTTTGAATACCTTTGAAGAGATGTTGGAACTTACTAAAAAATATATTGTATGGATTGCTTAATTGATTATAAGTGGTATATTCATTCTATGTTCCATCCGTGGTTAGGCTTTTTGGTGCATATTCAAGAATATTAACCATCTCCGACATATGACGCGATTTTGAGCCTATTAGGGATACTTTAAAGCCCTTGTTACCATCAGGGGTATTTAGAAACCTTTAGTTTAATTACTTCAACCTCTGCAGTTGTCTTTCAGTTAGCTGTGGGCAGAAAACTAATTTTGGAGAGGTAATTATAGGAGTGAGAGAACTCTATTTCTTATTGCTAATCTGGCAACCTCTGCGTAATATGAGTCTGAAAGGGTTAACACACTCTCTCTCTCTCATATATATATATATATTAATTGTCATTTGAATGTATTACCATGTTCACTGCAGTCATTTTTTTTTTTTTTTGGATGGGGAGGGGGGGGGGGGGGGGTCTATCAAGAAGGTATTTCATATGTTTTTTCCAACAACCAACTTTACTTCTAAACTCAAATCATGAAATCAACAAATACATGTGACAGTCCAGGGATTCGAACCTAGGATGCTCTCACCGAAATTCAGTGCATTTATGCATTACGCTATGAAGACAGTTTTACAGACTTCAACGAGGTATGTCATAACTTTATAACAAACTAGATATCTACTTATCTTTCCGCGGACATATCATAATCAGGAGAGCATTATATCCGCGTAGCAACTGATAGTGAAATTATTGAAACCTCACTTCCCAAACAGTCTCACAGATACGATATTAACGTAGCACTCTAGTGTTGTCTTAATTATACTGAACTTTTTCGAGTATATGTCATCTATATGATTAAATACATAATTCTCATAATCGCTTTTCATTTGGAACGATGAGTGTATTAGTGGTAATATGTGCTTGTGGTATTGGATCTTGTTGTATTGATATATATATATATATATATATATATATATATATATATTATTTTTTTTCTTGAAATAGACATTATGATAAAATATGTTAAGCATTAAATCCCATCTAAAATTCTTGGGCATGCCGATGTTCAATGCATACGTATGCAAATACGAAATCAAAGTTCAGTAATAGCTATTCACCATCTATCCTACCTAAAATCGACAGTTATATTTTATCAAATATTAAATACAGGGTTATCGGTAAGAAAATGCTTATCTAATTCCTGCTATAGAAATATCTCTCTCTCTCTCTCTCTCTCTCTCTCTGAAAATGTTGTCTCGGTTATTAAGGGATACCAACAGATTTTTCATTTACTTTTGTAATTATTATTTTTAATGCTTCTACATTTAGCCCTATTAGTTATGAGATTTCAAGACATTCGCCTCATTAGTTTGGCGATTTTCAAACCATTTGCCCTATTTCTTTGCCAATATTAAGACCCTTAGTGCCATTTAGGTGTCAATTTTTTTCCTGGCGAGCGATAGCGTCGATAGCGACTGTAATGATGTCCACCCCTGGTCGAGCGCCCTTTATATACCTCCGTTGGCCACAGAACCTGTATGTGTCGGCTTTATGCGAGTGTATGCGGATCGACTCTGAAGTCGATCGTCTGTAGTCTGGAGTCGATCGTCTGAAGTCTTATAGATGCGGGTGTAGTCGGCATGTACAAATTACCGTTATTTCCATTGTCGGTTCGAGTCTCAAGACTTCTCCGGAGTCAAGACGACAACGTCGGCTGTATGCGGCAGTAGTCTGGTGAAGTCCTTTGGATGCGGCATACCGAGCCAGCTCCACCAAGTCGGGGAAAAAAACCGCCACGACTAGCTACTCTGCTGCATGCGGCACCCGAGTCCTGTATGTGTGAAAGGGGCATAAGGGGGCCTACCCACATCAAGGAGTTTGGCGCGCACTGTAACAGAGACTCCATATGGACTCCTGGAGCTACTCCGTCGTACCCCTGAATAGTCTGTACACTGAGTCTGTCCCGCTGTGGGCCAGCTTAAAAAATGTCAAGCATGTGTAAAACTTCTGTCTCGAGTTTGAAAAGTCTGTTGGACTCGGTTTCAACTCTTTCCGACTCCAAACAAATCCATTACACTCCATCATACTCCATTATGCTCCAAAATACTCCTTTACACTCTGTCTACGAAACACCCTACTTTTCTCTCTCACTTTCTGTTCATCCTCATTCCCCATCTCCAGTTTTGTCAATGATTCTACTTCCTTACATGTCTAGTTCCGTTTCTGCTTGTGAAACAAGGCCACTCGGGTTATGAATGAATAAATTGTACTTTTATAATATATTATACATTTAATAATTTTCCCTCCATATTCTTCTTTCGTTTCATCCTTTCATTTTTTTTTTTTCTATATGATTAAGCGAGGCAAAAGGCAGAACTGCCTTATAGCGAGTGCCTCTCCCATAGTTGAAAGAGTGACAGGGCCGAAATCAAGGGACGTTCGGGCCAAAATGCCTGGACACACAGAGTTTGAAGCAATTTAAGTCATAGTAAGAGGGAAAGACTGATTCTGGGAGAGAGTTCCAGAGCTCAGCTGTTGAGTAGAAGAAAGTTTGAGAGTAATGTTTCACTCTTGGGTTGGAGAGTTGCACAGAGTAGGGGTGGGATTGAGTTGCAAGATGGGTACCACATGCCCTACGTAAAGGAGGTGGTATACACTGGGAAAGCTCTGAGGAACACTGATTATTATAGTAGCGATAGAATAGCGAAAGAGATGCAACATTGCGGCGGAAAGAGAGAGATTGCAGAGAGTTGGTGAGTGGACGGGAGTTAATGATACGAAAGGCCTTCCTTTCAACTTTGTCTAGGAGAGCGGTGTGAGAGGAACCTCCCCACAGATGTGAACAATACTTAATACAAGGATGCACTATGCCCCTGTACAGAGCAAGAAGCTGTGCAGGGGAAAAGAACCCCCTAAGGCGGTTGAGCACACCCAGCTTCTGGGAGGCTGCCTTAGCAAGGCTGGTAATATGGTCCTTCCAACTGAGAGCAGAAGAAAAAGAGACACCAAGAATATTGAGAGAAGATGAAGGATTGATTTTTGTATTGTTGAAGAATAAGGGATAGTCCGCTGGGAGCTCCCTACGGGTAGATAGATGGAGAAATTGGGATTTAGAAGCATTAAAGGTAACAAGGTTTTCTCTGCCCCAATTGGAGATAGTATTTAGATCAGAATTTAAGAGTTCTATGGCTTCATTACGTTTGTCATTGAGGGATTGCTGGCTGGGGCGTTCTGAAAAACGAATAGAGTAGTGTAAGGTTGAGTCGTCTGCGTATGAATGGATGGGAATTGAGGTACAGTTGAGGAGATCATTTATAAAAATTAGAAAGAGAATGGGAGATTGGACAGAGCCCTGAGGAACACCAGAGTTTATAGGGTGAGGAAGTGCACAATGGCCGTCCACAACCACGGCTATGGAACGGCCGGAAAGGAAATTAGAGACAAAGGCACTGCTGCTCTACACTATTTGTTTAGCATAATACTGCCCTAGGTTCCCAATTGTATTTATCACCCTATCTCCTTCTTTATTTCCCTACTTCCTAATTGTTTGTATTAAATTGCCCTTTCTCTGAGATCAGTGTATTTTTGTTCAAGGACACTCGGGCTATGAATTAATTACTTCTAAATTGAGATTTCTTCCTGAATTTTGTTCAATGATCAGTGTCCAGTTTCGTTCGTTCTGATAATTTACTAGCTAGGACGAGGTATGATGAGCGTAACAAATTGGAATGATAAGTTGATTAGGTAATACCCGATATATTTATGTTAATTATAACCCATAGAAACTTAATACGAAATTGTACATACCTTTCATAAAGATATGTAAACTAGGCTAATATTGGCGCTTAATTTGAACTTCTATCTACTTATTCTAAATTGTCTAGGTGTTTACGAGTCTCGACAATATATATATATATATATATATATATATATATACTGTATATATACTCATTTATTGTACTTATAAGCTTTTGTATATTTTTTCATTGGTATATTTACTTGTATTTGTTTTATTTGTTCATTTATTTATACGTTGATTTTGTTTGTTTGTATTATTTGTATTATTTTTATGATTATGCTTATTGTTTTTATTAGTAGTAGTAGTAGTATTTTGTGTTTTGTGGTGAGGATATATTGGGTCCGGGTGCATGCGTCATCGGATGTTGGCTAAAAGTAATTATTACTTAAACCGGTAACAAACAAAGGTATTGGCGAAGTTCCACCTACCATAATCCATAGACTACAGTAGATTTAGACTTGACACGAAAATGGAACTTTGCAGTAAGGGACCTAAAATAGGAACACGAACCCCCAAGTTCAAACCTCGAAATCGCGAAAATTTGATATTTTCGCGGTTTCGAGGTTCGAACTTGGGGGTTCGTTCTCCGATTATGGTTCCCTTACTGCAAAGTTATACTGTATATTCGTGTCAAGTCCAGATCTACTGAAGTCTATGCATAATTTTTACAGTAGTTTGTGAGAAATCAGTCGGACAGATATATAAACAATCATAAACAGCCCGACATCATTTATCATCAAAATTCCACAAACCTCTTCCAGGTACTTTGCTTGAATCAGTCTTGTATTTTAATGCGATAGCACAATGGATAGTGTCTAGTGTCATGGACTACATAACAAAACTTCAGATCAAGTTCATGCCAAACATCATTTTTTTTTCTGAGGTGATCTGATTGTTCCTGTTGTTCTACAAATATCCTGGCTACTGTCTGATATCCTAGAAGGGGAGGATAACACAAACTGAGAAAAGTATGAGAAGAAGGGTCTAGCATTCAAAATGGCGGTCAGCCAGTGAAGTTGAACTCACTTGTCTGGTGTTACTGCTGGGCCATGATGTAAGTCCCACACAATACATACTACAGGCCTTATTCTGTATAGGAACTGCTGGGCGGCCATGATGTAAGTCCCACACAATACATACTACAGGCCTTATTCTGTATAGGAACTGCTGGGCCATGATGTAAGTCCCACACAATACATACTACAGGCCTTATTCTGTATAGGAACTTAGCCGTGGATCTTCTACTGTATCGGTGTTGGTTGTAGTTATATGACAGGCAGACAGGCAGGCAGATGTAGTAGTTAAAGGTTACAGCAGTTTGAGAGATCTTGTTTTAGTGGTTCAATATAGTTGCTACTCTTGGGTTCCAACAATATGTACATACTCCAGAAAGACTCTCCTAGGATATCTTTATATAGTAATCTTACAATCAATTATCCCTCAAAATAATACATACTTTAACTATGAGAAATGTTACCATAGTGATATATACGGGAAAGGAATAGATAATAAGATGTTATAATTATGCATGATAGCTGCCGTGAACCAGGGCGTGAAACAACCATATAGATGTTATAATTATGCATGATAGCTGCCGTGAACCAGGGCGTGAAACAACCATATAGATGTTATAATTATGCATGATAGCTGCCGTCAACCAGGGCGTGAAACAACCATATTGTTTATGGGATTCACAAGATCTACACCGACACATCAAGAAAATAACCCTTATATCATCACCGATTCATAGCATAAAAGATAATCAAAGGTGCTGTGAACGACCATATAACTGCTCTCTCCAAATCAATTGATATGAATAAATAAGGTGTCGTCATCTAGTGTGGCAGAAAGGAAACAACCAACATCTTGAAGCTCCACTGTGACCATCTAGTGTAACACGTATGAAGCGCCCAACATCTTGAAGCTTCAAACGGTAATCTCAGGGCCTCGTAAGAGTTATAGGCTACTGAACAGCCTACAGTCCCGAGGTTGAGACAAAGAATAAACAAAAATAGAAAAGTTCTCAAATGTTATAAATCTAAATACGCAAACAAACAATTGTTCATGTCCAGTAATTTCACCTTCGGGAACTGTTTCTTGTAGAGTTATAAGAGCACAGCAGATCAGAGGTATCAACTTCTGCCCATCACAGTAATGCCTTGATAACTTGATACCCATGACTTACCTCCGTGCGAGAGTATAATGAGGTATACTAACATATACATAGGCCCTTCGTCAATCCTCTTAAAAACAAATCCTCTTTGTTCTTGCATTGTTCACTGTATTGTTTTGATCTCATTATGTTATATATACTGTTTAATCCTACCTGCACCAACAACTTTGTAATTCTTATTGTATATATTTTATCTCAGTGCCCATCCCCTTATTATTCCCATTAACGTCCTTTATTTTGATATTTTATCTCAGTGCCCATCCCCTTATTATTCCCATTAACGTGCTTTATTTTGATATTTAATCTCAACGTCCATCCCCTTATTATTCCCATTAACGACCTTTATTTTGATATTTTATCTCAACGTCCATCCCCTTATTATTCCCATTAACGTGCTTTATTTTGATATTTTATCTCAACGTCCATCCCCTTATTATTCCCATTAACGTCCTTTATTTTGATATTTTATCTCAACGTCCATCCCCTTATTATTCCCATTAACGTGCTTTATTTTGATATTTTATCTCAACGTCCATCCCCTTATTATTCTCATTAACGTGCTTTAGTTTGATAATGGTTTACCCATTAACAAAATTGACAACTCGATAAAGTTCTTCCACACATTATGCCACCCAGACATCTGTGTATAGGAACTTGCTTATCATACACCAACTTGAGTAATTCTTTGTACCATTATCTGATTACTTCATCTATTGGTCATATTTATCCACACTTAAGGTGACATAAACAAAAACAGTGTCATTGCCACGTTACACTGAAACACATAACTAATTATGTTTCTGAGTTTGCATTCGGCTAATACATGCTGGTTAATTGCATTTTTTCTCTCTCTCTCTCTGTATCCCAGAAAAAAAAGGATTTATATGTATATTTTCCCAATACCATTTTTCCAGTTTGGCTTTAATATACTTGTTGTAATATACCTCCAATGACATTTCAAAAATAAATTACGTTCACAATTAAAACATGCAAATTTTCGGTCCCGCTCTCTCTTACCAGAACCTAATAACCCGTTCAGTACCGGTGACGTCCTTTTCATTATATTCTGACAACTATTAGACGATTCCATTCAGTTGAGGAAGGACGTCTACCCATGAAAAGTACATAGACCCTCTCAATTCATCTGTTTAGCTACCATATATCCTGCCTAAGCTTCATAAAACTGTTAAATGTCGCTAAAAATCAAATTCAAAATACGGTGCCGGTACGGAAAGGGTTAAAGGTTGGAGACGAACTTTAGTGATATCATTCCACCGATATATCAGGAAGTAGACACAATAATAATATAAATAACAAATAACTATGCATTATGTATGCTCTTTGCATACTCATTGGAAAACCTGTAACACCACAATTATTAACACTTTAGCCATTTGCTATGTTACATAAAATCATCCAGCTTATGCATAACACAACGCCATTAATGTACAGTACTATTTACCGTATATCATTGTCCTATATTAGTCCGAACATAATGAAACATTCTCCCTCTCGGTCTCGGATTTTAACTTTATCCTAGAACGACAGCTGCAATGCCTATTCTGAATTTCTGAACCATAGCCTTAAATATGCGTAATTAATATAATGATTCACCTCTAGACGAATAACTAACAAAGCCTCCATTCAGGTGCCAATATTATATTAAGAAATCGGTAGCGAACCAACAATTTGCCTGAAGGGGGTCTAGGGGGATGTTCATAACCTGTAGGGGATTCAGGTAGGCGTGTTTAATAAGTACGGAGTCCGGAGGGTGTTTTTAGGCTGAACCGGATCTGGGGTGCAGTGTTATTAGTCTGAAGGGGATTTGAGGGGGAGGGGGAGAGAGGTAGCCTGAATGAGGTCTGGGGTTGTTTGTCTGTCTGGGATCTGCAGGGCGTTTTTAGACTAAAAGGTGGTCTGGAGGGTGTCACCGCACATCTAACTCTTGAGATCACAGGACAACATTTGAAGAATCTGCCCACTTTTCAGCAGCACTCTTTGTTCCTGCATAACGTCTAGGTACAATATAATTAACTAAATAAGGTATCACAGTGCCTCTAGATGCACTGAGTGAAATTATTAATTTACCAATCAACGCAGTGGCAGCCTGAGAGGGGGCCTGGAGGGTGGTTTTAGTATGAAGGGGATCTGGGGTGGTTAGCATGTCGGGAGGGTGGTCAGCATGTAGGGGATATAGGAGATATTTTCAAACTATGTTCCAGTTAATATTATCGGACTTGCGTTTCTGAATTTGTTGCCACATGTATTTGTTGCCACATGTATTTGTTGCCACATGTATTTGTTGCCACATGTATTTGTTGCCACATGTATTTGTTGCCACATGTATTTGTTGCCACATGTATTTGTATTATTATTTGTATTATATTTGTTGCCACATGTATTTGTATTATTATTTGTATTATATTTGACAAATTACTCCAGTTCGTCATTTGTAATAAATCAACATAAATCAAACTGTCTATACACTGTGAACACATTTGAAATTGTCATTACTGAAACAATATATATGTCCTGAAGAGAAATGTTTAGAGTTTCATATATGAGACACTATGTGGTATATAAATGAGAATTATCTTCAACTAAATGCCGACCATCAAAGTAAATGTTGTATTCACATTAATAATGATGGCATATTATAAAGAATGTTCAACGACATAATTTGGCTTATAAATTATTCCCCACGCTGTAACCAGGTGCCTGCTGAAAAGCCTGTTGCTTACGAGTTCAGCTCGATCTCTACTATTGGAGTGTTATGTAATAATTTGAGCTACAGAAATAATTTCAATTTAAATTTAAATTTTAGGCTTCATAAAATTGTCTATAAATAGCCAAAGTTTAATAATATTTCCATCATCGTACTTAAAGGGTTAAAGGTGTCTTTTGCACTATTGGTGCTCAGGTGTTGCTAACAACAGAGAAACACAGGAGACTGTAGGGCATGTCGAGGATATATCCTTGTGCTTATTAAAGATTGCATTAAGAAGCCAAATGATCAAAATCTTATGTGGAGAATATCAACATACCTATCAATCATAATCCAGCCTGTCCCAAAGTATATTAAATTTAGCCTTGACGTATAACCTTATTGATCATGCAAGGTACCGGCACACTATAATACTCCAATATTGCATTTGGGGGTTATTGGTGTTAAGATCGATGTATAAAATAGTTGAAAAATTATTACATAATTAAAATATTATGTTCAATTATATAATATAAATTAATCCATTTATTAAAGTACTACCTTTTGTTTCACTTTACATATTACATTTATTTCACTAAACAGAACGCTACACTTAACTACGTTGCACTGAACTTTCCACTAAATTACCCAGCAATTAAACTAACTTAACCTTAACTCTTAACCCGGGAACTGCGGGGAGACTCTTAAGAGTTCCCGCGGCGGACTGCGGGGAGACTCTTAAGAGTGAGTGAAAAAAAAAATCAACTTTTGACATCGAAAAAAAAAAACATTTACTTTTTTATTTTTTTTTGGCCCCTGGGCCATGCAAAATCTTAGTCCTCTACCTCCCCTCCTTTCCCACTTTCCTCCTCTCCTTCAGATATCACCTATTTTCCCTCTTATTCCCTTATTCTGAGGTATATTTTCGTGCTAACATTAGAAATCCGGTTGGAGGGTGTGGTCATCACTGATAGCAAGCGAATGCAAGAGAGAGAGAGAGAGTATCGATCGACTGTGTCTCAGTGGCCTTGGGGGAAATTGGCGGGAAAGCAGCTTGCCTCACCCATACATTATACAACTCGTGGGCTATATCTCCGATTTTGACCATCCAAACGCTGTTTTCACTCGTTTTATTGTTGTTTCAGGTTAATACCTTTATAATCAACCCATAATAGGCGCATATGGATAAGTATTAATGCTATTAATGGCACAATTAATATTTTAGTGACGGAAACACCTCAAATACGTCAGCACAGGGGGATGTTTCCAATTACCCCCATGCGCACTTGTTAGGTTAAGTAAAATCCTTATTTCGTAATGAATCTCTATGTTACGCAAATATCACACAAAAATCTACAACAGTTCCACAGCATAACAGAACAAAAATATTTAGTGTGATACTAAAATATACTAAATATCATAAACGAAATTACAATGGATTACAGTACAGTGAATTGAAACTACAATAATTACTCTATTACACTAAAACTGGAATACATTATATACATATCTTCAGCGAAAATAGTGTTTCTTGTCAAAAGACAAATACAATCGGAACATCTTTAAAAAATCTGTATATATCTGTTTACGCTTTGTTACGCTGGCCAGCTTGCCAGAATGTACTCGTGACTCGCTAGCACTCGCCACGGCAGTGAAATGGGCTATAATAATCGTAGAACGATGTTCTTTCTTTCTTAGTATTCATGTTGTCACAGACAGATCAGTGTTTGCCTTTATTCTTGTCTGTGACACTTAGAAGTATTTTATATCATTGATAGAGTTATAAGATACGCAGTGTGTTAGTTGCAATGAGAGAGAGAGGGGAGAGCGAGGCGGTAGTGTGTGTGTGTATGTACGTGTGCATTCCTCGCTCGGTGGGCCCGCCCACTCGCTATTGGTCGGCGGGCCTGGCGTCATGTATGACGTCTGCTTGTCCCTGTGACGTAGTGGCCTGTGGTTGGTCGCCGCTATCCTAGCCCGGTGGTAGGGCTCCTTCCTTCCTCTCTCCTGTAGAGCATGGTATCGTGGGCTTGGTCCAAGACGTCCCTCGCATTCTGTCTCCCATCTATCCCCCCTTTACTGCTGTTCCTCTCTCTGAACTCCTTCTTTCCAATACTTCTTATCTTTATTCAATTACCCATCCCTTCTGGTTCTCGCATACGACTTCCATAGTCGGCCAGTCGTATTACCAGCGCCTGTTCTCACATATATGTTTTGCACTAGCTTTAGAGGTAATTAGAATCATAGTTCTAGGGATTCATATTATTAGGTGCTTCTAATTATTTGGTTGTTCTTTATTACTATTTAATGCTAGACAGTGGAGGGTATCTTTGGTCGTTGTCTGAGTTATGTATATGGCAAGTCAGAGCCTGTACGACTTCGACGGAGCTAGGTAGCCTGTAGTACACCCTTGTGCATATTTTCCTTTGCGAGCTTAGCAGTATACAAGTGAAGGGCTTTTGCCTACTCTTGCTTGTATGGTTGCTAACTCATTTTGTTGACCTTTGAGGAGCGCCAGGGTAAGACCAGATACTTGAGATCTGGACTTACTAAGAGAGCCTCTTAGTCAGTTAACGTAAGATAAGGGAAATCTGTTCAGGGGAGACAGTAGGCTGCGAGCATGCTTGAGCTTTGCCTAGGCTCCCTGTACCTTTATACCGCTGCTAGACTTTATTAGTAAGACAGACAGCATATTGTTTATTAACTTTAACTGTGTATGTTTTAGGAATTATTCACGTATTGTTTTTGCCTAGGTTGATGCATAGTGCACAATAGTCCAGTAAATCTAGCAATCATTTAACTGGACCTAGAACAAATTGCAATAGAAGGGTTTTTGGCTTTAACTTGTTTATTAGGTCCCTCTGATGAACATATAAAAAGTCTCCAACTTTTGGACACTGGGAAAGTGGTTAATTTGCATAAATTCAAGATGGCCGCCGTCCAAAGCTTCAATTTACAGATAACTTTTTTCTGGTTGCTCCTAGACCCTATAAATGTATTACAAACAACGTTTTTTGGCTTTAACTTGTTTATTAGGTCCCTCTGATGAACATATAAAAAGTCTCCAACTTTTGGACACCTGGAAAGTGGTTAATTTACAGCCGAAAAACCTTACAGACAGGCTGAACTGTCTCTTTCACAATGGGTGACACAGGCACTTTGTGCTTGTATGGGTTTTTTGACCTGTTGTCCCTCTTTTTTATAAAAAAAAAACAAAAAAAAAACATGACGTAGTATGACGTCATTCAGAGCCAATTATGTAATTCATGATAGGAGTTCGTATTCACTTGGATCATCGGTGCTTGCATCAAAGTTGCTATTTTGACAGAGTCCTTTACATTGACCACATGCACTGGAACATTCAAGCTCATTCCGTTTGCAACTACAGCGTTGAGTGTCACAGTTGCCCTTACACTGACATCTGACCAATTTCAGTAGTGAATCAGGAGCCACTGGCGAATCCATCGTCTTCGGTTCAAGCTGTCCCTTCCGCAGACACCAGCCCCATTTCTCGGGGTCCACACAGTTCCCCATCCATTCCTGGACCTGACAATAAACTCGGAACGAGTGGTATTTGGCTGCATCGGTTGTTGGGGGAAGGCTGTGAACTTCAACGGTAGTTGAACTTTTTGCCACCTTGTTGCAAAACTTTGTCTTTCGCAGTCCGTCAAGGGTGTCATTTCCTTTTCCCCCGTACAAATAAACCAAGGCCTTTTCACCAGCTGATGATATCGCGTCTTTACTTCCACTTTGGCAACAGAATGCTTCTATACATTTCAAGAAACCGTTGTCTTCCCTCACTTTCCTCAAGGCAGCCCCTTTACCAATACCATACAGTCGTGAGGTTGTGTCACATCCACAGAGTGCATGGACAACTGGCAGGACACGACAGATGCTTTCACCGAGAGCTTCTGCTACTGAGTTAATATGCCAACATTTCCCACCTTCCTTGCTCGAGTTGAAGTACAAATCATTCATCCCTCGTTCCGCATAATGACACAACAGCACCAACAAGTCTGTGTCCTCACCTATCACATATGTCACGGTTTCCCTTGCATGCTCAATTCCCTTCTTCGCAATCATGACATCTGCATCTGCTGGCGCATTGACACAGTCAATTCCATTTGCCTTGAATGTTTCACACAATAAGTCAATGAAGTTTTGCTTATTATCCGAGTTTGACAAGAAGTTTTCCTTTTTTGACCGAAGGGGCATGGTTGGAGTGAACATCACCTTTTGACCAAAGACTCCTTTTGATCGTCGATTGTGTGTCATGTCCTTGGTAGTAGGTCCTGATTTATAACCGTCGAATACAACCACCGGGTTGAGAAAGTTTTTGGAAACATGCTTCATGTACATGCTTGCAATGTCCTCAAATGTGTCACCCTTCTTCCATGGAATCCTTTGCAATAAGGAACCACCATCCAGAACATGGGTCACAGTCCTTTCTTCCTCAAATGATTCCAATGACGACTTGGGAACAACAGCAGCTATCTCATCTCCTAGCTGTGGTTTATTGGCTTCCCTGAGCCTCCCCCACTTATCGAACAGAGCAGTAGGGTAGCTAGACAACTCATACGCAAAGACCTCTTCAACACCTAAGTCCCTGTTATTAGCAAAGATGAGGAGCCTCTGGAAAAGGAGCTGTGGGTCGATTGGTACTTTTTCAGCACTGATTGTAACCTTTGCACCCAACGACTCAACTTGATCTTTCTTCCTAAATGAAAAGTCAAAAGCATTGCTACCTTCCATCTTCTGCACAATGTTCATACCAACCTCATACAGTAAATGAGGATTGGCCGAGGCTGGTCCTGTCACACCGTTGGCAATATTCCTGAGTTCATTTGATTCTTGAAATGGATCATAATCCTTGAAGAATGCGAGAACCTTCTCTGTGTCCTTCCTATCTCGTTCACGCCTTGCTTCAGTCATTTCTTTGTGCTGCTCAGAGGTGTGGAAATGCTTCCCTGTCAGTTCTTGCATAACTTCACTCACCTCAGCGCAGGCTGGCATAGCAAGTAACCAGCGCAGGCGTTGCGTTTCCTCCATGCCCCTACCACGTGTCAATCCACCATTCGTTTTCAAAGAGCGCATCAAAACCTGCTCTATAACCAAGTCGCTTGGCAGTCCTGCCCACAGCCGATCACTTCGGCGGATCACAAATAGACCGGAGTTCAATTGACAGAACATGTCTGGGTTGAGCTGCTCAAGTTCAATCATGTCTTGAATGTACACATGGGCTGACTTGGCATAATTGTTATGACCACACGCTGCAAAGTACGGCAACATCTCCTGGAGTGTTCCGAGGTACAGTAGGAAATCGCCCATTCTCAGTGCCCTCAGGAAGCGACGCAGCAGGTCAATCATGTCCATGTATTGAATCCATAGCTTTCCCATCTTATGCTCTGCTAAGGAGCTCTTCTCAGCTTTAAGTTTTTCAGAAATTCTGTTGAAAACGTCTTTACTGCAGACTTCATCCGGTGAAACGTCTTCACGCAACAGCTTATCCAAAAGATCTGCAGCTTCCTGGAAGTCCTTGCATGCGTCACTTTCCTCATCTACCATTGAGAGGTTGACACCGTATGCCCTGCCTAACACAATCGAACTCAAGGCTGTGTCAACCAAGAAGTGGCCTCTGATTGCTCGTGCATAGGCTTTCCCACTCAGCATTTGGGTCACAGCATTTTCAGCGTATATAAGTTCCAAAAACCTCCTTAAGCCCAGATGCTTCCATAACATGGCCCATGCATCCCAAAAAGCTCATCACAGAGTGAAAGCCACCAAGGTTCAAAACAATGGGTTTCAGTTCGCTTCCTTCCTTCTCATGAACAATGATCGTCTTCGCTTTCCAATAAAGCGGTTGGTCGAATGTCAGCATTGGCGTCGTTCCCTGGCGATGGCTTTCCGCAGCAACGAAGTGAAGTGTTGAGTAAATACAACTCATGTCCGTAGGGTCCATGTCAATCATGGGCAAGAAATGGACGGATGATTTCCCTGGGTGTGGTCCATGGCACACACTCTGCATTAAGCCGGACCAGCCTGGTCGTTTTGGTCGAAGCAACCATGACGTTTTCCACAGTATGTCCAGATTTTCAAGCTTGTCAGATGCTGAAATGGGGTCAAGCTTTCTAAATTCGAGAGGCCCACCCTTCTTGCGAACACTGCGGTAGTATTTGATTTCAATTTGAGCTGCCGTGAAGTTGTTTTCAGGTGACTGCAATCTTGGTATTGATGTTGTGTCTCTTACTTCAGGGGTGACAGCAACAATTATACCCATACCATGGTATGTTCCTCGCCCATCAAGCGTACGCAAGTTGTGATCAACATTGTCTGCAACGAACTGTCCAAACCTGCCTGCAGTGGATATGTTGGTGCCCCTGAAATTGGCAGCACACTTCGAAAACCTCAAAACTTCTGCGTAAGGCAGACAGAAGCCGTGGCTGTGTAAACTGTCCACAAGAAAGCGGGAACCAAAGTGCTGGTGCATTTGAACCGCCAATCCATACTGAATGGGTGCTACAATGGTCCTTGGTCTGGTAAGTTGCACGATACTTTGTCCAATTGATGCAACTTCAAGATCACATGACTTGCCACTGAACGTCTCTTGCAGCAATATACGAAGGGACTGCGGAACGTACGCCACATTCTTTTCCAGCGACCGGAGTTCAGAAGGATCTGGATAGAAATCTCTACAAGTATCAATGTTCTTTATATCTGCTTTGATCAACCGTGCCGCAGCCCTGACTATCTTTCTTTGTTCTGCTTCCTCATCATCAGTCTGTGGTGAGTCTTTGAATTGTTGCAAAATCTTTGCAGCACTTTCTTTGACAGTTACAACATCGCTGCGTCCATGCACGTTACTAATAACCAGTTCATCCCCAAAATATGAAATAAGTTTCTGTTTCATGTATTTTACACTATACGCTTCAACATCAGGGCACAACTGGGACATTCTATCAACGAGATCAACCACTGTAGTCTGTTCATCATCATTGCCACTGACTAGGTCCTCGATTGCGAGTAGAAATGCTTCCTCTCGTGAGGCATCTACTTTGCGACCCTTGCGAGGAGGTTCACTGTCTGCGGAATCACGATATTTGGAGGGGATCTGCCTATGTGTCTGGAAATTTGAGCTGCACTGCTTGTGATATATTGCGTCAGCTGCTGGAAGATCGCGTGCAAAGTTAATTCGGCCTCTAACAGTGTCAGCCCACTCATCAGCCCTGGCATCACATGCAGAAAGTATTGTCCTTTGAAAGTTGAAGGTGCGTACTGGATACACTTCTTCTGAATCATGCTTTGTGTCCAAATAGATTTTTGTACCACAAAAAAAGCAGTTCTCTGTAAAACAAAAGTCTGGTGTCTGAGAACGAAGAGCAGGTTTTTCAGGACGTTTCTTCTGCTTCCCAGGAATTCTATTTGGCTTCGTATTGACATGCTTCTTTCGGCAATCAATGTGCACCGTTTGGCCCTCGGACACGGTAATTGATGGCGTTCCACGTTCAGTACTGGCCTTGTTGATAGTATCTGCTCCCTTCGCCCTCAGCTTGACTGTTTCTCCTTCGTCTAACGTGTTTGAGCAAATGCCGCAGGGATTATGCACCACCTCTTCTTCCATGGCTTCGGTAGATGTCGCACCAATCTGTTGAAACAAGAAACAAGATGATGGGATTAGTATAGGCCTAGGCAAAATGTAATAGACAATAATGTGCAGTAAAGGTAGGGCTTGACCTAGAACAAATTGCAATAGAAGGTTTTTTGGCTGTAAGGTTTTTTGGCTGTAAATTAACCACTTTCCAGGTGTCCAAAAGTTGGAGACTTTTTATATGTTCATCAGAGGGACCTAATAAACAAGTTAAAGCCAAAAAACGTTGTTTGTAATACATTTATAGGGTCTAGGAGCAACCAGAAAAAAGTTATCTGTAAATTGAAGCTTTGGAGGGCGGCCATCTTGAATTTATGCAAATTAACCACTTTCCCGGTGTCCAAAAGTTGGAGACTTTTTATATGTTCATCAGAGGGACCTAATAAACAAGTTAAAGCCAAAAAACCTTCTATTGCAATTTGTTCTAAGTCCAGCCCTACTTTGACTGGTCTACAACCCAGTATGGCTGTTACGTTGGCTAAGGAAGTACTGTTTTAGAGTGGCTGTTGTTAGTGCTGTCACAGAGTTGTTGCACTCTCTTGTTTCCATATATATGTATCCTACTTTTTGGTGTATCTAGGATACACGCTTTGGTGTCCTGCCCCTGCATCATTCCTGTTCTATATTCGACGAGCATCTTAGAGCATCAGACGTTTTCAGAAGATTCCATATCTGTTTGCTGTACGACTAGACTTCAAGTGTTTTCATAGAGCATTGAAGAGTTTAGTGTTGAGTTCAGACTCACACTAAAGATAACGTAAGCATAATTATAATCTTTTATTAAATCTTGTCATAGATTATTTAAGCATTGTTATTTCTTGAGAGCTTTTTGTTAACGTAATTACCTTTGTTGTGAGTAGGCTTTGCCGTCACCGGAAAGCCTTTGTAGAAGTACATTTAACCCAGTTAATTGATACCCCGTTATCCAGTGGATTAACTCTGGAGGGTTTAAGTGTTTTGTTCACTGGCTTAATAGTTCGAGGGTTTGGAATTAGCGTACCGTTGTTGCAGATCTAGCCTATATTATAGTCCAATATTAAGTGCCCTTGTTTATTTCGTTGTGCCGGTCGTAACAGCTTTGAAATTCTCTGTCTAGAAACAGTTGTCTATTATTCCTTCTTAAATTAAATTCAGACATTTTAAAACTCCACACTAGTTGATAACTTGCTCAAAGACTGTGTTAAGGAATTCAAGTTACATAATTATGGAAATAAGAAATAGTGATCAGAGTTCCAGATTGCACATTTAATGAAAGACGATAAGATGGATAAGTATTTAAAGTAATAATGTTGAATGTAGGAAATTAATACCGGCAAACATAGTTGGATGGTGTACGGGAGGCAGAGGAATAGAAGTAGTAGAGGAGGAAGCGGTATCAGGAGGTCAAAAGTGTGTGAGGCTTTGAAACGAGTGAAGATGATTAAAGCATCAAGGATATATTCAGTGTGTGCAGAGATGCTGAGGTATGGGTGTGAATGAGTGATTGGATGAGTATGGAACATTTGTGTCTAGCATAGAGAAAGGAAGTATCACCGAAGACTGGAAATAAGGGATAAGAGTCCCCCTGTATAAGGGTACAGCAGATAGAGGAGTGTGTGTCACAGAGGGATCTGTCTCCTTAGTATATAGGAAGGAATTACAGCAGGATAGTGATATATAGAGTGAGAGAGATAACAGAGTGATGGGTTGGTGAGTTGCTGTGTCGGATTAGGAAGGGAAGAGGATGTGTAGATCATAATTAGAAAGGATGTGTAGATCATAATTAGAAAGGATGTGTAGATCATAATTATCTTCTCCTTAACATGTATTGGGGAGAAGTATCTGGTGAATGGAAACACATTTTGAGCTGCCTTTTTGGACAATGGGTGAGTTGATAAAAAAAGGTTTGTGAAAAGTACTGAGAATACTCTGAGTAGTTGGTCTATTACTGGAAGCAAGGGTAGCACTGCAGGTAGATGATGAATATAGTGAGTTTTTTTATCTGATTGTTGGGTTGAAGCAAGGATGTGTGATGTCCCCGTCCATGTTTATTCAATATGCATATGGAGGAAGTCACAAGGACGAGTAGTAGCTGTTGGAGTAGCCCTGGTAATAGATGAAAGTGTTTTGACCTTGCCTGTGTAATGGCTTGCTGATGAAACAGTTTTGATGAATGACAATGAGTAGGAGCTGCAGAGTTTGATAATAATGCTTGCAGTTGTGTGTGATAAATGAAACATGAAGGCCGATGTGTCGCAGGGTAATTTTTTTTTTTTTTGAAGGGATTCAGTCACAGAGTGTAAAGTGACAGCAAGGAATTGGGTGGTAAGCACGGAAGTACAGAAGTCATTGCATAATAGTGTGGTTATCCCGATACTAATTAGGGTAAAACATGAATATTGTTGACAAGACATAAATATTAGAGACCGTACTTGACTCTTGAGACGTGCTTCTGGAGTCACATGGAGAGATATACAGACAAGTGAGGAAGTACTGCTGTGGACATCATTTTGTTCTGAACCACCCTATGATTTTAATTATGGAATTAAAACTTTTATAATCTGTATATACCTGGCCGCTACAATATGTCATACTTACAAAATGAAAATCAAAGGGTGGTTAAGTTGAGACAGACCGTTTTCCTGGACCCCCTTCTCCCTAATGTTTAGCCCCACTAGTTTTGAGATTTTAAGACGTTGGTTCCATTAGTTTGGGTATTTTATGACTTTTCATCCCATTTCTTTGTCAATATTAGGACCATTCGTGCCATTTTGGTGTCGATATTTTTCTGGCGAGCGATAGCGAGCCTGTATTTTTAGAAGGAATCGGCCTTTGGCTGGGACATTTTTCTACCGAAAAATGAACAAATCTATCTTGAAGGGGTGTTTTTCTAAGCTTGATGGAGGTCTAGGGAGGAAACTAAAAACAAATAAAAAAATACATGAATTAATAGACCAAACAAACAGCCACCGTCCCCTTAAGAAGTACAGGACTGTACATTAGCGCTGTGCCCGAGAATAAGCCGAGTGGTGGGAGTTGAGAGATATACAGTATAGGTGAAAGTGGTGTTGGGTGGAACGAGGGGCGCCGGCTTACATAATGGCCACCTCCCAGGGGATCATGGTGTTATAGAGGCAATGAGTAAGGATAGTTTGTAAACCAATTTCTATATTGCCTACCCATCTTGCAACATATTTTACATTCTTTAGGCAAATATTTATCAATGGAGTCGACCTCGCTTTTGTTTTATCTCTCTCTCCCTCTCTCTTTGGCTGGCATTCATTCGGGCCTATTCAGCCTACTGTTTTAAGACGTTTACCTCCATCCAGGTGTCAATATTATCCTGGCGAGCGGTAGCGAGCCAGCATATATATATTTTTGTTTTGAAAGCAAGCTAAATTTGTACTTTTATTGATAGAAAAATTTCGGATTTCTCCATAAAATACTGGCTCGTTATCGCGCGCCAGGAAGAAATCGACACCTGAATGGGGATAAACGTCTTAAAACAGTTCGCTGAATAGGGCCGAATGGATACAAGCCAAGGAAGGAGAGAAAAGGAGAGAAAATTAAAAAAAGCCGGTGACCCACCTTAACACACAAAGAGTGGGTGGTTGGGTATTTTACACTGTTCCGCCCAGCGTTTTTTTTTTTACCCTAAATAGGGTTGTTTCCGTGCTCATTTTCATGCATAAACAAGACCCAGAGCGTACAACAAGTATATATCCCTGAAAGGGCGTAAACAGAGCTTTCCAATGACACCCGAACCATCCTTGTATGACCACTGGTTCTCTTGCAACGATCGTGCAACACGAGTGCAAAAAAACTGAAATAAGGTAATTTCCATACATAATTCCTGTGTAGTGAGTGAGAGGAGGGGGAGGAAAGTAGAATACAGTTCAGTAGGTCCACGGTGGTCGTGGGGAGCGGTCATAAGGTTACTACGCTCGTCCCACCGCTCAGCTCTCTCTCTCAGCAACAATACGTGCTGAAAATAGCACTCGACAGCTGTCGTGCACCGCCACATAGTCCAAATTTATTTAACTCTACAGATGTCGTGCGCCGTTGGGTAAGGGTTAAGTAAACCTGCTATGGAGTGGAGTAACTAGTGCCACTTGTATTATTGTGACCGTACACACATACAGAGTGCGGCCTTGTGTCATGATATTCAGAGAGCGGAGACAAAGTTGGTGATAAAGGAACATTACCACGAGTATAGTCTTAATAGTCCGTGACGTTGGGAGAAGCTGGAGTGTAAAAGGAGGAGCTTTGTGGTGGATCATAAAGGGAGGAGCTTTGTAGAGGACCATAAAGGGAGAAGCTTTGTGGAGGACTATAAAGGGAGGAACTTTGTGGAGGACCATAAAGGGAGGAGCTTTGTGGAGGACTATAAAGGGAAAAACTTTGTGGAGGACCATAAAGGGAGGAGCTTTGTGGAAGACCATAAAGGGAGGAGCTTTGTGGAGGACCATAAAGGGTGTAGCTTTGTGGAGGACCATAATGGGAGGAGCTTTGTGGAGGACCATAAAGGGAGGAACTCTGTGGAGGACCATAAAGGGAGGAACTTTGTGGAGGACCATAAAGGGAGGAGCTTTGTGGAGGACCATAAAGGGAGGAGCTTTGTAGAGGACCACAAAGGGAGGAGCTTTGTGGAGGACCATAAAGGGAGGAGCTTTGTGGAGGACCATAAAGGGAGGAACTTTGTGGAGGACCATAAAGGGAGGAACTTTGTGCAGGACCATAAAGGGAAGAGCTTTGTGGAGGACCATAAATGGAGGAACTTTGTGGAGGACCATAAAGGAAGGAACTTTGTGGAGGACCATAAAGGGAGGAACTTTGTGGAGGACCATAAAGGAAGGAACTTTGTGGAGGACCATAAAGGAAGGAACTTTATGGAGGACCATAAAGGGAGGAATTTTGTGGAGGACCATAAAGGAAGGAACTTTGTAGAGGACCATACCGTGACAAGTTTTGTGAGGGACATAGAATGAAGCAGTTTGTTAGTGAATATAAGGAGAAGATATTATTATAGGAACGCATACAGAATAGCTTTGGAAAATACACAAAAGAAACAGCAGTAGAGAAGAATAAATTGAGAAGTTGTATGGAGAAACACAAAGTAAAAATATAACTGTAAGAGCTTTGTGGAGGACACAAAGGGGGCGGTTTTTATAAAAGAGAGCCGGTTCAATCCCACTGGGAGGGGACACAAGGAAAGGCTTTCGACAAGGATATACGGCCCTCACCTTTTCCTAATTCATGTTGTTGGTCTGATAACAAGAAAGGGATGTAAAGGAATAGTGTCTTGAAGAGAAGAAGAGAGGAGGTGAGGGGCTTTCAAACTTAGTGTTTTTTTTTCTTCAAATACTTTGATATAATTTATGTTAAAGTCTTGTTTTCCTTCACAGCTCTACTGTAGTTTGAGCTATCGCAGTGTCTTAGTTAACTACTACACCATATTCTGTGAAGTATCTGGGCTTATATATTCTCTGTACTTAGGTACATTTACGTATATAATACATTTGTTTATGTTTATATGTTTTCATTCTTTAGATTATGTAGTCTGTTGATAATACACGATACACTATAGTAGATTATGTAGTCTGTTGATAATACACGATACACTATAGTAGATTATGTAGTCTGTTGATAATACACGATACACTATAGTAGATTATGTAGTCTGTTGATAATACACGATACACTATAGTAGATTATGTAGTCTGTTGATAATACACGATACATTATAGTAGATTATGTAGTCTGTTGATAATACACGATACACTATAGTAGATTATGTAGTCTGTTGATAAATACACGATACATTATAGTAGATTATGTAGTCTGTTGATAATACACGATACACTATAGTAGATTATGTAGTCTGTTGATAATACACGATACACTATAGTAGATTATGTAGTCTGTTGATAATACACGATACATTATAGTAGATTGTGTAGTCTGTTGATAATACACGATACATTATAGTAGATTATGTAGTCTGTTGATAATACACGATACATTATAGTAGATTATGTAGTCTGTTGATAATACACGATACATTATAGTAGATTATGTAGTCTGTTGATAATACACGATACACTATAGTAGATTATGTAGTCTGTTGATAATACACGATACACTATAGTAGATTATGTAGTCTGTTGATAATACACGATACACTATAGTAGACTATGTAGTCTGTTGATAATACACGATACACTATAGTAGATTATGTAGTCTGTTGATAATACACGATACATTATAGTAGATTATGTAGTCTGTTGATAATACACGATACACTATAGTAGACTATGTAGTCTGTTGATAATACACGATACACTATAGTAGATTATGTAGTCTGTTGATAATACACGATACACTATAGTAGATTATGTAGTCTGTTGATAATACACGATACACTATAGTAGATTATGTAGTCTGTTGATAATACACGATACACTATAGTAGATTATGTAGTCTGTTGATAATACACGATACACTATAGTAGATTATGTAGTCTGTTGATAATACACGATACACTATAGTAGATTATGTAGTCTGTTGATAATACACGATACATTATAGTAGATTATGTAGTCTGTTGATAATACACGATACACTATAGTAGATTATGTAGTCTGTTGATAATACACGATACACTATAGTAGATTATGTAGTCTGTTGATAATACACGATACATTATAGTAGATTATGTAGTCTGTTGATAATACACGATACATTATAGTAGATTATGTAGTCTGTTGATAATACACGATACATTATAGTAGATTATGTAGTCTGTTGATAATACACGATACATTATAGTAGATTATGTAGTCTGTTGATAATACACGATACACTATAGTAGATTATGTAGTCTGTTGATAATACACGATACACTATAGTAGATTATGTAGTCTGTTGATAATACACGATACATTATAGTAGATTATGTAGTCTGTTGATAATACACGATACACTATAGTAGATTATGTAGTCTGTTGATAATACACGATACACTATAGTAGATTATGTAGTCTGTTGATAATACACGATACACACGATACACTATAGTAGATTATGTAGTCTGTTGATAATACACGATACACTATAGTAGATTATGTAGTCTGTTGATAATACACGATACATTATAGTAGATTATGTAGTCTGTTGATAATACACGATACATTATAGTAGATTATGTAGTCTGTTGATAATACACGATACATTATAGTAGATTATGTAGTCTGTTGATAATACACGATACACTATAGTAGATTATGTAGTCTGTTGATAATACACGATACACTATAGTAGATTATGTAGTCTGTTGATAATACACGATACACTATAGTAGATTATGTAGTCTGTTGATAATACACGATACATTATAGTAGATTATGTAGTCTGTTGATAATACACGATACATTATAGTAGATTATGTAGTCTGTTGATAATACACGATACATTATATATGTATAGATTATGTAGTCTGTGTTGATAATACACGATACACTATAGTAGATGTAGTCTGTAGTCTGTTGATAATACACGATACACTATAGTAGATTATGTAGTCTGTTGATAATACACGATACATTATAGTAGATTATGTAGTCTGTTGATAATACACGATACACTATAGTAGATTAGTAGTCTGTTGATAATACACGATACACTATAGTAGATTATGTAGTCTGTTGATAATACACGATACACTATAGTAGATTATGTAGTCTGTTGATAATACACGATACATTATAGTAGATTATGTAGTCTGTTGATAATACACGATACATTATAGTAGATTATGTAGTCTGTTGATAATACACGATACATTATAGTAGATTATGTAGTCTGTTGATAATACACGATACACTATAGTAGATTATGTAGTCTGTTGATAATACACGATACATTATAGTAGATTATGTAGTCTGTTGATAATACATGATACATTATAGTAGATTATGTAGTCTGTTGATAATACACGATACATTATAGTAGATTATGTAGTCTGTTGATAATACACGATACATTATAGTAGATTATGTAGTCTGTTGATAATACACGATACACTATAGTAGATTATGTAGTCTGTTGATAATACACGATACACTATAGTAGATTATGTAGTCTGTTGATAATACACGATACATTATAGTAGATTATGTAGTCTGTTGATAATACACGATACACTATAGTAGATTATGTAGTCTGTTGATAATACACGATACACTATAGTAGATTATGTAGTCTGTTGATAATACACGATACATTATAGTAGATTATGTAGTCTGTTGATAATACACGATACATTATAGTAGATTATGTAGTCTGTTGATAATACACGATACATTAGTAGATTATGTAGTCTGTTGATAATACACGATACATTATAGTAGATTATGTAGTCTGTTGATAATACACGATACACTATAGTAGATTATGTAGTCTGTTGATAATACACGATACACTATAGTAGATTATGTAGTCTGTTGATAATACACGATACATTATAGTAGATTATGTAGTCTGTTGATAATACACGATACATTATAGTAGATTATGTAGTCTGTTGATAATACACGATACACTATAGTAGATTATGTAGTCTGTTGATAATACACGATACACTATAGTAGATTACACAATAGCAATATTTTGTAGTTTAATTGCATTAGATATTTGTCAGTGTCTACTTCTAACTGCGAATAGTCAGTAACTTCGTATTCATTTTTAATCTACATGATATATAATTATTTTATATTGCAATTAAACTGATTTTAGTGAACCTGTCATTCCTTCTGTTGTTATGAGTGTTAACACTTTAAGGGATGGTATGGTACTCCTGATGATGGCTTAATGTAGGCCTGAAATTCAAGAATACAGATGGATCCAGGCGTTTTATTCCTAATTATTTTTGCTACTATGAACGTTATGGTGCCCTGGTATATATATATATATATATATATATATATATATATATATATATATATATATATATCCTCCGACCATAAACTTATCTCTGTCACTTATCCCATCTCTCCACTACGGCCTCCCGATTCTCCCAGCCGGTGGCGCTTGTGGCACTTTGGCGCTGCCGACTGGGAGGCTCTCCGACAGTACTTATTTGATTTCCCATGGAATGATTTTTGCTTCCGTGTCTGGAGACCTTTGGATAGTGCTGAACGCATGTTTGAGATAATCCTCTATGGCATGAAGGCATACATTCCATTTTCTTTCTCTCAGATAAATGCATTTTTTTTTGGTTTACTCACAATTATTCTACTGCTGTCTGCAGTAATGAGGAAGCATTCAAACAGTACCGATGCCTTCAAACTCATTCTTCCTATGTTTCTGCCTGGAATCAAGCCAAATCTGTTCTACAACTCACCAAACACTCTTTCATCAATAATAAATACACTGAATTATCCAACTCTAGCTCTTCCCAAGCTTTCTGCCATCTAGCCAAAAACCTCTCCAACAATTTTTCTTCCTCGTTTTTCTCTCCCTTTTTCCACTCTGATGGCACTACCGTCACTTCTTCCTCTGACAAAGCTGAACTCTTTGCCCAAACTTTCGATAAAAAATCCACCTTGGCTGATTCCGGTGCTATTCCTCCCTCTCCACCCTACTCTCACTTACTTATGCTTAATATCATAATCTCTTCAAAATATCTACTCTCTACCCTCTCTGGGCTTATTACTAAGAAGGTGTATGTTCCGGATGGTGTTCCTCCTATTGTGCTAAAAAACTGTGCTTCCGTGTTGACTTCCTGCCTAGGCAAACTCTTCCGTCTCTGGCTCTCTACTAACGTCTTCATTTCTTTCTGGAATTTTGCTCTCATTCAACCTGTCCCAAAGAAGGGTTACTGCTCTCACCCTCCAACTATCGTCAAATTGCTCTCATTTCTTGCATCTCCAAAGTTTTTGAAACTATTCTTACTTCAAAAATTCTTTAGCATCTGTTCCCATAATCTACTCTCAGATCACCAGTATGGATTGCTTTGGTGATCTTCTTTCATATCTTACTAACTCTTGGTCATCCTCCTTTCGGGGCTTCTGTGAAACCTTTTATATTGTGCTAGACATATCTAAGGCCTTTGTTAGAGTCTGGCACAAATTTATATTTCTAAACTACACTCCTTTGGTTTCTATCCCTCTATCTGTGCCTTTATCTCTAACTTCCTTTCTGGCCGTGGCATAGCTGCGGTTGCGGAACGTCATCGTTCACTTCGTCAACCTATCAACTCCAGTGTTCCTCAGGAATCTGTCCTATCTCTAATTCTCATTCTAACATTTCTTAATGACCTTCTCAACTGTACCTCCAGTCCTATCCATTCATATGCTGACGACTCTACCTTACATTATTCAACTATTTTTTATTTTTTTTTCAGAACACCAGCAAACAATCACTCACAAATTCACGTGATGATGCCATAAAATACTTATCTTCTGACCTATCAACCATTTCCATTTGGGGCAGAGAAAATGCTGTTACTTTCAATGCTTCCAAAACCAAATTTCTCCATTTATCCACCCATCAAGAATTCACACACGACTTTCCCATATACTTCAACAATCAACCCCTCATCTTCTCTAAGTATTCTCGGTGTCTCCTTTTCTTCCGGTCTCACTTCCGGTCTCACTTGTAGCAACCTTTGACTGATACACTTTTTTATCTAAAAAGAGTAGGCTACTGTTTTCCTAGGCTACAGCGACAACAGGGCCATCTGTTGACACAGTATATTAACCCCTTGTGTGCAGTCACACTTTATTTTTATATAATCTCTATTTGGTGAATTGTATATTTAGTTACATATTCTGTTATATATATATATTTGTTTAAGGTTAGGTTATCACACCTGGTAGCCTATTTCTGCGTATTTCAATTTTATTATTTTCGGTTAGGCTATTCAACGCTGGTAGCCTATTGCGTATATCAATTTAAAAAATTTTTTTGGTTAGGCTATCGCCCCTGGAAGCCTATTTCTGCGTATCTCAACATTTTTGTTTTCGGTTAGGCTATCACCCCTGATAACCTATTTCTGCGTATTTCAACATATTTGTTTTCGGTTGAAGTGATTGAAGTGTTTTTAAAGTGAGTGAAGTGTTTTAAAGTGAGTTAAGTGTTTTAACCCACTGAGCCCCAGCTAGTTAATAATAAATGTACCACCCAGGACCGGCAGGTTGTGAAAAAAGTGTTTTTCCAGAAAACACCAGGAATGGGTTTAGAAATGAAGGAAAACCCACAAAAAAATGATCCCCTAGGTCATTAAAACTCCTTCAGACATATTATGTGCCAGTAAGTCTACGGAGGCGGGAGCCCGGTATCATTGCCACTGCACCACACAACTATCAAAACCACACTGCTGACCGATAGAATTGTCGGAGAAACCTGGGGTTGCCACCAACCGACAGATCTTCATCTAACTTACCGGACTTACTGAGCTCCATATGACGCTAGGGCGTTATATAATTTATTCTAGAATTATGAAGATAAGTCCATATGACGCGGTAGCGTCATATGAGTTTTTGGTTCACCCTGTTATATGACGCGGTAGCGTCATATAAGTCTGAAAAAGTTAAGGGGTCCTACAGTGCGCCCGCAAGTCGAAATTAACATGGGGAAATGGGTAGGCAAAAACAGGTTTTTGCGCGCTCACGCGCACACGGTTGGACTTAGAAAGTTTTCAACCATCGGCATTGTTGTGTGGGATACTTACACAGTTCCCATACAAATCTGAGCTCTCTAGGTGCCATAGGACCGGAGTAATTAACTGTGACGCACCTTATGTGACGCTGGGGTTGGGGGAAAAATACATTGCCGACGCACTGTTTGCGTCGCTGGGGTTCAGTGGGTTAAAGTGAGTGAAGTGTTTTTTAAGTGAGTGAAGTGATCTGAAGAAAGTGACTGTCACCATGCCTCAAGCTTGTACGAACTGCGCTGGTAGGTTTGGTGAGTCCATGTTTGCTACTGTCGATCTTCAAGTCTGCCGGCTCTGCCAGCAACGAGAGAATTTTACAGTGAAATTAGATGAAGCCTACAACAAGATCAACGTCCTCACCATGCAGCTGGAATCACTCCAAGAGTTTGTAACACTCAACGTTGGAGTACCACAAACTTCAATTGTCATCGCAACTCCAGCAGCCACCCACGCCCCAACGTCAACTGCCAACAATTCAACGCCTGCAGTAGCCACTTCAGCTGATGGTTCCGATACTCAAGAAACAAATAGTGACTCTCTTCCCCCTCAAGACAACTTCCGTGTCGTGAGGAACAACGTTTGCCCCAAGACCAGGAAACCCATACCGATTACCGAGTGTCAAGACCCTTTCCAGATACTGACAGACTCAGATGACGAAGAGGAAATAGAAGAAGTCCGGCTCGTGGGAGACTCGATGATACGTGGTCAGCTTACAGAGTTTTGCGCCAGGGCACCTAAGACCAGGAAGCATTCTTGTATCCCTGGTGGTGGTGTGGACGACGTAGTTGCTGCAGTTGACGAAGTATCAAAGCTGGCCCCTGCTAATACAATGTACGTCATCCACATTGGATCCAACGATGTACAGCGAACCCGGTCGGAAGATTTGCTTTTAAAGTACCAGCAGCTGATCAAGTCGTTTAAGGAGAAGTCATCAAGGATCATCGTCTCAGGAATCGTCCCCCGGCTCGGTGTAGAGAGCCGATTTTACAACATAGCCACCAGCACAAATCGTTGTCTAGTAAACCTCTGCAGGAAGGAGAACGTGGGATTCGTCGACACCTGGGACAATTTCTACTATGATGACTATTTGTTTTCAGACGATGGAGTTCATCTGAACCAGGTGGGAGCAGCACATTTTGGGCGTCTTCTCAACGATGCGGTGAAGGATTTTCGGAGAAGAAATCGACTCAGCACAGGACAACCAGGAAGGAGGACCGAAGACAGCGAGGACGGCAACCTGCAAAGAAATTAAATGCTAATCCGTCAAGAACCGCGAATTTGGAGAAAGCTCCACTAACACGACCCAAATTCAAAACCGCCAGGGATAACGACCGAGGACCGAGGACAGCCATGAATGTAAATGTATATCCGACCAGAACCAAAAATTCGATTAAAGAACGTTCTGCGAGTTCTGAAACCACAACTTTAAAGGTTTTCTATGCAAACGCTCGTAGCATACGCAATAAATGTTCAGATTTAGAGGAACTAGTGTTTACAGAAAATTATGATGTGATTGGCATAACAGATTCTTGGCTCAATACAGAAGATAGAGACTTTTTAGCAGAGTATTCACTTCCCGATTATGTAATGTTTGAGAACAGCCAAATAAATAAAAATGGAGGTGGCATTTTATTTTATATCAAAGAAAGTCTTAACCCGACCCTCGTGTCAAAACCTCAAATTGTGAACGTCGACACATCTTTTGTGCTAATAAAGAATAATAAAGGTACAATAATAATACTTGCATTAATGTACGGACCTCCAGCTCAATCAGTGCAAACTGACCGAGAAAATTATGAACAAATTGCAGATGTAAGTAACTCACAAGATACCATATTTTTGGGCGACTTTAATTTACCTGTGACCAAGTGGGGTGATACTCTCACTTCACATTCCGGACATGACTTGTATGCGAACTTGCAAGAAATCTCACTCTATCAATTTGTTCGATCGCCGACCCGTGGTAATAACGTTCTTGACCTAGTACTTGCAACAAAAGAAGAATTAATAGAGAATTTTAATGTTGGTGATTAATTCAGTAACAGCGACCATCGTACAATAACTTTCACTTTAAAGTTTACTAGTAACGAACCAAATAGCAGCATCGAAAAAGTCCCTAATTTCAAGAAAGCAAACTTTCATAAACTTAGAGCTATGTTTAAAGAAACTGACTGGAGCTTTTTAATTAACAATAACGACATAAATACATCTTGTGAATTATTCGAAACCACTTACCTAAAAGCAGTGCAGGACTGCATACCATCGAACATACGGCGCACAGGCCATAAAAATAAGCCCAAATGGTGGAATAAAGATATTTCAAACCGTCAGCTTGCTAAAAAGTTTGCTAATGATAGATTAAAATCCTTACAAAATGACGAAGAACGGGTGAAATTTGTAGGGCTACGACACAAAGCCAAAAAGTTAATTAAGCAAAGTAAAAAGACCCTGGAGTTACATGTTGTGAATCAAAGTATAACAAACCTGAAAGAATTCTATAGTTATGTCAGAAAGAAAAAAGTAGTTACTTCAACTGTTTGACCGTTAGTCGATGAAAATGAAGAGTACACCAAAGACAAATGAGTAATGCCCTCAATACCTTCTTTGCATCAGTGTTTACAACGGAAGACCTCAGTGATATCCCTACACCAACGCCGATTCAGATTGATAATTCAGATGTTCTAAGCAATATCACCGTTACAGAGAGAGAAGTATTGAATTGTTTAGATAAACTCAAGGTAAATAAAACACCTGGACCTGATACAATCTCACCTAAAGTCCTAAAGGAAACTAAGGATGAGCTCTCTAAACCACTGATATTGCTATTCAAAAAATCCTTGCAGTCTGGAACTATGTCTGATCAGTGGAAGCTAGCCAACGTAACACCGATATTCAAAAAAGGCAGCAAATCCCTACCCAGTAACTATTGTCCAATTAGCTTAACCTCAGTAGTATGTAAAATGCTAGAAACACTCATAAGAGACAGACTCGTAAATCACTTAGAGGAAAAAAACATACTTAAAGATACTCAACACGGCTTTTGTAAAAAACGTTCCTGTTTAACAAACCTCTTAGACTACTTCCACGATATCCTCAACCTCTACGATGAGAGTAAAGCTGTAGATATTATATACCTTGATTTTCAAAAGGCCTTTGACAAAGTTCCCCACAAACGTATACTGCTAAAACTAAAAGCGCATGGAATACAAGACGGTGTGTTGAAATGGATTGAAAATTGGCTCAGCGACAGAAAGCAAAGAGTAGTCATAAACGGTAAGGCATCTAAATGGACCAATGTAAGTAGCGGGGTACCCCAGGGATCGGTACTAGGACCAATTCTCTTTCTAATTTACATCAACGACATAGATGAGGGTCTCACCAATACAATCTCAAAATTTGCTGACGATACAAATATTGCAAATAGCGTACTCTCAAAAGAACAAGTTGACGATATGCAAACACAATCTAGATAAGTTGTCATGTTGGGCCCAAGTTTGGCAAATGAGTTTCAATGATGATAAATGTAAAGTACTACATATCGGATACCAAAATGAGAAAGCAAACTATTTGATGAATGGCACTCAGGTTAAGAATGTAAACAGAGAAACCGATCTGGGAGTAACAATATTGAGTAACCTAAAACCGAGTCAACAATGTTCAGAAGTTGTTAAGAAGGCAAAACAAATAATTGGCTTTATAGGCAGGTCATTTGAACATAAATCCAAAGATTTTATCCTAACCCTTTACAATTCCTTAGTCCGCCCTCTTCTGGAATACTGCGTTCAATCCTGGTGCCCTTATTACCAAAAAGATATAGACAAACCAGAACGAGTTCAACGTAGAGTTACCAAAATTATACCTCGCCTAAAGAACAAAGCATACGGGGAGCGTCTTAAAGAACTAAATCTATTTCCTTTAACCCAGCGCAGATTAAGAGGCGACTTAATTCAAGTGTTCAAAATAATCAAAGGCATCGACAATATGAACTGTAGTAAGTACTTCACTATCGACCAATCTAATGACACGTGGGGAAACGGGTGCAAAATTATTGGTAAATCTTTTAACTCACACAAAGCTAAAAATGTCTTCTTCAATCGAGTTGTCAACTTATGGAACGGTGTTTTTAGGGGGGAGGTCTATGGGGCTAACTGATGGGTATGCTGGGATATGCTGATTTCCAAACTAAATTCCACTGCTGATGTTTTGCATTTTCGGAATAGACAATCCCATATATCACCATATTCCAACAATGTCAATTTAGTTCACATTAAGTTCAGAGTGAGCATGATGACACCATTTTAATTTTGTTCAGACTAACATTAACCCCTTCTGTACCGGCGACGTATTCTTTGTTTGATTTCAGCTACATTTAGACGATTTTGTGAAACTTCGGAAGGGTATGTGGTAGCTAAAAGGATACATTGAGATAGGCTGTAGCCTTTTCATGGGTAGACGTCCTTCCTAAGCTGAATAAAATCGACTAATGAAAAAGACGTCGCCGGTACTGAATGGGTTAAGCTATATTATTCAGCTTAGGAAATACGTAGCTTCATCAAGGGGCTCACATGTAACTAAAGGAACTCCGTCTTCACAATAAATTATTTCCCCTCAGGCTTAGACCGGTGTTCAAAAGATCAAGCTGTTTACTTTTGATAGGAAGAAACACCACATTGACACCAGAACAAATTTAAGGGGGGTGACCTGTTTTTGTTCTGTCCTTTTCTATCTTTCTCTGGCTTGCGTCTATTTGGACCCGTTCGGCCTACTGTTTTTGGACGTTTGTCCCCATCCGGGTGTCAATTTTTTTACTGGTGAGCGGTAGCGAGCCAGCATATTTTTTATTTTTGTTTGACAGCAGGCTAAATTTGTACATTTTTCGATAGAAACATTTCTCGAAGACGGATTTCTTCATATAATGCTGGCTCGCTGTAGCTCGCCAGGGGGAAATCGACACCTGGATGGGGATGGGCGTCTTGGGATAGTTGGCTGAGTGGGGCCGAATGGATGCAGGCCGGAGGGGGAGGGAGGGGGACAGATAAACAAAGGGTAGGTCACCCCCCTTAAGTGGGTATTGCTTGGTTTTGTTTGGCCTATATATTTATACATTCTTTTATTTTTTGAGTTTCCTCGCTAGACTTCCATCAAGCTTAAACAGAAAACATTCCCTAGATCCCCTTTTTAACAAATTTGTACATTTTCCAGTAGCAAAATGTCCCAGCCGATGGCGGGTTCCTTCTGAAATTACTGGCTCGCTATCGCTCGCCAGGCCAAAATCGACACCTAAATGGCACGAAAGGTCTTATTATTGACAAAGAACTGGAGTAAAGGGTCTAAAAATCGCCAAAGTAATGGAACGAACTTCTTACAATCTCAAAAATAATATGCTAAACTTGAGGGAGAAGGGGATCTAGAAAAAACGACTACCTCCCCCTTAATATAGATGTTGTGTTCAGACTTAACTGATGTGAGTGCGATAACGACCTATTCAAACATACTCTGGTTTTCATTAGACGATTGTTACGATCCAGGTTCTCAAAGACACAGGGCTCTTCAACATTGGACTAGATAATGGCAAAATGCAACAACGGTAACACTAGATCCAACCCCTGCCTTAAACACTGGAAAACAAAACACCATTACCGCCCTGAGTCCTGCCTGGACAACGAGGTATCCTATGACTCGGTAACTGGTGCACACACACTAGGCTGACACTCGATGAAACAGCCTATTCTCAAACAGTAAAAGATTACTCGATTAGGTTACACAAAGAAAAGATAGTTAACGTGATTAATTAACGTTACGGTAGATACTCAAATAACTGGCACTCCTGTATTAAAGAAAGTGCAATGCTAGTCCTGCAACATCAACTGGAAACTTCTGAAATAAGTCTGATGCTGGGAAGATGTTCGTAAAGAATCTTGAACAATTATAATGCAGAATACGGGTCACAATAAATGCTAGGACATATAGTAATAATAGGCAGGCGAATAATAAAGACTGCGCAAAGGTAGTAATGCTCGACAACTAAAGAAATGCTTCGTGACACAACGCAACAGCCTACTAGGGTTGTACAACTCAACAACAACCTCGGCTCAAAAGTGCAGTGAATAATAATGCTGCATACATATAATAATGGGGCTTATCTCTAACCAGTGTCTGCTCAGTTAATAAAGTCTAGCTGGGGTATCAAGGCAGGGCAACAATGGGCGAGCATGCGGCTCATAGCCTAACGTTGTCCGAAGGTGGTATAATGAAGATTACGTTATATGACGGGGATGCTCTCTTGATAAATCTAGGTCTCTAGTACCTAGCTCTATCCTGGCGATCCCTCAGAAGTCAACACAAAGAGGCAGCACTATGTTGTGAGGGATAGGCTATGGCCCTCTCACACCACAGCGCTGTGCTCGCAAAGTAAACCCACCCGAAGACAACTTAGGCTCCCACAGTACCTGTCGATGTCGTGCAGGGCTTAGCTAACACTGCACACATCGGAGACAACGACACAGTAACCTTACCCCTAGTCTAGCTTTAGATAACCAAGAAGAATCACTCAACACCTTGCCAGGGAGACATATACCGGTCTACAACCTTCACGAGAGAGGACACATACGGAAAAGTCCGCCTCTCAAAACCTCAATAAAGCATAATACCTCCTTAACCTAATACATGGAAATATCTGAGAGCTTCGCGTACAATATGACTGGTCGACGGTGAACGTCTATGATGAAACCAGAAGGGATGTTGAGTTTATTAAAGATTTGAGAATGAGAAAGGAGAAGTCGAGAGAGAGAAATAGTATGCAAAGTGGCAAGTATGGGGGACAGAATTGCAAAGGATGTAGGCGATATGCGTGTCAGGCAAGCTCTGAGCTGGTAAAGAACACGAGGCTGTGACGGGAAGGGACTAGTTGACCACCCGGCCGCCAACGCCGTCAGCGCCCAAGCGAGCCGCGTCATAGCTCACCCCGCTGCCAGGTGTACTCCCTCACCCTCTCTCGCTCGCCTCCCACACAAGCAACATTTATATTATAGCGAATATAAAATATAAGGCGCGGTCACAGACCAAAACAAATACCATTTCTAGACTGTCTGTGGCAACACGACACTAATTACATAAAGCAGATCATTCTAGGACAACTGTAGCCCATCCCCCCATCCTGGCGAGCGCTAGCGAGCTGCAATGCCCCACGCAACCATTCTGCTAACGCCGGGAGGCGTCACACGATGCTTTGCACTTACGAAAGCTCTATGGGGATCTATCTACCCGTCCATCTATTTCCAGTTTTATCTAGGCCTATACCAAAATGATACCTAGCGTAAAGAACAAACCATACGAGGAACGTCTTAGAGAATTAAATCTATTTCCTTTAACCCAGCGCAGATTAAGAGGCGACTAAATTCAAGTGTTCAAAATCATTAAAGGCATCGACAATATAAACTGTAGTAAGTACTTCACTATCGACCAATCTAATTACACACGGGGAAACGGTTGCAAAATTATTGGTAAATCTTTTAACTCACTCGAATCTAAGAATGTCTTCTTCAATCGAGTTGTCAACTTGTGGAATGGGCTTCCCCGAGATGTTATAGCCTGCAGCACTGTTCATTCATTTAAACTTCGCCTAGCCAAATATCTTGCATCAAACCCGCGTTTGTAAATTAATAACTTTATTTTATTCCCCCCGCAGTAACTAACCCATCTGTCCCCTACTAACTTCCTAATCCTGCCACGGACATTGGTTCCAGGGCAGTAGTTTCCTTTCCAATATCCCCTTACCCACTCTAAACCACTGTTTGGACACTTGATCCTCAGTGTTTTGGAGGACAAGCAGCCTAGAAGGGTCACTAGACCTCTTGTTGCTTGATTTCCTTTGTGCTCCTTTGTGCTTTGTGAGATGTTATAGACTGCAGCACCGTTGATTCATTTAAACTTCGCCTAGCCAAATATCTTGCATCAAACCCGCGACTGACTGCGTTTGTAAATGAATAACTGTATTTTATCCTCCCCTCAGTTACTAACCCATCTGTCCCCTACTACCTTCCTAATCCTGCCACGGACATTAGTTCCAGGGCACTTGTTCACTTTCCAATGTTCTCTTACCCACTCTAAACCACTGTTTGGACACTTGATCCTCAGTGTTTTGGAGGACAAGCAGCCTAGAAGGGTCACTATTACTGTTGTTGCTTGATTTCCTTTGTACTTCTTTTGTACCATATTACCACCCTTGCTAAAATAGCTTCCCAGAAGCTTGGTGTGCTCAACTACCTCCGGGGGTTCTTCACTCCCTCCCCCCCCTCCCCCCCCCCATTTAAAAAATAATTAAATATAATACAACATAAATAATAATACTTGCAATAAATAAATAAAAAATAGAACATATATATAAATATATATATATATATATATATATATATATATATATATATATATATATACATCAAGTACATTTCACAGTTACACCTAAGCTATTAAGTGTGTTCATACTCTCAACCGTGCTCGAGCCACCGACATTCAGGAGGAGTGTCCATGCCTTAATCAACTCTACCACAACGTGATAATTGATACTTAACCTTTCCTATTTATATTAGAGGAGAGGGGAAATTCTACTTGGAGAATGTATTCCATATCATACCCAAGGCAAGGCGTAGGACCCATATTCCAGGATACCATACAAGAATTGTATATGTAATCCCACGCAACTCGGGCTGAATTGATTTGATTTAATTCTCGTGACTCTCATAATAATTAATGACTCGTGCTTGGTTGGCTGATAATTTGCTTAAATCTATTCAGCCCGAGTTGCGTGGCAAAACCTGTGAAAAGGATAGGAAAGTTGAATATAGATTCGAAATACAAACTAGCAAATGTAGAATTAGGTAATTCAGACTATGAAAAGGATCTGGGTGTACTCATTAGAAATGATCTGAAACCTAGAAGACATTGTATACGCGTTCGAAACAGGGCAAACGGGGTTCTGGGATTTATATCTAGGAGTGTGAGTACAAGAACTGCAAATGACATCTTGAAGCTTTACTTAGCATTGTTGAGACCTCTTTTGGATTACGCTGTTCAGTTGTGGTGTCCTTATTATATAATGGATATAGACTCTCAGGAGGCAGTCCAACGAACAATGACGAAAATGTTCCGCAATATTGGACATATATCATAATTATGATGACAGGCTGAGAACTCTTGGCGTGCATTAATTAGAAAGACGTAGAGGAGATACGATAGAGGTGTTTAATGGATGAAAGGTATCAATAAGGGATATATAAATAACATATTAAAGCTTACTAACGGCGAGATAGCCCGTTCAGATGGCTTCAAATTGGATCAGTTCCGCTTTACAGAAGATATAGGTAAGCACTGGTTTGGGAACAGAATTGGATCAGTTCCGCTTTACAGAAGATATAGGTAAGCACTGGTTTGGGAACAGAATTGGATCAGTTCCGCTTTACAGAAGATATAGGTAAGCACTGGTTTGGGAACAGAATTGGATCAGTTCCGCTTTACAGAAGATATAGGTAAGCACTGGTTTGGGAACAGAATTGTAGAAGTGTGGAATAAATTGCCTCGTGTAGTTATTAGCTCCGGAACGGTTTACAATTTGAAGTGCACACTGGATACTCATATGAATGATGTGGGTTGGGTGTGAATGGGATTTGCCTCGTGTGGGCCAGACGGCTTTATGCAGATTTCAAGTTTCTTGAAGGGTATCCTAGAGTATGGGTCCTACGACTTGCGTATGAAATGGAATACTTTTTCCAGGTAAGATTTTCCCAAATCTATCTATCTATCTATTGCCGGACGCCGTGATCCCCTAAGGGGTGGCCACGAACGAAACGGCCCCATGCACCTCTGTCCCCAGTCAGTCGATGCCCCTCCTCCCATCCAGCTTCCACCTCTCACTCGTTCCGGCCGTCGGTGGTTCGAGCCTGGCTGAGAAAAAAACAAAAAACAAAATATATATATATATATATATATATATATATATATATATATATATATATATATATATACATATATATATACTGTATATATATATATATATATATATATATATATATATATATATATATATATATATATATATATATGACCAGGATTGTAATTAATTTTAATTATTCATCTTTATAAAATGTCTATCCTCCATGCATTGAGGTGTGAAGGCTGGACAATGATAAGGTAGACATGATAATGGAGTATGGAATGAAATATATTGCATGGGTCGGCGTTATGGAGAGAGACAATAGGAAACAGCAAGAAGGAAAGGCCAAAAGTGAAGAAGGTGAAAGGTAAAACCACAGAAGAAAGGCAGGAGAAAGACTGAGCTACCTGCAAGGAGAAGGAGGGAGGAACGGGGAGAGTAAACAAGAGACCATCTTGCCTAACAGAGTTGTGATGCGAGGCGTGAGAGGAACTGCAGAGATATGAAGGGAGGGAAGAAGGTTGGAAGGTAACGAGAAAAGTGAAGACAGGAGAGTTAAAAACAAATATGGGGGACAAATTTAAATAACTTTGGCTAGAAAATAGTGAGAAAGGCTAAAGAAGTGACTGCAAAGAGAATAGAATAGTAATAGATAATGGGGGAACGCAACACGAAATGATAAAAGTGAATAGCAAACGTATAGAAAGTAAGACAATACATTTATATAGCCTTGCTTAATGAAAGGTCAGGCATTATATGAAAGACAGAATTTCTTGAAAATATTGTGCAAATAATAATATTCTTATTTTACACATTGGACACTGGCAATTATACAGGCGTACAAACTTATGATCTTAACAAAGCTTGTCCAAAGACTGGAGGACAGATGATAACAACAATATGAAAAAAAACCCAATTACAGTCCTTATAAATGGCTTGAAAATTAGTAGTAAAAGTAAGTGGAAGAATACATTCTGTATAGATTTATGAAACACTTGGAACAAATCTTGCATGTGAGAAAAAGTTAAGTTTGATAAATGTTGCTAGAAAAAATGGAGTATGCCAGCATAAAAGAGTGGATGCACAAAAATCCAAGACAATGTAGGTAAGGCTGACTAAATACGGAGGAAGTGTTGGATGAATATTGATAGTGTTGCTTTTTTTCCGAAGACAGCGGGAACATGTAAAGGATGGTTGTAAGTACATTGTGCATTGTAAAACTGCATTCGTAAAAAAAGAAAGTTTAAACATTACTTGAATAAGCATGTCATTGAAATAGGATATATATATATATATATATATATATATATATATATATATATATATATATATAAATAAATAAATCAGCGACAGAAGGTATGGCCGTGATGGTGGCAGCAGCCGCAGGTACACATGTTGTGGTGGCAGGCACTTCTGTGTTGGTGACAATTAAGCTTTCTAAGGTTTCCTCCCTTATCCTGGCTAACTTGGTTCTCCTCTTCACATTAATCTCTCAAAGGAGGAAATGTGTTAGTCACTCTCACACCTACATTGTTCTCCTATTTACGAAGATTGATTTACCAGCCACCCTTATGGTCTGTAACCTACCATGAATATAATAACCTGTTAGAATGATTTACCAGCCACCCTTATGGTCTGTAACCTACCATGAATATAATAACCTGTTAGAATGATTTACCAGCCACCCTTATGGTCTGTAACCTACCATGAATATAATAACCTGTTAGAATGATTTACCAGCCACCCTTATGGTCTGTAACCTACCATGAATATAATAACCTGTTAGAATGATTTACCAGCCACCCTTATGGTCTGTAACCTACCATGAATATAATAACCTGTTAGAATGATTTACCAGCCACCCTTATGGTCTGTAACCTACCATGAATATAATAACCTGTTAGAATAATTTACCAGCCACCCTTATGGTCTGTAACCTCCACACCAGGGGAGGTGTGGTGGAGTGGTCTTGCCACTGGCCTGGTAATCCAAAGGTCCCGGGTTCAAATCCCGATGTATCAATGGGAAGATATTATTGGGATGGAATTTGTGCTGTACCTAGTATCAGTGCATTACCACAAGCCCACCGAAACGTCAATAAAATACCCTCATTGTTCCCTGATTAAATAGCACTGTATGAATATTCCCATATTCAAAATATGCTATAGGGGTGCAATGCCTGGTGAGTTATCTGCTCAACAGGTGGCGTTGTGTGTGTGTAAGTGTGAGAGTCCGAGTGTAGGTGGTGAGACAGTGAAGCACGGGAACGAGGTGGCTTCAGAGATGGGGTCGTTTCGGGCCATGAGTGAGCACCGTGCCTCATGTGAAGGCAAGATGGCAGGTGCTCGTTGTACTCTACGTGCTTCACATGTCTCACTCCCTAGACTGGAACAAGACCTCACGGGCTTCACTGTTCATTGTAAAGCGGTGAATGTTAAGGCTTTCAGCCTATGCCCGAGAGGAAGTAAGTTGGAATATAGAAAAAAAAAAAAAAAAAAAAAAAAAAAAAACCTACCATGAATATAATAACCTGTTAGAATGATTTACCAGCCACCCTTATGGTCTGTAACCTACCATGAATATAATAACCTGTTAGATTCCAACACCATCTTCCCTTGACCAATGCGTGAAAGATAGATCTTACGACTTGGTATGGAATTCACTTTCCCCGAGGAATATTTTCTCATATATGTGTATGAGAAAATGTGGGGTAGCTTTTTATCACGCCATAGTTTGAGTGCGTTAATGCATGGGATGTTACTCTGATTAAATGCAGTTCGAATCCTAACTGAGTTCTAAATATATATTCATGTAACTCACGCGTAATTGTGGGATATTTGAACACACGAGTTGAATACAAATTGAGTACCTAGTCTTGGCAGATTATTCAGTTAGAAATATAGGCATAGAACATTCACATTTGCACTTTTTTTTTCTGTGTGCTTTTTATTTACCACGTTTGCTAAATGTATATCCGATAATTCCAATAATGCATTTGTTTAGATTATTTTCTCTAAACTAATTGTGGTTTTTACTTTACTAATATGATAATTATTCTACTAAACCACTACATGAAAATCGTAAATGTATTTTAAGGCCATACGTAGACTATACGGTATATATATATACATATTTATAATATATATATATATATATATATATATATACTGTATATATATATATATATATATATATATATATATATATATATATATATATATATATATATTGAGCATATATCATAAATACACGTGGGCCACTAAATGTTTCTAATCTCTCAGTGGGGTTCGAACCGCCGACCACTGCCGTGGTGTAGTTGATTAAAGCGTCGGCTATCGTCCTGACGGTCGGCGGTTCGAACCCCACTGAGAGATTAGAAACATATATTCAGTATATATATATATATATATATTATATACTGTATGTATATATATATATATATATATATATAATATTTTCGATTGTCTGTGTGTGTGTGTGTGTGTGTGTTCTTAATAGGCGGCCGCAGTTTTGGACCTGGGGAGCTGATACTTTGCATGTGGGTGTCAATTGACCTGGGTCAAGTCATAGAGGGGGCGAGGCCACGATCGGAGGTTGTTTTGAGGCCGAAATTGAAAAACAAAAAATGAAATTTTTAAAAACAAAATTGCCGTTTGGGGCAGAAGGAGGCCTCCGATCGAAAAGGTGTATGGAACGAAAGTTGTTCGCAGCTCCCCAAAATGGGAGTATGGATGAGGTCAGATCCAAAATCGGAGGTCATTTAGCGGCCGAAATAGAGGTCGCCGTTTAATGAGGCACAGGGAGGTCGAGGCCGGTGATTATGGTAGTAGTAGTATTGTGATGATTGTGGTAGTAGTGATTGATGATGGTGATTATGGTAGTAATAGTGGTGGTAGTAGTGACGGTGATTATGGTAATTACCTGGGCAACGCCGGGTACCCCTGCTAGTATATATATATATATGATTGAATTAAATATTTTGCTTGATACTAAACATGTAATGTGGAACATAGGTAACTACTCAGTATGTGTAGGTAAAGATCTTAATTATTCCTTCAATTGTTGTGATGATACTTATTCTAAGTCTGACTAACATTAAAAAGTTAAACAAATTGTCTTAACTTATGACGGTACTCTAGGATGCTAAGCCTTGTATATAATTTACCTTATTTATCTGACTTCTACACGGTTATCTTCCTCTGATTCTAGCCGCTTACTGAGCGTGATTATTATGACACGCGTTATACAGACAAGAATGCTCACAATGCTATCAGTTACTCTTAATAGTATACAGTATTCGTTTATATGTAACTTACCTCTCTTTCACTCTCACTCTCTCTCTCTCTCTCTCTCTCTCTTTCCATGCTCCCTATAATATGTCTCCCCTCTTCCACCCTTCTTCCGTTCTCCCTCCCTCCTCCTCCGTTCCAGCTCCCTCCCGTGTTTCCCGTGTTGCTCCCTCCTCCTCCTCCACTCACCTCCCTCCCTCCCTCCCTCACTCCATTCTTCGTTCACTTCCACTGTCTCCTCCTTGTTTATCGTGGCTCAGAGCAACCGTGGAGATACAACCAACGTCCTTTGTCTTGTTTACCATTGTCTATGTACAGGAATGCCTTCCATGTACCACAACTTTCAATGATTGATGTTTTTTTGTCATGCAAATACAACCATCGACATTAAGTATTCTTGTAATTTGCTTTGAATTAAGTATGGATATATTTGTATTATAATTGTCAGTTTTTAATAATCCTAATCCAATTGGGGCAAATGAAAATATATATTTAAGTTCCACCAAGGCATATTTTCCCCCTACATGGCATTCAATTGCCATACCTAATCCCTCAAATAATTCCTCTCATTGCAATGTGCTCACACATTATACAAAGCCACTGGTAGTTTATAAGTAATCAAATAGGAAGCAGATTTCAGCAAAATAACAAGAATTACAGATATACAGTATATAACTATTTATATGTTTATTATATGGAAATATATACAAAATATGTAAAGATTGTCGGAGAAGGTAAACTTAGTGTTGAACCAAACCAAACAGGAAACTGGTATCTAAATCCGATAGTGTATTGATGATAACAACAAAGTGTTTATCTATTAGAGCCAAGTTCTTTGAAGTTCCTTATATTTATAACGACCATAGAACAATGTATACAGCTAAGCACAAATACAATACAGGGAATGATATATACATATTTTTGATAAACTTAACTAAACATTAATTAGGTTGTCCACTGACGCCACATTTTAGAAGTGTGCAATATCCTTATAATAAATGGTTAATAATTATCCTCCAAGCTTATCCCTATTGTTAATATGTTATATGTAAGCAACTAAAGTTAAATACTGGGTAAAGTGACGACTCCTTAAAATAGTGACGCAGTTAGTCTCACAATGGAAATTATAATGAAAACATAGCACAAGTAATGGTATGGTCTGAATAAGAGACATGTGTCACCCTCTATGGTATTCAACGTCATCTACAACAATTGTTGGTGATTTTAAGCTGACTTTGTCAGTTGCTCTCCAGGCATCAAACGATTCCAATCCACAGGCTATCGACTATGTTTGGTTGGCTGAAACATAACATTTATTACATTAGCTCAGTAATACCTCTCACAGATGTCCAAAAAGAAGGATGAAGAACTTGAGATGTTAGTAATAAAGTGAACTGTGTCATGGCTGATGGTCTATAAGTGAAGGAAAGAAATAATATAACGAAGAGGAGGATGAGAGGAACAACAGTAAAATAGAAGAGGAAAACCGGATGTTAAGGTGTCAGAAGGAGAGCTACTTGGTGTTAATGGATATTACCAATGAAAAGACTAACACAACTTTCCTTTACCATGTGTATTAATTCCCGGTGATGTAATTTTGTCGAGAGAAAACCACCTGTTTGTTGTTATATATATATATATATATACCTGATATGGCTAGGAATAGTTATGCATAAATAGGCCTATATGTATCATCTTGAGATAATCTATTTTCTCCCTTCATTTCCAACCTATCTCCTCCCTCCCTCCATAATGGCTTTCTTTCTCCTCCCCTTCCATTTCTCCCCTCATCCCTCCCCCCCCCCCCCCCACCCCAGTCTTTTCCCTCTTTTTTGCATCACTTCCGTTACCCTGGTCTTATTTATTATAGTCAACTTCCCTCCACCCAGACCCTCTATAAGGGGAATAACCCCAAGTCTCCCAAACTATAAAAACCGCCAGGATAAAACATTTTGCTTATATAAATTAATAACCCACTTAAAGTTGTGGATTTGCTTTATGGATTGAGAACTTAATTTGTATGTATGATTCCATAAATATTATATTGTATTAGTCACTCACATTGCAAATTATCCACCAGTTGTTGGTAACACCTTCCATACTTTTGATTGCTGCACCAAAATATGTATTTTTTGAATTAACAATATGGAAAAAAACTAAACAAAAACAAACAAACACACAATATGGTCATTTCAGTAACGTGTTTATGCTGTCCTTGTTCCTCTTTTGTGTATGATGAACAATGTATTTTGACAACTACAACCGTTTTGTGTATGATGAACAATGTATTCTGACAACTACAACCGTTTTGTGTATGATGAACAATGTATTCTGACAACTACAACCGTTTTGTGTATGATGAACAATGTATTCTGACAACTACAACCGTTTTGTGTATGATGAACAATGTATTCTGACAACTACAACCGTTTTGTGTATGATGAACAATGTATTCTGACAACTACAACCGTTTTGTGTATGATGAACAATGTATTCTGACAACTACAACCGTTTTGTGTATGATGAACAATGTATTCTGACAACTACAACCGTTTTGTGTATGATGAACAATGTATTCTGACAACTACAACCGTTTTGTGTATGATGAACAATGTATTCTGACAACTACAACCGTTTTGTGTATGATGAACAATGTATTCTGACAACTACAACCGTTTTGTGTAGGATGAACAATGTATTATGACAACTACAACCGTTTTGTGTATGATGAACAATGTATTCTGACAACTACAACCGTTTTGATAATGTACGTCATTAACTGAAGGGGAAGATCTTTCATAAAACTATCAGTACTACTAAATTAGCTTAGGACAAGTTATTAAGGTGTATTACTTTGAGAAACTATGCCTTATATGTCTATTTGATATAGTAAAGTAAATAGTTTAGTTGTCCCTGCCTGTCCTTCCCTTTACCGTCAGTCTGTTCACATGTTATCTATATTCATTTGATTTCAAACCCTGATATCTCTCTTTCAATAATACTTTTAATATTTCCACAATTATCTTTTCCAAAATATTTAACAACCATTCTTTTCTCACTCCATCACTAGTTCTTTTTTACTAAATGTTTAGATTTTACACATATTTCATTCGATATTTTGTATGTATACTCTTTTGCTGGGGATATATTTGTATAACCTCATTATTATATACTTATAGGTCATAAAAACTCTTTTCCATTCACAGTTTCCTTCAACGAATTCCTGTATTCATAAATTCACACTTCGAAGTATTCCACAACTTCCTCTGCTGATAATATATTATCAATATCTCTCTCTCGCCGATCCTCGGAATTTTCTATCCATACCTACGTAAATCTTCTCGGTTTTATTTATATTGTATTTATTTTTCATATTATTTTGTTTATGTGTGTCGTCTCCCACGTTCGCCTATTCCATAATATTCTAGCCGAAACTGTCTAATTTCATAAATAGTCATCATTTTTCACTTGCTAGCGTCTTCAATTTATTGTCAATATATCTCCCAATATTTGTTTTACCAAACCTTATCCACAGTAAACCTACCCCTCATATGTATTAATATTTCGGTATAATTTCATCACTTAGCTCAATCCTTTATAGTTATATTTACCGAAGCATTCTATTCAAGCTCCCTTTGTTTTCCCCTCTCTTGCTTTATCACAATACGGTTTTGTTCTCCCCTCTCTTGCTTTATCACAATACGGTTTTGTTCTCCCCTCTCTTGCTTTATCTCAAAACGGTTTTGTTCTCCCCTCTCTTGCTTTATCTCAAAACGGTTTTGTTCTCCTCTCTCTTGCTTTATCACAATACGGTTTTGTTTTCCCCTCTCTTGCTTTATCTCAATACAGTTTTGTTCTCCCCTCTCTTGCTTTATCTCAATACGGTTTTGTTCTCCCCTCTCTTGCTTTATCTCAATACTGTTTTGTTCTCCCCTCTCTTGCTTTATCTCAATACGGTTTTGTTCTCCCCTCTCTTGCTTTATCTCAATATGGTTTTGTTTTCCCCTCTCTTGCTTTATCTCAATACGGTTTTGTTCTCCCCTCTCTTGCTTTATCACAATACGGTTTTGTTCTCCCCTCTCTTGCTTTATCTCAAAACGGTTTTGTTCTCCCCTCTCTTGCTTTATCTCAAAACGGTTTTGTTCTCCCCTCTCTTGCTTTATTTCAATACGGTTTTGTTCTCCCCTCTCTTGCTTTATCTCAATACGGGTTTGTTTTCCCCTCTCTTGCTTTATCTCAATACGGTTTTGTTCTCCCCTCTCTTGCTTTATCTCAATACGGTTTTGTTCTCCCCTCTCTTGCTTTATCTCAATACGGGGTTGTTCTCCCCTCTCTTGCTTTATCTCAATACGGTTTTGTTTTCCCCTCTCTTGCTTTATTTCAATACGGTTTTGTTCTCCCCTCTCTTGCTTTATCTCAATACGGTTTTGTTTTCCCCTCTCTTGCTTTATTTCAATACGGTTTTGTTCTCCCCTCTCTTGCTTTATCTCAATACGGTTTTGTTTTCCCCTCTCTTGCTTTATCTCAATATGTTTTTTTCTCCCCTCTCTTGCTTTATCTCAATACGGTTTTGTTCTCCCCTCTCTTGCTTTATCTCAATACTGTTTTCTTTTCCCCTCTCTTGCTTTATCTCAATACGGTTTTGTTCTCCCCTCTCTTGCTTTATCTCAATACGGTTTTGTTCTCTCCTCTCTTGCTTTATCTCAATACTGTTTTGTTTTCCCCTCTCTTGCTTTATCTCAATACGGTTTTGTTCTCCCCTCTCTTGCTTTATCTCAATACGGTTTTTCCATTTACGGTTTATGTCTAGTTATTGTTTGTCTTTTCGTTTATATCAAGCAGCTCAAATCAGTTTACGTTTATTTCTACCTACTTTCATTAAATTTAAATTATATTGTTTTACATTAAAATTTCGTTACTATTTTCCCCTTTTTCATGTGTATCGTCTTGGCCATTCTTGTTTCCTTCCAGCTTTCTTCCCTCCCGTCAAATATTTGCATTTATCTCACTCTCACTCTCTCTCTCTCTCTCTCTCTCTCTCTCTCTCTGTTAAGCCCTCTCCCCTTTGTGATAATCCTGGAGGCACTGTCTAGTAGCAACATACAACCATAACAGCTTTGACCTATTATATATATATATATATATATATATATATATATATATATAGGGGAGGTGTGGTGGAGTGGTCATGCCACTGGATTGGTAATCCAATGGACCCGGGTTCAAATCCCGATATGTCAATGGGAAGATATTATTGGGGATTGAATTTGTGCTGTACCTAGTATCAGTGCATTACCACAAAGCCCACCGAAATGCCAAAAAAATACCCTCATTGTTCCCTGATTAAATAACACTGTATGAATATTCCCATATTCAAAATATGTTACAGGGGGACAATGCCTAGTGAGTTCACTGCTCAATAGGTGGCGTTCTGAGAGTGAGGGTCTGAGTCTGGAGGGTGAGACGGTGAAGCACTTGAGCGAAGCAACCAGCCGCTTCAGAGATGGAGCTGCTTTGAGCCATGATGGATGCTTCACATGTCTCACTCCCCAGGCTGGAACAAGACCTCACGGGCTTCACCGTGTTGAGCGGTGGAATGTACAGGCTCTCAGCCTATGCCCGAGAGGGAGTAGTTGGAATATAGAAAAAAAAAAAAAAAAAAAATATATATATATATATACATAATATTATATATATATATATATACTGTATATATTATGTGAGTGAAGAAAACAAAACACAAAGCTGATTGTACCGAGTGTCTCCCCCATAGTAGAAAGAGTGACAAGAAGCCAAATTAAAGGTACGTTAGAGTAAATATGTCTGGATGCACGAAACTTGAAGCATTCCAAGTCAGAGGATGAAGGGAAAACAGATTGAAAGAGAGGTTTCCCAAGCTGTCGAGTAGAAGACAGACTGGGAAAGGGGTTAAAGAGTTGGACGAAATAAGGGTGGGAATATGTTGAAAGATGGGCCCCCTACTCTTCATAAGGGAGGAGGTATACACTGACAATGACAAAGATGGGCCCCCTACTCTTCATAAGGGAGGATGTATACACTGACAATGACAAAGATGGGCCCCCTACTCTTCATAAGGGAGGAGGTATACACTGACAATGACAAAGATGGGCCCCCTACTCTTCATAAGGGAGGAGGTATACACTGACAATGACAAAGATGGGCCCCCTACTCTTCATAAGGGAGGAGGTATACACTGACAATGACAAAGATGGGCCCCCTACTCTTCATAAGGGAGGAGGTATACACTGACAATGACAAAGATGGGCCCCCTACTCTTCATAAGGGAGGAGGTATACACTGACAATGTTCTGAAGAAGATTGATTATCGGTATAGCGGTAGAAGAGTGAGAGAGATGCTATTATGTGGCGTGTAGAGAGAGTTTAAATATATATATATATATATATATATATTATTAACTTTATGCAGCTTGGGAAGGTTCTGTGTAGTCAATTAAGTATTTATGATGGTTTGTACACTTTGGTTTTATAGACGTTATTTTTAGATATGAAACCAACTAATGTTAACCAGAATATATTAGCCATATTGTACCCATCATGAACGGGTTATCATGGTATACTGAAGGGGTTAAGGGAGCCCACCTCTTTTTTTTCTCTTTCTCTCCCTCTCTCTTTGACTTGTATCCATTCGGCAACATTCAGCCTACTGCTTTAACCCACTGAACCCCAGCTAGTTTATAATAAATGTACCACCCAAGACCAGCAGGTTTTGAAAAAAAAAAAATCCAGAAAACACCAGGAATGGCTTAGGAATGAAGGAAAACCCACAAAAAACCGATCCCCTAGGTCAAAAAGGGGTCCTACGGTGCGCCCAAAAGTCGGATTTACAAGAGGGGAAAATTGAAGGCAAAAACACCCCAAACAGGTTTTTGCGCACTCACGCGCACGCGGTTGGAATTTGAGAGTTTTCACCATCGGCATACTTGCGTGGGATACTTTTACAGTTCCCATACAAATCTGAGCCCTCCAGGTGCCATAGGACCGGAGTAATTAACAGTGACGCAACGTTGTTGTCGCTGGGGTTTAACGTTACAAACATTGCCGACGACAACGTGTCATCGCTGGGGTTCAGTGGGTTAAGAATTTTATCCCCATCCATGTCTCAATATTTTCCTGGCGAGCGGTAGCGAGCCGGCATATATATATTTTTGTTTGGACAGCAAGCTGAATTTGTACATTTTTCGATAGAAAAATGTCTCCGGTGAAATCGGATTTCTCCATACAATGCTGGCTCGCTTTCGCTCGCCAGGAAGAAATCGACACCTGAATGGGGATAAACGTCTTAAAACAGTTGGCTGAGTGGGGCCGAATGGATACAAACCAGGGAAAGAGAGAACAGGAGAGAAAGATACAATAAGCCGGTGACCCCCCTTAATAACTGAATGTTGATCAAGAGCAGCCAAGATGTTCCTGGTAAAATATACGATATTGTGTAACATGAAATATCTGTATAACAGTAAATTCAGGGGAAGGTTAGGTTATAATCTAACCTTTCCCTCAACTTACTTTAATTGACGTAGTTATAATAGCTGCTACAATATAATAAATTGTAGTGAACTGTTGCAACAGGATATATGATGACAATGTTACATCTTATTTCAGAAACTTATGACACCATGGATTAGTAGTATGTTAATGGATATTATGTATTAATACTATTCTTAATACAGATTAATATTCTTAACATCAATCATACCTCAATGGAAATTAATTACATCAATGTAGCAATGCAAGGGAATGTGTGCATGTCTCGTGTACAGTATGCTCTTGTCTGTCGCTTCTTCAATAATGTCACCACATAAATGGCTGTATTATCTATGCACTCACAAGTACACATTATGTTTGATTCAATTTGTCATGCAATAGATTCTGCAGATAATGAGTGTGTACTGTAGCAATATTCTAGCAACATGTGGCGTGTGTATGTAAGGTGCTGCCATTTTCTGCGACACACATATGAAATGCACTTCAATAATCTCAGGGCCTCGCAAGAAATACCGGCGAATTCAGTCCTATTGCTCCAACGTTAAGACATAAAAGAAACAACAATACTAATAGTTAGCAAATGTAGACTATACATGCTAATATTTGTACCTCATGCAACAACTGACATTACAAATACCGTGCGAGACGTATCCACAACACTTCCTTTTACCTGCTCGACCCCTTGATATCATATAATGTAAACCAAGATATTCTGGTGATAGGAAATATAGAAAATAATACCGTCTTCCTTCATCAAGCAGATTGCAACTCCACCATTCGTGACCCAGGAATGGATTGCTTTCCTCATGAGTGGCATGAGATAAGAGAAAAGCAAAATATAAACCTGGCCACTAAGTCATGACAGTGAGTGGGACCGACATATTGGGGCTGGCTGATTGGAACTGCGGATATGGTCGATGCAGCTTTTTAGGATTTTCTTGTGAGGCATTGATATTATCGACTGAAGCACAGAATATTGGATGTTTTATTAAGGGAAGATTGTTTGCTTTTTTCTGGATCCCCTTCTCCCTCATGTTTAGCCCTATTAGTTTGGCGATTTTATAAACTTTCGCCCCTTTTTTTTGTTCAAGATTAAGATTGTTTGTCTCATTTAGGTGTTGATTTTTTCCTGGCGAGCGATAGTGAACCTTTAATATTAAGAGAAAGGCCGGGAAATTGTTCTACTGATATATTTACAAACTTATTTGAAGAGGGGTCTCATGGGTATTTTATTAGCTTGATGGAGGGCTAGCGATGAAATAAATAAATAGACCAACATAATAACCCCTAAGACCTTTAAGCCAAAGTAAATGGTGGTTGTTGATAATATATTCCTTGAGAGATGTTAAACCACCACCATTGTATTTTCAAATATGGTTGAACATCTGTTCTGCAAGTAGGTGGGAACACAGGGGTATTATATTCAGTATTCTAAAATATCTGAATAATACTGTATGCTGCAAAACGGGAACAACAGCTCTTCAAAAAACCTGACTCTACGTAGACTTTAATTGTGCCTCTCTGGATCGACAGTGCCCAGTGTTCTACATCTCTGAATTACGTCACCACCAAGGGAGACATTGATTTACCGAAGGCTCCGAGATCTATGGCAGTACAATTTTGTTTCTCATCCTCTGATTGTTTTACTTCCATTAGACAATACCAAAGATATTTGAGTATAAAGATTGGTGACTAAGCAGGATCCCTTTGAGCTCTCTGACCACAACGCCATTTAGGTGACACTGACTCGCACTCTTACCTAAATGAAAATGAGCAATTCGAAGACAAAATATACTAAAACGGTTCTTTCTGACCCTCTTCACATTATTATTAGCATATCAATTTTTACTACTATTGTTATTCTTTTTATGTTATTAATATAGAGGAAAAAGAAAGCACCACGCCACCACCACCAAGCAATATTACCACCCATACCGCCACACCCCCGAGAAAGGAAGCTCTAACCACCACACCACCAAGATACGCCCGAGTTGCCTCGATCACGCCCGTACTTCTGGCAAAGATATCATCGTAACCATCAACAATACGAGTGATGACCGGGAGGAAAGGTGGAAAGGAGGGCAAGGCAAGCCGAAACCTGCATTAGTACTATACTTCCACGTGCCCTTCTTCCTCCAAGCCGCATCACCACCATGAGAGGGAAGTCCGGAGGGGCTTCCTCAGACGCCCCAGGGCCTCCTCCCAACACGGCTGCCCTTCTTACCCGGAGAAGGGACACCGAGAGAAATGCCAGAAGAGGTATGACTATGACAGGCAAAGTTAAGATCTATAACAGTTGGAAAACTCTTAAAACATACTTCACTGGAAGATATTTTAAGAGCTGGAAGATTTGGGCTATACTAAATAACCTATTAAAGCACTGGCATATAATGGTTTATTTAGGATTTTTAGATCTTGGCTCATCAAGGGAATTATTTATTGGATCTCCATTGTGACAGTCCAATATTGATTCTTCTGCCTCGATTACTAGGTACTGTCGATAAAGAAGGCTGTACTGACGTGCGCTTTATCGGTAGTAAACCTGCTCCATTCTGGACCCTTTTAAAAAGTTCACACACTGGCAATTGGCTTTTTAAAAGGAAGGGCTTGCGAGATACCGAGATACCGTTGCTTAAAGCATAACGGCACTTTGCATAGAGTCCATACGGTATGTTGTCCCAGGCACTGGCATTAAGACACGTATGCGTAAAAGGCCCAAATAATCTCATCCAAAAGTCCCTGAAAGACTCTTATAACGGTCAGGACAGTTAAGAGACGTTGCATAACAACCCTCTTACGTTAGTCCGATGATATGATATGCATAGCACTGGCATGGCAGATTTATAGTCATTCAAGACCCTACACCCAAGAGTGCTGGAAGGTTCTTCATCAAAACTCTTATAAAGGTCAGAATAGTTGAGTGAGACAGTACAACACTGGTATAACTTCTCCTAATGTTAGTTTGATGATATGTACTGTATATGTATAACACTGGCATAACGGAACATTTTCATTGAAGACCCTAAACCCAAAAGTTCTCCCTCAACTTCTATCCGCTCTCAACCATCCAAGACAGGACCACTAACACAGGCAAAACCCTCTTCGGAAATACTACAGAAGTGCCTTATTGTTGAAGTGGTTAGTGTGACCTTGAAAGAAGTACTATTGAAGTGCCTCATCGTCGGAAGTACTTAGTGTGACATCAAAATAGTGCAGTGTCATTCCCCTGGGAATATAGTTGTGGATCCTCGTTCGTGCGTTATAAACTGTATAATTATGTTTACCTATCTTTTGTCTGACAGTAATTATAATTACATTGAACAATATAACTTATGTGTGTACTCTGTATTATATTTGTCCTCTATTACCTTTGTGCATGTGTTTATATGGATTCAACTTCTCCAGTCAAGTAAGAACCTACCAAATTAGTCCAATTAACCCCAGCAAAAACCTGGTATAACAGTTATTATTATTATTATTATTATTATTATTATACTCAACTATCATGGCATAACCTCACATTATATTGTAAGGTTCCCAAAAGCTGTCAAGATTTTGAAATATAAAGTGTGTGGATCTGACAATGTGTCTATGGTATCTCATTTATTTGAATAGGTGTACTTAATCCCTACTGTACCATAGGGTACTAGCATAAATGTACCCCCCAGTCCCAAGCAATGAGGCTAAAAATATGGCTTCAGAGGCAAGATATAACAACCTCCCACCTCAACAGATGGAAGCATACTACCTCTCCCAGCATGTGGGGGCTTGGATATAAGTCGAGAAGTGTTGTCAAGGTCTTAGAGCAGTGCTCAAACGTCGTGGTACTAGGTACTGCCTGATACTGGCAGGGACAAGGATCGTATATTACTGACGGCTGGCAGCCGTCGCTGGGACTGGGGAGTGATTTATCTATGGACGGCTCTCTGCCGTTGCTGGTACTGAACGGGTTAAGGACTGAATTATTGTTCCCTACGTGAGGGGGCCTTTACTTTATCTTCGTCCACCAATACAAGAATGCTGTAATAGAAACAGTTATATTAAATATTCCCGTTTATGTGGGGATATAAATTATATATCTATAAAATAAAAAACAAAAACATAATCGCATCTAATCTCATGCAGAGACATGTTGTCTCAATTATATTATGTTATATATATATCATGGTGTTGTGACTTCAGTTAACGTCAAGATGACTCCTTGACAACACAAAACTTTTGCTCCTCAATATCTTTCTTTGGAACTCACTTTTGCAACATTGATTCCGTAAATATATCCATCCAGTAACTTCATTATATATGCTCAAGGATCACATCATTAAGTACATGGTGTTTGTTTCCATTAATTTATGATTTCTTCTAGTACGTTGTCTCAAAAAAATATTGTTTCAGTCAAATTGTTTTCAAATATTCAAATGTTGTATGACAATCCTGTGCAGCATTCGCTCAGGGTTCACTCAGTCGCTTCTTGCCTTCTTTCATACCACTCAGGCGGAAAGCAATCCATTCTTGTGTCGGGAATGGTGGAGTCGCAATCTGCATGATGTAGGGAGATCCGCTCGCTGTATTTTGGCCTGTGGGGAACACGAACACGAAGGCCAACGAATGGTAGTAGAACATTATTGTTGTTGTTCATCTCTGTGTTGCAGTTTGTCATTGAATTTGTCGATTTTACCTGTTTTAAATTCATAGTAAAACATAAGATTCGTAATACGACGTTTCTTAATTCTAGGTGTAGCTAGATATGTATGTGACATAGTTCATCTAGGTGTAGCTAGATATGTATGTGACATAGTTCATCTTATCGATCCAATCTGCACAAGGGTTCAGTATGCTAAAGTATGGTATTAATTAATTATGATTATCAAATAATAATATATATATATCAGCTTAGGATTCAAAAGTAGTAACACTCTTTCAAGTAATACTTGGGATTTCATTCGCTCTCGGTAGTCTGAAGTAAATCATCTAATGATCGCCAGTTGATCAATAAGACAATAAGACCTGACGACGTTAACAATCAGACTTGATATATATGTTGAGCTAAATCATTTGGAAGCAGCTTTGATGACATTCTAAAATCTTCGTCTATTTGGATAGTTAAATATAATATACTTCAATAATGATCAAAGGTATTATATCTTGTATGATTATCTCTTGGGACTGTCGACCATATACTGTAGGTGATGACGTTGTACAGAGAGAGACCTTGGACATATTGAATAGTCATAGCTTATACAGTATATATATATATATATATATATATATATATATATATATATATATATATGAAGTATATCTCACAAATGTACTTGAGCTACTAAATTATTTCATACTCTCAGCGGGGTTCGATCCACCGACAGTCAGGACGATTGTTGACACTTTAACCAACGCTACCACGTCCGTTAAGAGTGTAATATATTTGTATTTTTATTTTTATTTGTGGATGAGGAGACAAAAGTCAAAATTGCCTGTGACGAGTGCCTCCCCCAGAGTTGAATGAGTGAAAGGGCCAAAACCAATATTCACTTTCCGATGTTGTTGTATCCATATCATAAATCAGTACTCAATATTTAATTTCCTTTAGATCAAAATGTAAAATATGCTATTTTCAAAATGTGCAAATTGTTTCATGTACACTGTACCTATGTTATCAAACCATATGCGTTCAGCAGTGGATCGGTGGCTTGATTATATTTATGTACAGAATTTGCAGATATTTAACTTGATCTACGTAATGTTGTATGTTTATAATACAACGTTTATCGTTTTGTTGTATACCTACTGTAATATTTATTTTACTGTTGTAGTGTTATAGATGTTGTCCTTGGTTGTGTGTTATAGATGTTGTCCTTGGTTGTGTGTTATAGATGTTGTCCTTGGTTGTGTGTTATAGATGTTGTCCTTGGTTGTGTGTTATAGATGTTGTCCTTGGTTGTGTGTTATAGATGTTGTCCTTGGTTGTGTGTTATAGATGTTGTCCTTGGTTGTGTGTTATAGATGTTGTCCTTGGTTGTGTGTTATAGATGTTGTCCTTGGTTGTGTTATAGATGTTGTCCTTGGTTGTGTTATAGATGTTGTCCTTGGTTGTGTGTTATAGATGTTGTCCTTGGTTGTGTGTTATAGATGTTGTCCTTGGTTGTGTGTTATAGATGTTGTCCTTGGTTGTGTGTTATAGATGTTGTCCTTGGTTGTGTGTTATAGATGTTGTCCTTGGTTGTGTGTTATAGATGTTGTCCTTGGTTGTGTGCAGCTGGTAAACACACCACTTAAGGGAAGGCAGTTGTTTTTTCGAATCCTCCTCCTCCCTCATGTTTAGCCCTATTAGTTATGAGATTTCAAGACATTCGCCCAATTGGTTTGTCGATTTTCAGACCTTTTGCCCCATTGCTTTGCCAATATTAAGACCTTTCGTGTCATTTAGGTGCCGATATGTTTCTTGGCGAGCGATAGTGAGCCTGTATTTGAAGACATTCTTTCTAGCGAAAAATTTACAAATTTATATTGAAGGGGGTCTTGTGGGTGCTTTTTTAAAGTTTGATAGAGGTTTAGAGAGAAAACTAAACCCCCTTCTTAACCCACTGAGCCCCAGCTAGTTTAGAATAAATGTACATCCAGGGACCGGCCGTTTTGGCCAATTTTTGTTTGTTTTCTAAACTGGAAGAAAAAGGTGAGAAATGTAGAAAAAAGAAATTACTCACCTCGGACATTTGGTGGTCGTATGGGGGGGGGGGGGCAGCCTCATACATCAGCTGAGGCGGCCTTCAAACTTCCTGCCAGGCCAGCCACAGTTGAGCGCGGCAGCATGGCAGATGTACGATGCGGCCAGTTTTCGAGTGACGGTTATTTACACCACCAGAGCATCATGTGTGCCTTCATAGTTCATATACTACCAACATGTATCACATAATGTCATTGTAAGTGAAGTTACAGTGTGAAAAGTGCTTAGATATAAGTCTGGTAAGTGCACACGAGTGGCAAGACCGTGGCGCGTCCCAGTTGCCATGGAGACTGGCGGCCATCATGGTCTCGGACAATAACAGAACGCACGAACTGACACACACCCAGCTGACTGACACGCGCCACCAACACTTTCCCTTTTCTTGCGTTTCTCTCTTACTCCCATGCTTTATTCAGTGTTCATGTCATTTCCTCTCTTTATTCAGTTTATTGCTTTATCATATGTTTTATAGTTATAGAGTATGAGTTTCACACATTGTTTTACGCACGTTTGACTTAGAAATAGTATATATTTACACTTATTGGTGTCCGTCACTGTTTTACGTATATTTGAGTGTCAATCTCACTTACATATTGTGTTTGGCACTTTGTATATATTTATATTTACACTAGGTTTATATACACACACACTTCATTGCGTCTTTTATCGCAGTCTTTCAGTACACTCGTTTAGAAATTGTCAAGGGTGTGATACTCCCTGAAGCAGTCCGGGAGACACAGTGGAACATCACATTCTCTGCACATCCACCTGGTATCTGTTCTCTCAGGCTGCCTCTGTGTCGTGTTGCGGCACACATGACACCGTCTTCGGGGTTTGTCATTGTTTTCTGTGGGTGGCACATATTCAGGGAAGTGGCATTGTGTCAGCCTGGCAATCCCTTCTGCTGCTGGGCGTCAATGGGCGGGGGGTTGCGGGAAGTGGGGGGCAGTCATGTATTCCCTCAACACCTCCCTGGACAACTCGATGCAGAAGTTCTCCATTGTTTCCTGCTTGCCGGTGATTGTTGAGTAGAGGATATGGCTGTTATAGAGGGTGAGATCGAGGAGGTGGAAGAATAACTTCTTATACCACCTCATCGTCTTCCTTGCACACTCACATGACAAGATGACAGCATCTGATTTATCCACCAGCCGCATGTTGATGTTATAATCACAGATGAAGATGTTCAGTGTAAATTCGTGGATGACATTACTTTTGCTTGTGCATATAACAGTACACATATACCAAAATGTCAGGAGCAAGCCAATAAGATCGATCATTGGTCTAACGAGAACAACATGAAAATAAATGGAAGTAAGTCGAAATTAATGTTAGTGGACTTTCAGAAAATTAAGACAAATGTAAATGCTGTTAGTTTAGGTAATGAATCTGTTCCATTTGTTAATGAGATGAAGCTGTTGGGTGTTATTATTTCGACTAACCTTCAGTGGAAGGCGAACACCACTCGCGTGCAAGTAAACAAATTTTTGCAGTTAGTAAATTGAAACTTTTTAAGGCTAATTTGTCTGATTTAAAGAATTATTATTGTTGTTATATTAGGCCTGTACTTGAATATGCATCGACGGTTTGGTGTTCGTCACTCACACACGCAGAAGTAAATTCTATTGAGAGAATACAAAAAAGATTCTGTAGAATTTCATTAGGACCTAGTTATATAAATTACGAGTCTGCTTTGGAGTTATTAAATTTGGAATCATTGGAAGAGAGACGAAGAAAGAAGTTTGAAGAAGACAGCCTTAAGTTGTTGCACGATAAACAGCATAGACATATACTTCCACCGGACAACACCAACACTTACACACACAAATTACGAGCAAGAAACTTTCTAGTTGAAGAAAAATGTAACACCAAGAGACACCAAAACAGTGCCATTCCACAGATGACCAGGTATATAAACAATTACTTGAGGAAGTAGGTAGTCAGAGTTTTGAAATGATATTATATTTTGCCAATACATGATCATTATTCCGGCAAATTGTTCTTAATATTTGTATTTTATGTGTATTTTATGTGTAATGACACTTTGTATGTATGTTTTACTCACTGTATATTTTCAACTCTATGGTTGCAATTGTAAAAATGATATTAAATAAACCTATTATTATTATTATTATTATTATTAGATGGCCAAAGGTTCCTTGATAACTTCGCCAGTTGCTCTGTCACGACGTCTGCTGTCTTGGAAGATGGGACGGTGGACTGTTGTGAGGACGTTCACATCCCGGTTATCCATCCAGGACAACATGAGGACATTGTTAGCCTGCTTGTGGATGATGGAGTCCTTTTCCCGCCTGGGTGGTAGTTCGGGCATGAAGATCCGATTCCTCCTGACGGTGCCACAGACTCCTGTAGTGCGGCTATGCAGGAACTTGGCAAGGGAGGGGCTGGTGTACCAGTTGTCCAGGTACAGTATGTGGCCCCTGTCCAGGTAGCCCTGTAGCATGGTGATGACGACGGCCCTAGAAATTCTGTATGTCCTCGTTTCCACCAATTCTGTTTTCTTGCCCATATGCAGAATTAGGTCCTGGATGTAACCAGTTCGACAGTCACACATCACGAAGGTCTTCAGGCCATATCAATGTCGTTTGCTGGGCATGTACTGCCAGATGCCAATATTCCCCCTCCACAGCAGCAAACTCTCATCAATAATGAGCTTCTGATGGGGTTTGAAGGCGGCAGCAAGTTTCACCTTCAGGTACTCGAAGATGGGTCTTATCCTCTCCATGGGGTCCTTCATAGCTCTTGGTTGACTTTGATTTCTGGTGTGGGCTGCCAGGCTGTCAATGAAATGTAGGTTCCCCATTATGGCTGTGAACCTATTTCTGCTCATTATTTGGCCAAAAATAGGGGTTCGGACGAGGGGATCCCAGGACCAGTACTTTTTTTATGGAGGATTTCCTTGTGACCCCCATCAGCATGACAATGGCCAAAAATGTGTAAAACTCCGGGACATCAAGGGAGAACCGTGACAGCCTTGCAGAGAATTTTTACTGCTCCTTCCCAGCCATGAAATAATAATTGTACCAGTTGGTCTGGTCAACAATTAGAGCCACGAGATTGGTAGTGAAGAACTGCCTGAAGATTTCAAGCCTTGTGGTCTGCCGCCCCTGGTTTGGGAGCGTAGGGCCGGCAATCTCAGCGCCCATAAAGTTGTAGTCGGTGGGCACAAAGTTGTCGCCATCAACCCAATCCCACACGTCGGGTTGAGCGGCACCTTCGTCGTCAGAGTCGTCAGGATGGGAGTCAACATCAGGGCGGGAGGGCCTTGCCCTGCCTCTAGCCCCTGCCCTCGGCCTTGGTCGAGCCGGCCCAGCCCTTGCTCTCGCACCGCCAGGGGTTGGGCGTATTAGGGTCACCTTAGACACCCTTCGGCCACGCACACGCACAGGACCACGGGCACGCCCACGTATGTTTATAGGGTGTTGCGCATGATCAGGGCGTTGCGGCGACGCAGGCGGTGATGGTGTCTGAGTGTCGTGTCTGTGGGAGATCCCAGGCTGAGGAGAAGGTACAGGTGAGTATGGTAGTGGTGTCCAGGAGGTGATGGTGGGGGCAAGTCAATCCGGGGTGATGAGGGAAACAGGCGGCGTGCGGCAGGGCGTGGGTGGCGTGATGGAGATGATTCTAGGGCAGGCATATCCTCATCTGTTGCTTCTGAGGAAGAAGTCAATGGCTGCGCTGCTAATATGGCTGCATCACTGCGCCACCCATAGAAAGTGTGAGGGGTTGGCGCTTTTAGTGGAGAGGGAATGAGGGGTGGTGGGGAAGGCAAACGCGGTGGGGGAGCACCACGACAAGGCACGTGTGGTGTCGAATCTTGACCTTGACCCACCTCATCCTCCTCCTCCTCCTCCTCCCCCTCCAAATCCTCACCTTTTCTCTTCTCAGCCCTACGATGAGAAGGTGGAATGTTGAGGAAGGCCATGGGGTCTGGGTCATCTTCCTCATCCTCATCTTCCTCTTCCCCACTTGCTGGGTACTCCACTATGTCACGGGGAGTGGGGGAACGGTAGCTACTCTCCTCCCTTTCTTGTTGTTGTTGTTGTTGTCGTTCCCCAAGCTGCCTGGCCAAACAGCCCCAAGGCCCCGAGCAAGGCCAAGGCCATAACAGAGCGCCCCCACAGAACCCTCCCTGCCGACCACAATAAAGCCTGGGTGACCGAAGCCACTCCATGACGGGGAGCTGAGGAGGGTGCGGAAACGCCCGGGAAACCAAAGCCCCACCCAGGGCCCTGTGCCCCTCAGCAATTATGAAGAGAAATATGAGGGGCAAGGGAAAAATGTGACGCTTTGGTTTCCAATCTTGGTAGATTGGGAGGTCAATCCACGGAAGAGACGTCGTCACTTGAGATCTAGAAAATATGTAAGTAAAAGGAACGTCAGAGTAAGCTATGGGTATGGCAGAGATAGCTCAGGTCTCACTCTGATAGACCAGCCCATCACCAGTCCCTTTCTTGTAACCTGGCGAACCGTTCAGAGATGGGGAGATAGGGTTCCTCCTCATGCATGTCATCTATCTCGGCCAAAGTGGGAATATATTCGTCCTCTGAATCGTCATTTGATGATCCAGTGTCACTATCAGGCACATCACTCTCGTCAAGTATGGCCAAGGCATCGGCCAGGGATATTCCCCTGCGTGGGTAACGGCGTGGTAAATCCGATATAGTATTGCACTCGCGAGATGTATGGGTAAACTGACTTTCCTTTGTCACGCACGTCCCTTGTCCCAACAAACCAAGATATGTGGGATGCCATACATTGCCTACATCCTAAGGAATATCCTATACAAATATCAAGCCTATAGCTACCATAAGACAAGAGTAAATAAGGTCGAAAGTCATTGGGAGATAAGTGGGTACAGTGTCTTTCATCACCTCCCCCGCATGACCACCCGCCCGGCAGAACTTGGGGGATAGCTGAGCATGGTCAAGTAATGCGTACATTCTAAGGTGTGTCTCACACAAATTTCAAGCCTATAGCTACCATAGGACAAGAGTAAATGATGTCGAAAGTCGTTGGGATAAAAGTGGGTACAGTGTTTTTCATCACCTTCCCGCATGACCACCCGCCCGGCAGCACTAGAGTGACAACTGACTATGACATTGTAATGCGTACATCCTAAGGAGTGTCTCACACAAATCTCAAGCCTCTAGCTCCCATACGACAGGAGTAAATAAGGTTCAAAGTCGCGGTGAAATAAGTGGGTAAAGGGGCGCCACTAATCCCACCACCACTTCCCGCGCGGCCTGGCTGGCCGGTTCACGTGTACCGGCCCTGTTCGGCAACACTCTACGGTACCTCCCCTACCATTCTCAAATAATTTCCTACCATACGAGCCGAATAATAGAGGTTTTAGTGGTGGACGCATGGTTTGCGTCGCTAGGGTTTAGCGTTACATAGATTGTGGACGCAAACGCTGCGTCGCTGGGGCTCAGTGAGTTAAACCATTGAACCAAAGCAGTAAATTATGCTGCACAACACCGTCTGAGCTCCCTTAAATCTCTAACTAATGTACGACTGTTCTCTTGTGTCCATTCAAGGTTTTCCGTTGCTGTTCGTGTTTATTGGGTCTTGATTGTGTACTAACATTATATTCTACTCCGAAGATTTGTTTATACGTTTGTCTACTTATTATAAAGGCACCAATCAACGTACAGTCGTGAGTACTAGTAGCTACACACTCATTGGAATCATCATCGAACATACAATAACATCGAACAGATAATACAATGCTTTATCATATATCGGATGATTCAATTACTGATATTACAAGTTCACAGATTCAAATGGGTGTAAGATAATTAGTGTTTGCCGGTGTACAAGAATCTTAGGTGATACAGAGCTAATTTGGATATACTTTGGTTTAGATAATATTAAATACGGGTAAATAATATAATATGCTATGCACAAGCGCCGAATTTCGGTGTGAGTGTCCTAGGTTCGAGTCCTTGGAGTACCACATATATTAATTGATTTCATTGATTTCATTAATTAGGTTAATTTGTAAGTGAATTCGTGGGTTGGTGAATAAATGTGAATTTATTCAGGTTCAGGAATAATTCCTAGCGAGGCCTTCCATTGTGGTTAAGTGCCCCATCAATTACCCCTTCCATTTGTCTAATCATTAAGTTACCTGAGTGTAGTTGGGTATATGAACAAGCTCAGATTAATATTCAGTATTCGAGAATGAATAATATGTCGTATAGCTTGTGCATAAACCTTTTAACTGTCTTAACCCTTCCTACCCGGGCATCCTTGTGGAAGGACACCGCTGCAGAAGGGCAGGTACCCGGGCGTCCTTCTGACAGACAGTAAGCTTGCAAGCCTTGCAAGCTTGATCCGAACGCCGTGCGTCGGACGAATGTAAACAAAGTCGGTCGCTTCATCACCGCACCTCCGAAAACAAGAAGGAGAAGACTCGTTTGTTATTGTACGTCTGTATGTCGTAGTTTCATTAGTGAAAAGATCGTCGTATTGCGAACATTGCCTGAAAATGCTCTCCACTAAAATCGTCATCACAACTGGACCAGTTGACTTAGAGAGCTCTACTGAACGCCAGTTTACAGATTGGAAACCGCACTACGTTTAGGGATGCGTGGGAAATTTCTAGCAGTTAAAATAAACATAAATACGGTAGCCTAGTCATAGACGTTTTTTGGCCATTTCGCCCGGGTATGGGCGACCGTCCTTCTAACAGGCAGCCCGGGTCCCGAGGGTTAATAGCCTAATGCTTAGTGCGCCATATTTCGGTGTGAGTATCCTAGGTTTATATATATATATATGTGTGTGTGTGTGTGTGCTTCCAAAATTGGCGTCCAAACTTCAGGATATGATTATAAGATTCTATGCATAAAATGTTCTATAACAATTATAAATCTCACCCGTTTAAGAGGTACTGAAGGTTTTATATAAAAATAATATTGCGAATCATGAAGATAGCTTTGCAAAGTTGAATATGTATGTAAAAGCTTCATAGTATGTACTCAATCTATATATATATATATATATATATGAACTATATATATATATATATACATATATATATATATATATATATATATATATATATATATATATATTTATATATATATATATATATATATATATATATATGAACGACATCCATCAACATACCGATACTCCCCACCATGCCCTCTTCGACCCATCATCTCCAGATATCACCTTTTGCTCCCCAGAACTCGCCCCCACAACATCCTGGAGAGTGGTAAAAACCTTAGGCTACGACCACCTCCCGATCATTATCACCATCAAAACCAGACTCACCCCAGCTAGCCACATATACACTTACACCAACTATAAAAGAGCCAACTGGGAAGCTTTCACAAACGAGACAGAACAACACTTTGAAACCCTAAACAGCGCACCCATCTATAACATCAACAATGCTGTCCACACATTCAACACAACTATCCAAAACGCTGACAAGAAACACATTCCAAGAGGTAACAGAAGAAGACACAACCCCAACCTCTCACCAGAAATTCAAAACCTCATCAGACAATGCGAGACACTGAAACACTCCCCAGAACCCCACACACAGGACATCACACAACAAATCCAAGCACTCAACACACAGAATAACAACAAAATACGAGAACAAACACTAAATTTGAATAACTACCTACGAACACATGATCACAAAACAGGCCCCAACAAACTCTACAAAACACTAAACAGCATCACACTTTCCAACAGCAACACAACACAATCACATGCTGCAATCACAACAACAGACTCTACTCCTTCATACAAACCACAAGCAAACACTTTCATTAATCACTTCTCTCATGTCAGCCACCTAAAACCCCATAAAGACGACCGGCGTGTCATCCGACGTAAGAGACAATTCCCCACAGACCTTGACTATGCACCCTTCACCAACAACCAGACAAAGCACATCATCAACAATCTCAAGCACTCACCCGCCTGTGGCCTAGACAACATAAGCAACATACACCTCAGACCACAAGGCATACAAGCACACACTAACATATCAAACTACAGTTATTCACACAACATAATACCAGACATCTGGAAGCATGATGTCATCATTACATTCCACAAGCCCAACAAAGATACCACGCTACCCTCCTCACACTGCCCTATCAGACTCCTTTGCACCCCCTCCAAAGTCATAGAACGCATTTTACTACAACTGACCACACACGCTCTACCCCTAGCTTCAACACAACATGACTTCAGGCCACTGCACTCCACAAACACTCTTCTTACAGACCTTACACAAAGAGCTTTTGACGGCATCAACTTAGCCAGACCACCGCACAGATCACTACTTGTCACACTCAACATTAGTAAGGCCTTCGATGCCATCCCCGCCACAACCTAACAAACAAAATCTATGACACAAACATGCACAACAACACAAAAAGGTGGCTGGCCAACTTCCTAGCAGGCAGATGTGCACATGTATCTTCTGTCGGTCAGTCATCTAGCATCAGAAATTTCCCAAACGGAGTCCCGCAAGGATCCGTCCTGTCACCCACACTCTTCAATCTGTTCATGCATGATATAAATACACCCTATACACCCCAAATAAACATAGCCTCCTATGCAGCCGACATAACCTCACATGCACACACCAAAACCCAGACACAGCAATACTTCTGCTTCAACCCTATCTCAACACATTACATCAACAAATATAAAAACAATACCCAGCACACAGTATCACACACAAATACTCTCTTCTCTCCCTCCCTGCCCACCCCAAACTAGCTTCCAGAAACACATCCATACTCATATCTCTCGCCGCTCCATCCAATCTCTCATAGACAACACACAACTGCAGGCACGACCTCCCAAAACCCATCCTTCTGAATCCTCCCTTCCTTGCGAGGTCAGAGTCCACCTGGCCAGGCTTAGATGCGGGCACCATCCAGCTCTTCTGAGCTATCAGAAGAGACTGGATGTATCCGTTGTCGACACCTGCCCAGGATGTGACACAGCGCCCCATACCATTAAACACATCATAGAAGACTGTATTTCACACAATCACTTACGCTAACAACACAATCGACACTCCTTGAGAGCTCTGTGGGAAAGTACGACCTTGGCCATGGCCTTCCTTAGGGACTCGGGGCTGTTCGGCCAGGCAGCTTAGGGAACGACAACATCAACAACAACAACCATGTCAGGTTTTTGGATAGCTTTCTTGGTGCGGTAGTGGACTTTATCCGAGTCGACCTGGGCACCTGTGTGATCAGTTGAAAGCATGTGAACATCACGTCTGTCCTTCCACTTCATGGCCACCACTTTGCTAGACTTTTCCAGCATCTTGAATTTCCCTTGCCCCCTTCATCGCTTCTTCGTTTTCTTCTCTCACGGTGTTCCTGGGCAAGTTCTTCTTCTGTAGATGTGTTACTGGAGGATGGATCGTCAAGTAGAATGTGGCGACCGACGAACTTTGTCATGAACTTCCTTGTGCTTCTGACAGCCCTACATAACCCCGTTTGGTTGTCATGGAGAAACTGGCAGAGAGCAGGAGAAGTATACAAATTGTCGGTGTACAATGTGTGCCCCTTGCCCATGTAAGGTTCCATCATTTTCTTTATGATGGCTCCTGACAAACGGGTCATTGGCACCGACTCTTGGCACGCCTACTGTATGTCAGTGCCTGTATAGACGATCATGTCAAGCACTATGCCGGTCTCACCGTTACACAACACGAACAACGTGATTCCGAACCTGTGTCTCTTCATCAATCACCAAGTTGTGGAATGGGTAAATGTTTTTCTTATACCTCTCCATCAACATTGTGAACACCTCCCGAACTTTTCATATTCTGTAATTCCTGTTAGTATTGCCATTGTCTGTAAAGTTCATAAATCTAAGCAGCAACATAAATTTGTCACCAGTCATGTACTTATTGAAAGTTGGGGTGGCGATTTGGGCGTCGTGTTTCCAGTACAAGAGGCATGAGCATCAACAGTGCATAGCACGTCATGAGTTCATTTACAGTCGTATCAACCCAGGCTCGTATTCTCGCTCTTGGAAAAATCCTGTCCAATATGTCCTTCACCCACCTATAGTAGGCGTTGGTTCGGGCAACAATATACGTCATTATCTGCTAGTCGAAAAATGCATGGAAGAAATCCATTTCGCTTGCATCGTCACCATAGGGTCAATCTGCAGTTGAACCAGATTGATTCGCATCAAAATGGTGCAAGTCTGGTACAAAATCGGCACCCTCGGACCATGCAAACGTATGAATGTTTGCAGCTCGGATCGGTATGTCGTCGTCATCCTCACTATCATGGTCACCGTAGAGAATTTTCTCGTCGCCCTCCTCTGACGATGAACGCCCCTCCTCATGCTCAGCATCTGGCTCCAACTTGCTGTCACTGTCGACGCCCTACCCATACGACCTTGCTTAGTCGTCAGAACCGTGCGTTTCATCCTGGGTATCGGCGAATAGCAGGGTGTCATATTTAGATGAAGTCCAGGGTTTGGGTTTCCTGATTTTCACAGGTGTCTTCTGGGCAGGGATGGAAGGTCCGGCAGGAGCGGTTGGGCAGAGGGGCGCGAGGCAGTCATTTTTCTCAGCCGCCTTGCGGCAGGGGCGGCTGGTGGTGGTGGTGGTGGCACGGTAGTGGTAGAGGCAGGTGCGGTTTTCTTTGAGATTTTGTACTGGGAATCCTTGCCCTTCCCTTTCCTCCCAGTCGCCCCCGCACCTCCTGCTTCCCTAGAGTGGCCTCCTGTAGTAGTAGAAGGCCCAGCTGAAGAGGCGGTGTGAGTGGTAGTGGTGGTAGTAGTAGCCTGGGAGGTGGTGGTGGTGCCAGAAAAGTTCAGTGACCTCTGTACACGTGCAGAGCCCCTTGCACATGCCTTTCGTGCCTTTTTACGTGCAGGGGCATCGTCCTCAGAGCTGCTCTCATAGAAGTAGAGGTAAGAGGGCTTTCTAGCAGCCACTCTCTGCCTTCCACGGCCGCTGACACTGCCCGAAGGAGGGCTGGTGGTGTCATCAGGGCGCGCGGGAGAGGGACGTGTAGGCTCCATGATGAATGCTTTGTAAATGACTGTGCGCGCGCGACTGGAACATGTGTTGTGGTGGTATCGAGAGTTGCCAAGTAGTACTACTCGCACACCAATTTGTAGCCGTCTGGCTGAAAGACCGCGGTTTTGGTATGCGTTTAAAATCCAGGATCTTAAGAGTACCGTCGCCTTTGCCCAGTAAAACCTCTTAACCCGGGAACAGCGGGAGACTCTTAAGAGTTCCCCCGGCGGACTGCGGGGAGACTCTTTAGAGTCCGAGAAAAAAAATCAACTTTTGACATCAATTTTTTTTTTTTTTTTGGCCCCTGGGCCATGCAAAATCTCAGTCCTCTACCTCCCCTCCTTCCCCACTTTCCTCCTCTCCTTCAGTTATCACCTATTTTCCCTGTTATTCCCTTATTCTGATGTATATTTTCGTGCTAACATTAGAAATCCGGTTACAGGGTGTGGTCATCACTGATAGCAAGCGAATGCAAGAGAGAGAGAGAGAGTATCGATCGACTGTGTCTCAGTGGCCTTGGGGGAAATTGGCGGGAAAGAAGCTTGCCTCACCCATACATTATACAACTCGCGGGCTATATCTCCGATTTTGACCATCCAAACGCTGTTTTCACTCGTTTTATTGTTGTTTCAGGTTAATACCTTTATAATCAACCCATAATAGGCGCATATGGATAAGTATTAATACTATTAATGGTACAATGAATATTTTAGTGACGGAAACACCTTAAATACGTCAGCACAGGGGGTCGTTTCCAATTACCCCCATGCGCACTTGTTAGGTTAAGAGTTTTGGTGCCTTTGATGGGTTAAGGTATAAGATGTTAGTTTATCCTGAATCATTACATTATACCACATTGTTTGTTTTTTTAGTTTGGAGATAACGAATATGCTGGTGTCATTACAAAGTTTCCTCAATCACTACTACTAAAAATGTTGTGCTACTCACTCGTGCAAGTACCTGGTCGCCTATCTTTAAATTACGATGGTTATTTATTTTCTTTTTTTCTGTGGAATATATTAAAGTGAAATTTAGTACATTAAGAGTAAGTTTATTACTAGATATCCATTTACTTATACTAGCTAGGTCGTAGTTTACATTAACTGACAGTTCGTAGAGATCATAGTGACTAGCATAAAAGGAGCTATAATCAGCAAACAACAGGCATGTCATGTTCTGACAAGCATTAACAATGTCATTTATATAACTAAAACAAATAAGTGGTCCCAAAACCGATCCCTGTGGAGCTCAATACTCTATGGGTACAATTTGGGACTGGCAATGATGAAACTGAACAAATTGTTTACGATTTTCGAGATAAGATGAAACCAATTGATTGAGGTACCCCTTATTCCGTAATGTTCTAGTTTCTTTAGTAATATTTGATGGTTAACAGTGACAATAGCCTTTGCCATGTTCAAAAATACATCTACAGTAAACATGTTTTCATCTCGGTTGACAACTTTTCTTAATACATAAAAGAGAAAAAAAAACTGTCAACATATCATCCTACTCGGCACCAGATCCTGACTCATGTAATTCGATTCAAATAAAGAAATGTAAGGAAACCTCTCAAAACCCTTGGCCATGCTATGGAGTAGGAGTCTAGACACTGGAGAAATACTGGATAGCTTGAAAAACGCAATAATTACCGCTCTGCATAAAGGAAGGAGTAAAACACTATAAGAAAACTATCGCCCGGTACCCCTAACTTCCAACAACATTAAAAGTTTCCAGTGAGTCCTGCGAGGCAAAATCTAAACATTTATGGAAACAAATTAACTCCACAACACTGGGCAACATGGGTTCAGATAGTTTTTCTTACAACTGTTGGAACATTATGACAAAACTCTTAAATCCCTAGAAGAAAAGACAAATTTAAATGTCATTTCCACCAATACTGCAAAAACATTGGATAAGTGTGACCACGGTACAGTATATTCACCCACAAACCTAAAGCAAAAGGGATAACAGGTAAAATCGGCGATTGGATATACAACTTCCTCGTAAACCGGAAACAGTCAGTAACGGTAAACCATATCACATCTGAGCCTTCAGATGCCAAAAGCTCTGTTCCCCAAGGAACAGTGCTAGCACACCTTCTTTTCCTCATTCTAATTAATGACATAGATGCCAACACAAGACATAGTACAGTATCTTCCTTTGCTGATGACACAAAACTAAGTATTTTATTAAGCACACAAGAAGACATGGGCCGACTGCAGGAGGACATAAATGTGGTGTTCCAGTGGACCAGGGAAAACAAAATCTAGTTTAAAGAAGAACAAATCCAACTAATATCATATGGAGATGAAAATGTCGTTGAAAGGAACACAAATTACAAAACAGAATCCAACCACATTATAGAACGTAAAGATAGTGTGAAGAACCTTGGCGTGTTAACGTCTGAAAATACGTGATTCAAAGAACATGACCAGATCAAAGATGCAGCTGCGAAACTGCTAACAGGTTGGATTCTATGTACATTTAAAACACACAGCACTTCTAGACAAAGTAGAAAGGAAAAAGCCTTTCGTATCATTAACTCCCGTCCACTCACCGACTTCTGTAATCTCTCTCTCTTCACCGCAAGGTTGCATCAATCTCTATTCTATCGCTACTACAATAATCAGTGTTCTTCAGAGCTCTCTCAGTGTATACCACCTCCTCTACGTAGGGTACGTAGTATCCATCTTCCAACACAATCCCACCACTACTCTGTACAACTCTCCAACTCAAGAGTGAAACGATACTCCCAATCTTTCTTCTATTCAACAGCTGAAGCTCTGGAACTCTCTCCCTGAATCCATCTTTCTCTCATCCTATGACTTAAATTGTTTCAAACTCTGTGTGTCCAGACATTTTCGCTCGAACATTCCTTGATTTTTTCTCTGTCACTCTTTCTCTGTCACTCTGGGGGAGGCACTCGTCACAGGTAGTTTTGCCTTTTGTCTCCCTCATCCACATAGGAAAAAAAAAAAAAAAAAAAAAAAACGTGGTGAAATGCCAATGATAACACTCTTCAAATCCCTAGTGCTACCGCCGCTAGAATACTGTCACGTATTAACATCATCATACAAATCAGGCGAAATAAATTAATTAGAGAGTGTACAAAGGAACTTCACCTCACATATAAACTCAGCTACACTATTGGGAGTGTTTAAGATCACTGAAACTGTACGCATTGGAGCATAGAAGAGAAGGGTTTAGTACCAAACCTGCATACCCCAATACTCATGAAATTAAATGATACTAGAGGCTGGGAATGTGATATCCCTCGGATGAATAACCGGGGTGCTATGGGCTCGTTGCGAGAGGGTTGGTTAACCCATAGAGGACCGTGCATGTCTCTTCAACAAACTCCCACGGCGAGTAAGAGACATGAGGGGTGTCTTGTTAGACAGCTTCATGAGAACCCTCGATGTAAAACTGCAAAAGGTGCCAAATGAGCAATTCATCGCAATCAGAAGCAAGGATGAAAATCGCTTGCCAGAATATGCAAAAACCAATCTGTGTGTGAGAATGTTTTATTGTTTAAAAAAATGCTTGTAGGAACGCTTAATTATTCTAGTCTCATTAATAGGGTAAAATACTATAAATTTAAAACACCTCATTGAGACTATCAGGTATCTAAAACAACTGCCAGCAGCCTCTCTTCTCTCTCCTCCTACTTCCTCTATTCTAATTTATATGCCAAAGGTGAATGTTGTGTATATGTGCACAACAAGCTTAGTTTCTCTTGTGTTCACCACATAGATTCTTCTGAATTTTAAAATCTCTGGCTTACATTATTCTGTCACTCTTTGTCTAAATAATTATGCGCTGTCTATCTATATCCAAACTCTACTGACTTCCCAACTTCTGTGAATATCTAAGTTCTAAAGTGGAACACATTCTATCAAACCTACCCTTCATCTGAAATCTCCATCTTAGGAGATTTCAATGTTCACCACAGCCAATGGCTCTCCTGTCACTTCACTGACCCACCTGGTGAATAAGCTCACGTTTTTTTTTTTTTTTTATCCTAAGTGATCTAGAGCTAACAGCACCCTACTTGTATTCCTGACCGCCATGAAGATCGGTCCAACATCCTTGACATCATTCTAACCTCTCATCCTTCTATTTATGCTGTAAATTTTCTCTCTCTGTTGGGTTCCTCTGATCATAAACTTATCTCTGTTACCTGTCCTATCTCTCCAGTACAGTCATCCGATCCTCCCAGACGACGGAGCTTGTGGAACTTTGGTGCTGCCGACTGGGAGGCTCTTAGGCAATATTTCTTTGATTTCCCATGGAATATGTTTTGCCTCCGTGGCGGGGAACCCTCAGTGTGCGCTGAATACATTATCGAGGTAATACTCTTAGGCATGGAGGCATACATTCTTTCTCTCAGGCATAATGCAAACAAATCTTGATTTACTCACGCTTATTCTACTTTGTCGGCAATAAGGAGAAAACATTCAAGCGGTATCGCCGCTTTCAAATTCAAGCATCTCGTACTCTCTATGTTTCTGCCCGAAATCAAGCCAAATCTGTTCTTCAATTTGCCAAAAACTCTTCCATTAATAACAAATGCTCTGAATTCTTGAACTCTAGTTCCTCCCAAGCTTTCTGGCATCCAGCCAAAAACCTCTCCAACATTTTCACTTCTTCGTCTTTCCTTCCTCTTTTCCACTCTGATGGTACCACCATCATTTCTTCCTCTGACAAAGCTGAACTCTTTGCTCAAACTTTCACTAGCAACTCCAGCTTGGATGATTCTGGTGCTAATCCTCCGGCTGCACCCCTCACTCATTTACTTATGCATAATATCATAATCTCTTCTAAGAATGTACTTTCTGCTCTCTCTGGGCTTAATGCTAAGAAGAAGTATGGACCTGATGGTGTTCTACCTGTTGTACTCAAACACTGTTCTTCTGTGCTGTCTCCCTGCCAAGGCAAACTCCTTCGTCTCTCTCTTTCCTATATAAAAAACCAGACGTCCGGCTGGCTCAGTTAATAGCGTGCCTGCTTCCCATCTTGCAGGTCTCGCGTTCAATCCCCGCTCAGATTGAAAAGTTTTTCTGAGATATAGCCGGCAGTTACCGTCTCCCCATGAGCAAGGGAGATGGGTAATGTTATCTGGTTGATTAAAGAAGTGTCAAGTGCTTGAGAATCCTTGAAGGAGGAGATACGGGCGCTATATAAGTAACCAGACGATGATGATGATATAATTATATGTCTTTGGTCATATGGAACTGCAGTGTAGAGTATGGGCAAAAGGATTTACGTGTACCCTGGAATTATTACAATGAGGACAAACCAACAATAGTGACAATGTATAGAACATATGTTAATTATACACTATAGTATCGTTTGGAAGACATACCACAGAGTCTCACACTGGATATTGGGATGATCAATAGATACACACAAAACAATATATGAAGGTGGAAAGGAAGGAGTGAAAGCAAGTGCAGAGGTAGTATGCGGTAAAAGGAAAGTAGGTGACAGAGGTATCAGGAAGGGAAGCGAGTGGTGGAATGATACGGTGAGAAAGGCAGTTGAGGAGAAGAGACAGTGTTTTGAGAGGGTTTTATAGGATGGTAGTGTTGAGGTATGGGAGAGGTACAAAGAGAAAAGGAGAGAGGCAAAACGGAAAATTAGAGAAGCGAAAAAAGATGCAAACGAAAGGTGGGGTCAAAGGTGAAGTGAGAATTTTGAAGAACGAAAGAAGATGTTCTGGAAGGAGGTAAATAGAGTAAGGAAAGGAGGAAAACAGAGGGAAGAGTCAGTGAAAGATGCAAATGGAGAATTACTAGTGGAAGGAGTTGAAGTGAGGAAAATATATGCCGAGTATTTTGAATCTTTGCTAAATGAAAGAGATGGAAGAGAAGCAGTGATTGAAGCAGTGGTTGATGGAGATAGGTTACCCAGGCCACCCAGGTGGCAGGGAATGAATGAAAGGATTGAGGAAAATGAGGTGAAAGAAGCAGTGAAACAAATGAGAGCAGGAAAAGCAGAAGGTTTGGATGGTATTGCTGTGGAGTGTACAAAGAAGGGTGGAGATGTGATAATAGATTGGTTGGTGAGACTTTTAAATGTGTTCTTTGTTGTGTCAATGGTACCAATAGACGGGAAGAGTGCATGTATTATGCAAGGGGAAGGGAGATTGGCAGGAGTGTTCAAGTTATAGAGGTATTAAGGTTGTTGCACACTGACACGACAGCCCCTTCAAGACTGGCACGAACACCCACGACACATACAAATTCTGTGTCTTGCAGAATTTACTAGAGATCGCGGCGAAAATGGTTGGCATCGTTAGAGTCGTATCTCTACCGTATCTCTACCATATCTCTTCCGCACGACTTGATAAGACTCTAGCGATGCAAATACGGTAGAGAAACGAATGCTACGAAGAAGATAGGAAAAGTCGTGCGAAGGGTACATGACTAGTCCACGGAAAAGATACGACCCAAAAGACTGTGGTACATCTCAGAAGACGCCGTGAGAAATGCAACCGGATTGAGGCTAGACGCGCGGTTGCCAACTCGACCATTGCCAATTTTCTGCACGGAAGAGATACGGTCCACACGGTACTCGAAAAAAAAGGCACCGGAAAAAATGGCACAGGAAAAAAAGGCACTGGAAAAAATGTCACAAATTACGGACTAGGAAAAAAATGGCACATAAAACAAAATGTTGTATTAAGAAGTAATAGATCAATAAAATGTGTTTCGATGCAATGTGCAATATTGCATATTGTAAGTATATATATCTGGTAGTGTACTCACCATAGGTTAGGTTAGGTTAGGTTAGGTTAGAACTTAAGAAACCGGAATTCTGCATAAGGCCGACCGGCCCACACGAGGCAGATCCCATTCACACCCAACCCCTACCATTCATATGACTATCAACTTTGCACTTAAAATGTTCTACCGTTCCTGAGCTAACCACACACTTCCACAACTCTGTTCCCAAACCAGTGCTTACCTATATCTTTTCTAAAGCGGAACTTATCCAATTTGAACAGGTTATCTCGCCGTTATTAAGCCTTAATACCTTATTTCTATCTCCCTTATTGATACCTTTCATCCACTTAAACACCTATATCATATCTCCTCTACATCTTCGTCTTTCTAATGAATGAAAGCCAAGGGTTCTCAGACTCTCCTCATAGTCCTATGATAAATTTCTAACAATGTGGATTATTTGCGTCATTCTTCATTGGACTGCCTCCAAAGAGTCAATATCCATTATATAATAAGGACACCAAAACTGAACAGCGTAGTCCAAGTGAGGTTTCACATTAGGTCAGGTTAGGTTAAATAGAAAGTAGGCCTACAATAAATATATAACTAATATATTAAAATTATGTAATTCTTTGAATAATACATCATTAGGAATAAGTCCTGGAAATTATATTTGCCTTATTAAACATTGTGATCAATTTTCATAATATGCCATTTTTGCATACCCCTAAGAATGTGCCATTTTTTCCTGTGACTTTTTTCCCCAGTGCCTTTTTTTTCCTGTGCCTTTTTTTCCTGTGCCTTTTTTTCCTGTGCCTTTTTTTCCTGTGCCTTTTTTTCCTGTGCCTTTTTTTCCGGTACCTATTTTTCCTACATTCGGTCCGCAAGGCAGGCTTACGCACCAGACGACGTTGATACGGGCCATACGGTTTTGATTCGGACCATACATCTTTGATACGGACCACACGATTGTCATACAGCGAGTTGGTGACGGAGACCAGACTCAGACGATTTTTTACAGTTGCCGGGGGATTCCCACAAACTTTTGAACGGCTCAAAATCTCGTATTGACCCCCGATACATCGTTTGGACCGTGAGAGTCACCCACGGCTAATTCCCGATATTCATGATTATGTTGTCGATTCGCCGTATCAGGCTGAAATTTTGAGTCGGGAACTCGCCTGGAGGGGCTTTCGTGTCAGTGTGCAACGACCTTTAGTTTATTATCAGTGGTTAAAAAACTGTATGGCAGGGTGTTGATAGAGAGGATAATAAAGTGTACAGAAGTTGCAATAGGAGAAGAACAGTGTGGTTTTAGGAGAGGAAGAGGGTGCGTGGATCAGATGTTTGCAGTAAGACAGTTATGCGAGAAGTATTTAGAGAAGCATAAAGAGATATTATGGACTTTAATGGATTTGGAAAAAGCGTATGATCGTGTGGATCGTGAAGCAATGTGGAAGGTGTTAATGATTTATGAAATTGGAAGAAATTTGTTAAAACCAGTTAAGAGTTTTAATGAAGGGAGCAGAGCGTGTGTTAGAGTAAGAAATGGTGAGTTGAGTGAATGGTTTGAGGTAAATGTAGGTTTGCGACAAGATTGTGTAATGTCACAATGGCTGTTTATTATGTTTATGGATGGTGTGGTGAGGCAGGTGAAAATGAAAACTATGGGAAGAGGATTGGGTTTAGTATGAAAGAATGGTAGAGATTGGGAGTTGAATCAGTTGCTGTTCGCTGATTACACAGCGTTGGTGGCGGATTCTGAGGAGAAACAGTAGCGGGTAGTCAAAGAGTTTGGTGTGGTTTTTGGGAGGAGGAAACTGAAGGTGAACGTCAATAAAAGTAAAGTAATGGTGTGCAATAGGGGTGATCGTAGGGTGAATCTAGATGTGAAGTTGGATGGGGAAATATTAGAACAAGTAGAGTGTTTTATATATCTAGGAGGAACGATAAGCAGGAGTGGAGGTATGGAAATGGAGGTAAAACAGAGAGTGTGTGAAGGAAGGAAAGTTTTCGAAGCAATATGAAGTATGTGGAAGATGAGCAATCTCGGAATGAAAGTAAAAAGTGCAATGTATCAAGGAATTGTTGTGCCAACAGTGATGTATGGGGCTGAGACATGGGCTCTGAAGGAAAAGGAGAGAAGAAAGCTGGATGTGATGGAGATGAGCTGCTTGAGGAGTATGTGTGGAGTTATACTCGTAGAGACAGATTGAGGAATGAAGAGATACATAGGAGAGTGGGGCAGCAGGAACATTTGTCGGCCAGAGTGTTGAACGAATGGAAGATGAAAGGCTTACAAAGAGAATATGTGAGTCAGATACAAGGGGAGATAGAAAGGAGACTGTGTAAGACATGCTTTGGATGATAGAGAAATGACTATAGATCAGGCAAGGGAATTGGTAATAAACAGGAATGAATGGAGAATGCTTGTGAATAGATGAGTGAACACGTGGTCATTTGGGGAAGGGGTCGGGCGCAAGTTGGACTAGATAATAGTCCATCAGGCGCCTGGCCCAGGGAGAGGTTTATATGAAGGGTGCGCCTGGAAGTGTGGAGGGCGGGCTTGTGGTTTCGCTCTACTGCATGTCTGCCTGCCGAGATCGGAACCTCTCCAGTTGGTCGGGGGCCGGGGAAGTGCTGGAGGGACCTTGGTGACCCTGGTCTCTGGGTCTTCTCCTGGATGACCTAGATATGTGTGAATTTGTATTTTGTTTTTGTGTGTTCATTGTTTTTTGCTGTGTTGTCCCTATTATGGTTCTGTCTTGAGTGCCCCCCCCCCCCTAAAAAAAAAAAGAGGGGGAAAAAATAGGAAAAGTGGGGATTGGGCCTGCGTATATAGAACAGAAAAAAATAGGAAAGTAAAATATGCCATTGAAATTAATCGAAAGACATAATTTAACTGACATTCGAAATAAAAACAATCGGAAACAAGAACCAATGTTATTATGAGCATCACATATGCTGGAGTTTGTCCGTATATAAATGCCAACAATGTCATCAGCGGAAATCAGTTCTAAATATTTAAATTTATTTTTGTTGTATCGTGTTTCAATTTACGTGCCATCCGGAAAATGTTTCATCAGACAAACATGAAAGCCTAATGCTTTGTTACAGAGTTATATGTAATATATACACCGATATAATATATACTGTGTGTATATATATATATAATTATTATATATATATATACCGTGAAGTGACGGATCTGAAGACAAGCCATCCAGAAAACCATTGCAGAATAGCCAGTCTGCAACTCCAAGAACCCAAGAAGACAAGAGAGCGACAGGAGAGGAGAAGAGAAATACAAGAGCCACCCCTGTTTCCCCATGCTCTAAACACCGTACAAATTCAAAAGCGACCCCTGTTACCCTGTGCTCTAAGACAACAGCCACCCGCCACGAGAATGGGAAATTCTAACAACCAATCAACGCCCTGCTCTCCAGCCCTCCCCCCAAACCTCATAGCCAACCAAGCACAGCATTTCCTGAGCTCCCGGATCTTGCTTACAATGAAGAGTTATTTATGCAAATAAAACATCAACAGCCCGAAGTCTACAGATACAAATGGATTAGTCCAGTAAATCTAGCAATCATTTAACTGGACCTAGAACAAATTGCAATAGAAGGTTTTTTGGCTTTAACTTGTTTATTAGGTCCCTCTGATGAACATATAAAAAGTCTCCAACTTTTGGACACTGGGAAAGTGGTTAATTTGCATGAATTCAAGATGGCCGCCGTCCAAAGCTTCAATTTACAGATAACTTTTTTCTGGTTGCTCCTAGACCCTATAAATGTATTACAAACAACGTTTTTTGGCTTTAACTTGTTTATTAGGTCCCTCTGATGAACATATAAAAAGTTTCCAACTTTTGGACACCTGGAAAGTGGTTAATTTACAGCCGAAAAACCTTACAGACAGGCTGAACTGTCTCTTTCACAAGGGGTGACACAGGCACTTTGTGCTTGTATGGGTTTTTTGACCTGTTGTCCCTCTTTTTTATAAAAAAAAAAAAAAAAAAACATGACGTAGTATGACGTCATTCAGAGCCAATTATGTAATTCATGATAGGAGTTCGTATTCACTTGGATCATCGGTGCTTGCATCAAAGTTGCTATTTTGACAGAGTCCTTTACATTGACCACATGCACTGGAACATTCAAGCTCATTCCGTTTGCAACTACAGCGTTGAGTGTCACAGTTGCCCTTACACTGACATCTGACCAATTTCAGTAGTGAATCAGGAGCCACTGGCGAATCCATCGTCTTCGGTTCAAGCTGTCCCTTCCGCAGACACCAGCCCCATTTCTCGGGGTCCACACAGTTCCCCATCCATTCCTGGACCTGACAATAAACTCGGAACGAGTGGTATTTGGCTGCATCGGTTGTTGGGGGAAGGCTGTGAACTTCAACGGTAGTTGAACTTTTTGCCACCTTGTTGCAAAACTTTGTCTTTCGCAGTTCGTCAAGGGTGTCATTTCCTTTTCCCCCGTACAAATAAACCAAGGCCTTTTCACCAGCTGATGATATCGCGTCTTTACTTCCACTTTGGCAACAGAATGCTTCTATACATTTCAAGAAACCGTTGTCTTCCCTCACTTTCCTCAAGGCAGCCCCTTTACCAATACCATACAGTCGTGAGGTTGTGTCACATCCACAGAGTGCATGGACAACTGGCAGGACACGACAGATGCTTTCACCGAGAGCTTCTGCTACTGAGTTAATATGCCAACATTTCCCACCTTCCTTGCTCGACATGAAGTACAAATAATTCATCCCTCGTTCCGCATAATGACACAACAGCACCAACAAGTCTGTGTCCTCACCTATCACATATGTCCATTGAGAGGTTGACACCGTATGCCCTGCCTAACACAATCGAACTCAAGGCTGTGTCAACCAAGAAGTGGCCTCTGATTGCTCGTGCATAGGCTTTCCCACTCAGCATTTGGGTCACAGCATTTTCAGCGTATATAAGTTCCAAAACCTCCTTAAGCCCAGATGCTTCCATAACATGGCCCATGCATCCCAAAAAGCTCATCACAGAGTGAAAGCCACCAAGGTTCAAAACAATGGGTTTCAGTTCGCTTCCTTCCTTCTCATGAAAAATGATCGTCTTCGCTTTCCAATAAAGCGGTTGGTCGAATGTCAGCATTGGCGTCGTTCCCTGGCGATGGCTTTCCGCAGCAACGAAGTGAAGTGTTGAGTAAATACAACTCATGTCCGTAGGGTCCATGTCAATCATGGGCAAGAAATGGACGGATGATTTCCCTGGGTGTGGTCCATGGCACACACTCTGCATTAAGCCGGACCAGCCTGGTCGTTTTGGTCGAAGCAACCATGACGTTTTCCACAGTATGTCCAGATTTTCAAGCTTGTCAGATGCTGAAATGGGGTCAAGCTTTCTAAATTCGAGAGGCCCACCCTTCTTGCGAACACTGCGGTAGTATTTGATTTCAATTTGAGCTGCCGTGAAGTTGTTTTCAGGTGACTGCAATCTTGGTATTGATGTTGTGTCTCTTACTTCAGGGGTGACAGCATCAATTATACCCATACCATGGTATGTTCCTCGCCCATCAAGCGTACGCAAGTTGTGATCAACATTGTCTGCAACGAACTGTCCAAACCTGCCTGCAGTGGATATGTTGGTGCCCCTGAAATTGGCAGCACACTTCGAAAACCTCAAAACTTCTGCGTAAGGCAGACAGAAGCCGTGGCTGTGTAAACTGTCCACAAGAAAGCGGGAACCAAAGTGCTGGTGCATTTGAACCGCCAATCCATACTGAATGGGTGCTACAATGGCCCTTGGTCTGGTAAGTTGCACGATACTTTGTCCAATTGATGCAACTTCAAGATCACATGACTTGCCACTGAACGTCTCTTGCAGCAATATACGAAGGGACTGCGGAACGTACGCCACATTCTTTTCCAGCGACCGGAGTTCAGAAGGATCTGGATAGAAATCTCTACAAGTATCAATGTTCTTTATATCTGCTTTGATCAACCGTGCCGCAGCCCTGACTATCTTTCTTTGTTCTGCTTCCTCATCATCAGTCTGTGGTGAGTCTTTGAATTGTTGCAAAATCTTTGCAGCACTTTCTTTGACAGTTACAACATCGCTGCGTCCATGCACGTTACTAATAACCAGTTCATCCCCAAAATATGAAATAAGTTTCTGTTTCATGTATTTTACACTATACGCTTCAACATCAGGGCACAACTGGGACATTCTATCAACGAGATCAACCACTGTAGTCTGTTCATCATCATTGCCACTGACTAGGTCCTCGATTGCGAGTAGAAATGCTTCCTCTCGTGAGGCATCTACTTTGCGACCCTTGCGAGGAGGTTCACTGTCTGCGGAATCACGATATTTGGAGGGGATCTGCCTATGTGTCTGGAAATTTGAGCTGCACTGCTTGTGATATATTGCGTCAGCTGCTGGAAGATCGCGTGCAAAGTTAATTCGGCCTCTAACAGTGTCAGCCCACTCATCAGCCCTGGCATCACATGCAGAAAGTATTGTCCTTTGAAAGTTGAAGGTGCGTACTGGATACACTTCTTCTGAATCATGCTTTGTGTCCAAATAGATTTTTGTACCACAAAAAAAGCAGTTCTCTGTAAAACAAAAGTCTGGTGTCTGAGAACGAAGAGCAGGTTTTCAGGACGTTTCTTCTGCTTCCCAGGAATTCTATTTGGCTTCGTATTGACATGCTTCTTTCGGCAATCAATGTGCACCGTTTGGCCCTCGGACACGGTAATTGATGGCGTTCCACGTTCAGTACTGGCCTTGTTGATAGTATCTGCTCCCTTCGCCCTCAGCTTGACTGTTTCTCCTTCGTCTAACGTGTTTGAGCAAATGCCGCAGGGATTATGCACCACCTCTTCTTCCATGGCTTCGGTAGATGTCGCACCAATCTGTTGAAACAAGAAACAAGATGATGGGATTAGTATAGGCCTAGGCAAAATGTAATAGACAATAATGTGCAGTAAAGGTAGGGCTTGACCTAGAACAAATTGCAATAAAAGGTTTTTTGGCTGTAAGGTTTTTTGGCTGTAAATTAACCACTTTCCAGGTGTCCAAAAGTTGGAGACTTTTTATATGTTCATCAGAGGGACCTAATAAACAAGTTAAAGCCAAAAAACGTTGTTTGTAATACATTTATAGGGTCTAGGAGCAACCAGAAAAAAGTTATCTGTAAATTGAAGCTTTGGACAGCGGCCATCTTGAATTTATGCAAATTAACCACTTTCCCGGTGTCCAAAAGTTGGAGACTTTTTATATGTTCATCAGAGGGACCTAATAAACAAGTTAAAGCCAAAAAACCTTCTATTGCAATTTGTTCTAAGTCCAGCCCTACTTTGACTGGTCTAGATGTAGACAGGAGGACACATGATGATAGAACGGGAGATATCACAAACCTCTACCAAGAACAACTCTTAGGCAAGCTATAACAATGTATGTCTAGGAATTTATACTCGTGGACGATTCCGTTTACATCTCATTTCTCCATTATTAGGCTAAATAACTAACATTTAAGTCATTAATAAACTACCTAATATATATATACCAATGCAAATAACCACTATGTATACCTACAACAAGCAATTACCTAACAACTTCATCACAACCATTTCCCCATATCCCTCTGATTTTGAAAACCTGTACACGAGAGTCAAGGAAAAATTCGCACATTACCTCTAAGAAATTGTAGAGAAGTATGCAAACCACATTACGATACTATTCTAGACCTACCTAGGAACAGAGTAGCTAATCCACAGTTGTAGCTTGTACAAGCCTGCCCCTACCCTGCCCGGTGAGTGTACTTACCTGAAGTACTCCTGATATCCTGTTCGAGTGATGCCCTACCCACCTGAAGGCTGTACCCTGAAGTGCTGCTCGAGTGACGCCCTACACCCCTGAAGTGTTGCTCCTCGGACCCACGACCTACGTTGGCCAGACCTGTACTCTCTTCCCCTGCCCTCCAAACATTCCCTACGTGTTCCTGTGTATTTTTCGTTGTGTTATTGTTGTCGAGGTATTAAGTAAAATATGTGAACCGTGTTGTGCTAATTAACTCTGAGATCTGTGCCTAAGATCCTTCATTGCGTACTGTGTTAATCCTTCTGAACCTTACCTAAAAGTTGTGTTAGAACTGTGTATAAGTCCTAGCCCTGTTATTTGATTAATTTTCTACAGAACGTCTTACACATACGTTATATAATTGTGTTCAGTTGTTCACCTTGCCACACGCTCACAGATTTTCCTAATATATGTATTCTGCTATGTAATTTGTGAGTTAAGGTCGAAGCGTATTTCGTGATTAGATTTCCCTTCCTAAATACCTTTACCTAGAACCTACGCCCATTTTCATAACGAATTTACCTCAACATACCTAACTATAATCCCCATAACTTTCCCTGTGAAAACTCATTTTCTCCCAAGCTTCCCTAAATTACGTTCGATTACATAATCACCTTTGCAATTATTCTATGAATACGTATTGACGTTCATTTGATTGCTGATGTAAGTAATTTTGATTCTTCATGCTTAGGAATTCCAGCATTGCATAGAATCTGTTACTTAATTCCCCATCGCTTACCATACACCTCATATTCTAGTGTATGTTCATTAAAAGACTCTGTTAACTCATTCAAACCTCTTAAGAATACTGAAATAAGTTTTCTTTAACCCTTCCTACCCGGGCTGCCTTAGGTAAGGGCAGCACGAAAGAAGGGCCGCTACCCGGTATGCCTTATCTAAGGCATGAGCTTAATAGCCTAATTAAGCTTGGTCCGAACGCCGTGCGTACGACGTATGTCAACAAACCCAAGCGTTCGTCACCGCTCCTCCGAAAACAAGAAGGAGAAGACTCCTCAATGTTATTGTTCTGACATCATGACGAAATTAGTGTCTAAAAAGCCCCAATATTGGCAACATCTCTGCAATATTGGCTCCATTGAAATCGTCATCACAACTGAACCAGTTGACTTACAGAGCTCTACTCAATGCCAAAATACAGATTGAAAACCGCACTACGATTATAGATGAGTGGGAAAGTTCTAGCAGTGAAAATAAACATAAATACGGTAGCCTAGGCCTAGACGTTTTTCGGCCATATCGCCCGGGTAGGGGCGACCGTCATTAGCTAAGACAGCCCGGGGAGGAAGGGTTAAGCATAACTTCGTTGTATGCGCCCCAGTTCTTTTGTTAGTAAATCTTCTGTTAATTCTCCTTTCACGCTAATAATTATAATCGTTTCCAGAGCATTCGTTGACTAACTTTGTTTAGTTAATTATAACTTGTTCTCCAGTGTAATTAAATACATTTATTTTATAATTCATTCGTAATTATACACAAGTTTTACATCTGAATTCCTCAGCTCGTTTAGTTATTATTACATACGATCGTTGACGTGAATATAAGATTTTCATTGTAAATTACATAATTTAGATTATGAACTTAATCTTTTGTGCAATTAATTGATTCATATTCTGCCCCCAATTTTAGAGTAATATTATTAAAACTACAATTCTAGTTGCACTAACTTTGAATTTAATTTCCACCACTGCAGTCCAGTTCATGACCTGACCTCCCCAGCTAAGTAGGAAGGTCACTTGAGAATACAGCGGCTACCTATGTAGTGCGCCCCTCTACCGTGTGACTCACCCAACCCACCTGTGTGTTTATTTTTCTCTCAATTCACCGTGTGTCTCCTATACTGAGACTGTACTTTGTTTTCTTTATTTTGTTTCTTATTCAGGTAAAACACTCGACTCACATCGATTGTTAATTAATATTAAGGGTTTATATTTCTGATGTTCATGTTCTACGTTTGTTGCTATTTTATTAACTAATACTTATAACCACATTTGTTCATGATTTGATCTTGTTAAGAATCTCACTATATATGTACCCTGTTATTTGCATATTATTATTGTTATTGATTCAGGCAATAAACCATCCTCGACTACGAATCTATATTCGTGAGTTGGAGATTGAAATGATTATGTTGAGACGATCTATGACTCCTCAAGCTAGACGTTATCTTAATTAAATACCATTTATACATTTCATGTGTGTTGTTATTGAGTTCTGTATTATCCTAATGGAATACCTATTCTGTGCTATTAAGAACGTGTTCGGTGTGACCCTGTCGGGCTATATTAACCCTTTATTAGCGGCTCACCACATAAGTCGTATTTAATAAAGCTGGACTGGTCGAGTGGCAATTTCAGCACGTAATGTTGCTGAGAGAGAGAGACAAGTGATGGCAGGAGAGTAGCGAGCGTATGACTGCTCCAGACCACCGCGGCGAACATACTGACACGAATCCCAGCTCCCTCCTCCCTCTCTCACTCGCTATATAAGGAATTGTATCGGGAAAGTGGCTAATTACATGCTTTTTGCACTCGCGTTGCACGGTTATTGCAAGAAAACTAGCCATCATAAAAGGATCGTTATGGTGTCATTCGAAAGCTCTGTTATGCCTTTCAGGGATAGGTACTGTTTTACGTTGGGTCTTATTTAGGCATGAAAATGATCACGTAAACAGCCCTATTTTGGCTAAAAACACCCCGCTGGGCGGTACATATAAATAAACCGCATAGGCCGCTCGTAAGGTGTTAAGGTCTATAAGTCCACAATTGGATTTTTGACGAGACTATATCACGAGTTGTAAATATTACAACCCGACATAACATACACATATATATATATATATATATAATATATATTGTTTCTCTACGTGAGGCACGGGAGGAAGGAGGTAAAGTGGTGGAAAAGATAATCTAGCATTCCTTTAACACCCATGAAGCTAACCCTTGGAGTACCACTAAGGCAGGCTGGTGTCTACAGCCTCCTGTCACAATTAACCCGGGAGCTGCGGGGAGACTCTTAAGAGTTCCCCCGGCGGACTGCGGGGAGACTCTTAAGAGCAGAGTTTTTGAACGCGTACCAAAACCGCGCGTTTATAGCAAGGCGGCTGAAAATTGGTGTGGGTATAGTACTACATGTCAACTCTCGACACCACCCTGCCAAACGCTCGCCCCGCACTAGTGCAAGCACCACCGCGCCAGTAACCACGCACTAGTCATGGAGCCCACACGTCCCTCACGCTCGCTCCCTGATGACACAACCAGCCCTCCTTCTGGTGGTGTTAGCCGCCGTGGAAGGCAGAGGGTGGCTGCTAAAGACCCTACCTACCAGTACGACACGCCCTACACCTCGGAGGACGAAATACCTGCACCCAAAGCACGAAAAACACGTGCAAGCACAACAAAGGTACAGAGGTCATTGGTGTTTCGGGACACTGCCACCACGACCCAGGCCACTGCAACAACCACTACCACCACCACTGCCACCACTGCCACCCCTGCCACCCCTACCACCAGTACCAGCGACGCAGGAGGCCGCCCTAGGGCTGCAGAACCTGCGGGGGCAGGAAAAATTAAAGGCACGGGCGTAGGGAAGAGAACCCGTACGCCAGCCACAGTGCCCCTACCACCACCACCACCACCAGCCGCCCCTGGCCCGGCTGCCCCTGCCGCCCCTGCTGCCCCTGCCGCCCCTGCTGCCCCTGCCGCCCCTGCCGCCCCTGCCCAAGGAACAGGGAAGGGGAAGGGGAAGGGGAAAGGGAAAGCGACTGCTGGCCCTGCTGGCCCTGGTGTCCCTGCCGGCCCTGCTGCCCCTACTGCCCCTGTTGCCCCTGCTGCCCCTGCTGCCCCTGTTGCCTCTGCTGCCCCTGCCGCCCCTGCCCAAGGAACAGAGAGAAGGGCGACAGGCACCACCATCATCTTGCCATCAAGGCCACGCACCACTGCTGCCCCTGCCCCTGCCGCCGCCCCTGCCACCGCCTCTGCTGTCCCTGTCCATAAGACTCCCGCACGTGCAAAAGTGACCCGGAAAACTCTGACACCATCAAAGTATGCCGCCCTGCTGTTTGATGGTGATTCGCAGGACATTGGCAGCCCGGGTTTCGACGACGAAGCCCTAGCACGGGACCAAGGGTGGGGGGATTTGGGAGTGGACAGTGGGAGTGAGTCCGACGTCGGTGACGAGAATGAGGAAGGGCATCATCTGTCAAGTGAAGAGGAGGGTGATGATGATGAAGTGCTGTATCGCGACCATGAAAGCGATATTTCAGACGATGAAGGCGACGCAGACGACATTTCGATCCCTGGGCTGCCTTCGTTCGAGTGGTCTGACGGGGTCAATTTTGTACCTGACGTGCCCCAGTTCAATCCTGGGATGTCAGGAACAACTGACGACTGGCCCTGTGACGATCAAGCGAACGAAAACGACTTCTTCCTCGCTTTTTTCGATATGGAGGTAATGACGTACATCGTTGCCCAAACAAACGCCTACTACAGGTGGGTGTTTGGCAGATTGGACGTCCTTTCTCCAAAAGCGAGAATACGAGGCTGGGTGGATACGACTGTGGAAGAATTTATGACGTTCTTTGCCTTGTTGTTCCTCATGCCTCTGATCAAGAAGCATGTGTTGCAACACTATTGGAAGCACGACCCTCTCATCGCCACCCCAACTTTCAATAAGTTCATGACTCGTGACAGATTTTTGTTGCTGCTAAGATTTATGCACTTTGGAGACAACGAAAATCCTAACAGGATTGACAGGATATGGAAAGTTCGGGATGTGTTCACCATGTTGTTGGAGAGGTATAGGAAATACTTTTACCCCTTCCTCAATTTGGTGATTGATGAGTCGCTCGTGCTCTTCAAAGGACGTCTTGTTTTCAAGCAGTATATCCCCTTGAAAAGGCATAGGTTCGGAATCAAGCTCTTCGTTTTGTGTGACTGCGAAATTGGAATAGTGCTTGACATGATCGTGTACACAGGCACTGACATTGACATACCGAGAGCCGCTGCCAATGACCCCATGGGCATGTCAGGTGCCATCGTCAGGAAAATGTTGGCACCTTACCTGGGCAAAGGCCACATCATCTACACTGACAACTGGTATACTTCTCCTGCTCTCTGCCAGTTTCTTCATGACAACCAAACGGGGTCATGTGGGACTGTCAGAAAGACAAGAAAGTTTATGCCAAAGTTCACAGGTGATGTCATTCCTCTCACAGATGCCTCCTCCAGTGACACACCTTCAGAAGACGACCTGGCCCAGGAACACCGCGAGAGGCATGTGCGAAGAGGCGACGAAAGGAGCAGAAATTCAAGCAGCTCGAGAAGTGTGGGAAACTGATAGCCCTGAAGTGGAAGGATAAGCGAGACGTCCACCTGCTTTCCACCGTCCATACAGGTGCCCAGGTGGATTCTGGCAAAATCCACTACCGAACCAGGAAGACCATCTACAAGCCCGACATGGTAGTGGACTATACCAAGAACATGCTCCTGGTGGACAAGTCTGACTGTCAGCTGTCAGGCGTTGAGTGTCTGAGGAAGACTGTGAAGTGGTATCACAAGCTCTTCCTCCACCTAGTTGATATAACGATGCTGAACGCCTACAACTTGTGGTTGGTGAAAAAGGATATGGCCCCAAACCAGAAGCTGAAATTCCGGGAGTTCGTTTACAACGTCTCATACCAACTCCTGGAGAAGTATGGCACCACCACTCACAGACGTACGGCATGGCGTGGGGATCACGTTCCTGACCGTATCCAGCTGGGTGTCGAAAGACACTACCCAATCAACACTGAGATGCTTGGCACTCGTCGCAGGCAGGCGCAGTGCACCGTCTGCAGCACCAGTGTCAGGAAACCCCATGTCACCAAAAGAGTCACCTCAATGTGCGCCGAGTTCCACTTTGCCTGGGTGACTGCTTCAGGGACTACCACACCTTCAAGAATTATTGAGTGTCGCCCTGCCCTGCCCTGCCCTGGACTCGCCCCGTGCCCTGCCCTGGACTCGCCCCCTGCCCCGCCCTGTCCTGGACTCGCGCCCTACCTTACCTGACCTCACCTAATTGATCACGCTACCTCATAATGTAACATATATATTATATAATGTATAAGTTCCAAAGATGTCCCTGTGATATAGCTTTTACATTATATAATTGTATGTTTCATTATTTAGTTTATAAGTTTCAAAGATTTACAGGTAATATTCCTTATTTTTTTAGTATATCAATATATATGTTTGTTATTAGCCAAAGTAATGTGTATGTAATTATTTTCTTACCTCAAATGAATTGTACAAAAATAAATATGTTTCAATACTAAGATAATAAAAGAAAACAATAAAAAAAAAAAAAAACAAGGTCATGTCATTGTATTCTTACAATATGATATATTCTATGAATATTTCATATTGTTTGAATACAATCGCATGATCTTGTAAAACAATTTTTTTATAAAAAATGTTCTAGACAATATAAAACCTTCCCCATAACCCCCTCCTGGATTCGATCCCACTACCCTACCACACTTTGAGTTTTCCAGTCCGCGACCTTACCAACCATGCCACAGGAGCTCATACCAAATATCACTCAAAACTTTGTGTCTACAATCGAAATGACAATATACAACAAAATATGAATTATCCCACCAATTTACGTTTGTAAATTGATGGGATTATCAATTATATCATGCCAAGGTTTATAAAAGTTTGTCTCTGTCAAGAATTAGTAATTATATAACTTTATTCTGTCAAAAATTGCCCAAACACTCAGCAAAATTGCCCCTCTCAGTGTGACTCCACTCATTTTCACACGGTCAAGCGGTGACCCTTGCCGCTCCTTGCCCCAGCTACACCAGCAACAGCAGCTCTGTCTGGGAACAAAATTTGTATAAATACAATAATGGATAAAATACTCTTCACAAATACATTTGTATTGTATAATATTGTAAATAAAAATTAATAATAACTGTGTGGGTGTCGAAAATTGCTCAACCAGCTTTCTTATGTCTCGCCTACGCGCGTATATTGGATTATACATAGTCATGACTGTCATACAAATAATTGCAGTAGGTCTCGAATATACATTTATATTGCATATTACTTGGAAATAAATAAGTATACGTTTCTCTGGTGGCAATCTACCCTTTCGCAAGTGTAAGGAGACACCAGTCTATATTTAGCCCCCTATCACAAAAGGCAATCTGCCTGTGTTTACTGACCACCGTCGCTGGTGGTCTATAATATAGTACTTTATTTACAGTCAATGGCCTACATGTTTCTGTGGTACTTCACATGTGTCTAAAATGCAATGTCTGCTTGCATAAAAATGCAATTCTGAAGTCCATTTATACGTACGACATACGCATGTCTCAGTTTCTCTCTCTCTCTCTCTCTCTCTCCATTCCTGACTCATGTTATTGTAAAACTCTTGGTGGCAACAAACACCAGACACCTGGTAGACATAAGGTTCAAAATCCCAAGACATCAATACGCCTCGGGCGCCTCCACAATTGTAACACAGCTGGCTATCTATCTAGAGATCTGCCTGCCTTCCTTCTCTCCACGACTCACTCACTCACTCCCTCCCTGCTAGCCTCCCTCCTACCCAGCCACCCCCACCCACCCCTTCAGGCTTCCGTCTGCTAGTAACACGTTCACAATTTGCGTAAATATCGCATCAATTGGGCTATATGCAGTATATATTTTGATATATGGCATGTATACATACGTACAAGTCTGTATTATAGCATGACAGTGCTCTACGTACAAGATATAAGCGACATGTATGGCGTAAACCACACTCTCAGCTCATAAATTGCCGCCAAACCTCCAACACATCTTCATTCCCGCCTAAAAAATTTCTTATAATTCCCTTATATATTGCAATTTTTGGTCACTATGAGGCATATTCATTGTTATATGGGTGGCCTACACACGTATACATACTCTAAATAGCCTAAAAGGGCTCAAAAAAGGAGATATACGTGATAATACGCGGTAACCCACCCCCTCCTCCCTCTCCTTCTATCCCCTGGGCGCGTGAAAATTCGGCAGGGAAATCTCGCCGCTCGATGACAATCTAGCCGCGCGGTGCAATTCGCTCAACATTTTTCAACTACGGACCGTTCCCCCACCCCCCCCAGACATTTTTGGGGGGGTCAAATATATATGGGCCGATGCACGCAAACATTCCCTACACGATGATGTACTTTTTATCGAAATTGGCAATGGGTCCCAAAATCATCATAGGTGCGCACAGTCTTACCCTGTAGAAAAACCCCTGTGCGCCGCGGAGAGGTTAAGGGGGGTCACCTACTTTTTTTTATCTTTCTCTCCTTTTCTTTCTTTATCTGGCTTGTATCCATTCGGCCCCATTCAGCCAACTGTTTTAAGACGTTTAACCCCTTCCAGGTGTCGATTTCTTCCTGGCGAGCGATAGCGAGCTAGCAATGTATGGATATATTTTTCTATCGAAAAAAGTATAAATTTAGCTTGCTGTCAAAACAAAAATACATAATATATGATGGCTCGCTACCGCTTGCCAGGACAATATTGACACCTGGATGGGGTAAAAGTCTTAATACAGTAGGCTGAATGAGGCCGAATGGATACAAGCCAAAGAGAGAGGGAGAGAGCGAGAAAAAAAGCGAGGTGGGCCCCCTTAAGCAGATAATACACCCCTTCACGTTACTCTACACACAACAATCAACATTCCCCTTATATCAATGTCACAATACATCTTCTGACTCACTGACGGCCGTAGACTTATGGGAGACTACCTCGCTTTTTGTCTCTTTCTATCCCTCTCTCTTTGGCTTGTATCCATTTGGCCCCTTTCAGCCTTCTGTTTTAAGACGTTTACTCCCATCCAGGTGTCAATATATTCCTGGCGAGCGGTAGCGAGCCAGCATATATATATTTTTGTTTTGACAGCAAGCTAAATTTGTACATTTTTCGATAGAAAAATGTCTCCGGCGAAGCTGGATTTCTCCATACAATGCTGGCTCGCTATCGCTCGCCAGGAAGAAATCGACGTCTTAAAGCAGGTTGGCTGAATGGGGCCGAATGGATACAAGGCAGGGAAAGAGAGAATGGGAGAGAAAGAGAAAGAAAAGCCGGTGACCCCCCTTAACACCTGAAATAACTTTAGAAAATTGCATTAGGCCTATGCTCTGGAAAAAATAATCAATCGGATAAAAACAATTCCCCCACAAATATACTCTGACTCCCAGAAATTCTTACAAACTAGATAAAATCCTCTAATAATAGTCAGCATTTGGAAGAAAGGTGTCACCGAAGTGAGGAGGTAAACTTGAATATTGTGAATAGACAAATTCTTGATCAACACATTTAGTATACTTCCTACATTGTGAGCTATGCAAAATTAGGCCAGATCACACTCTCCTTCTCAATTATTTAGTAGAGTGTTTGTTCGTTAGGAGTGAGGCAGAATCAGTCCCGCATGTTATAATACAACTGTAACTGCTAACTATGTTCTTACTCACTAGCCTCACTGTTTCCCTTGCAGGTACAATCGCGGTCAAACGTCTTGGCCTAGCTTAATTGATGTCAAAATTTGCTCAATTTTGTTGACGAGTATTATACATTTTACAGTATATCAAGACAAGAACACATGATGTCATGAGGCAGAGTAACAATGCCTTCATTAGCACTCAACCAAAACTTAACATTTGTGTGCCAGTAACTATCATAAAGCAGTATCAGGGTTCACTCAGGCTCTTCTTGTCTTCTCCCATACCACTCAGGGGGAAAGCAATCCATTCTTGTGTCGGAAATGGCGGAGTCGCAATCTGCTTGATGTAGGAAGATCCTAGCAGAAGCGTGGCCTGCTTTGATGATGAAGGCCAGTGTATAATCAACTTTATTGTTGTTCTTCTTAGGATCATTAGAGGTGGCCAGTAGATTTGCATTTATTATTATATCGATTTGGAGAGCTGTAATTTGGCATAGAGATGCATATGATCAATACAATATTTCATGCCATTTGAGAGTCAACGCTGCATACTCAAACGAGAAAACCTCTCATTGTTTATTTTATTGTCTTAATTGTTAAGAGACTATCATACTGTTTTTACAGCCACATAAATAAGATCTCCCGAAAGGTCTCAGCATATATTTGTCTGGATATTCAACTGAATATTAATTTTGCAACAGTGTGTATTTGTGTGTGCCGTCTTAAACTGTACAACGTTTGACCTGGGCCCAAGTGTGATATTTTGTTGTTTTACGTGTATGAAGGAGACAAAAGACACAGCTGCCTGTAACAAGTGTTGCCGCAAAATAGAAAAGAATTATACATCTAAATTCAAATTGCATGCATTTATATATGTCTGGATACACGCAGCTTGAAGCATTTTTAAGTCATAACATGAGAGAAAGACAGCTTGAGAGACAAAGTTCCATAGTTTACTTGTTGCGTGGAAGAAAGACTGGTAACATCAGTTCAATCTTGGGTTAGCGAGTTAGACATAATAAGGATGGGAATGTGTTGGAAGGAAAGTGTCCTCTACTCTCTTTAAAGGAAGAGATATACACTGAGAAAGGTCTGAAGAACACCAATTTTTGTAGTAGTGGTAGCAGATTGAGAGAGATGCAACATTGCGGCATGATATTGCATATAATTAGTAAGAGGAGGTGAGTGGATATCACTAAATGCTTACCAGTCTACTCTTTCAAGAAGTGCGGTGGTATACGCGGAACCTCCCTACATATGTGAACAATACTCGATACAGGGGCGTACTGTCACAGTGCTCCGGTACAGAGCAATAAGCTGTGTGTGGGAGAGGAACCCACAGACACGATTGAACATATTTAACTTTATGAATCTCTATGACCATCTTACATTACCATCGTCTTCCGTTTTTTTTTATGTTTTTATGTATTTTATGTTATGTATTTGTTTGCGTAAAACAAAGAAAATCACCTAATATTATGCAGTTATATTAACGCCTTACGAGCGGGCCCGTCAGTAACTTCTACTACCTGGCAAGCGGGTGGTTTTACCCTAAACGACCTTGTTTCCGTGCTCTTTTTCATGCATAAACAAGAGCCAGAGCGTAATACAATTATGTATCCCTGAAAGGGTGTAAATTGAGCTTTCCAATGACACCAGAACCATCCTTCTACAACCACGCGTTCTCTTGCAACGATCGTGCAAGACGAGTGCAAAATCCCTAAAATACGGTAATATCCTTACATAATTCCCTGTGTAGCGAGGCAGTGAGTGTGGGTGTGAGTGGAGTAAACGTCAGTAGTCGTGCGGGACCCATGCCGAGCGATCATCAGCCGACCTACGCTCCTCCACCCGCTCATCTCTCTCTCAGAGTCTTTATTGCTCCAAAATTGCACACAGACTTAAGTCGGGCCCCGCCACTTAGTCCTTGGTTCTCTAGGCCGACTTAAGTCGGGTCCCTCTAAACAAGGGTTAAATAAGTCTCATACTTTATGCCATATTTAAAACATTTATAGAAAAATTTCTGTAGATGTAAAGTGACTGATATACAGTAGCTTATTTTCAGGTAGTCATTTAGGCCTACATATGTATAAGAATATGTTCAGCAAACATCCCCAGCTTATGTTGCCAGATAATCAATGTAAACATGTGATGGGGTCCAGGAATATCTTGAGCCAACTGTACCACTTACCTTAATCAAGCCAGGCTACTGGCTTCCTCTGTCCTCCCTCCCTCCCTTCCCTCCCTTCCTCCCTCCCTCCTCCCCCTCCTCCTCTGACACACCTGGTGCCTCCCATTACACCTCCGGCCGTCGATGGGGAAAGTAAGGGAATATGTTTAGCTTTATTCTGGCTCTCAATAATAACTGTATTCAATTTGGGATGACACTATGGAACTTTAATAGTGAATAGAGTTTGTCTTTGACCTTTTGATTCCTTTAAAGTGTTACTAAGGTGAGTAAAGTAGTAAATTGTTAGTCACAACTAGATGCTTACAAGACCAACATGCTCAAGGGGTTAACAATACTTGTCATGCAGATACCCAGGATATGCGGGGGTTATACTTTGTTGGAATATCCCTGGCAGCGTCCTCTACCTATGTTACTGCTTATTGGGCCTCTTCATTATCATCATTATTCATCTTCTATAGGCTCTCTCTCTCTCTCTCTCTCTCTATATATATATATATATATAATTATAAGCTATGCCATTTTTTTTGCTGGGGTTAACTAGACTATTTAGGTAGGTTCTTACTCGACCGAACAAGTGGAAACCACATGAACACATGCACAAAGGTAATAGATGATAAATATAATACAGAGTAAATATAACTCAAGCATAGCTTATCTTATTCAACGTAACTATAATGTGTATACAGAGTTACATTCAGACATGGATAGGTATATACACAATTTCGTAGTACGATCGAGGATCCACAATAAGTTCCAGAGGGATGACACTAGGCACTTCCGTTGATGTTTCACTTCCGTGGCACTTCCAACGAGATTCTTGGGCCGTGATGGTGGTCCTGTTGTGTGGTGATGACAGCAGGATGGTAGATGTTGCAGCATCCCTTACATGGGGTTCTGCCTGGGCCCTATGTCCGGGCTCGTGCAACTAGATTCACAAGCAATCTTAATTATCTTGCCATGAGCCGTGTTAATTTTTCTACTACACAGTTTTCACGGTGTTTTGTGCCGGCCATGGTTGACTTGTGGAATAAGTTGCCAAATGAGCTAGTCAATTCAGCTAATATCTCCATTTTTAAGTCTAGAGTTAATGCTTTTTTGCAGCATTAAATCTAATTTTTAAACTTATTTTATTCTATTTTATTGTATTATATTTAAGCTTGATATCCTCCACTGCATAATATGTTGTCTGTGTTAAATATGTGTATATGTACAGTACAGTATACAGTGTATGTTTTTATTTGTTCCTAAATTGCCATAGTCTCTCTCCAGTGCCTCCGGGTGTTTTGTGTGGATTGATCTTGATGGTGTTTCTGCACCCTGGTTGGAGACTTCGGCATCTCATATAATAATAATAATAATAATAATAACTCTTGGGTTTGGGGTCTTAATTGAATGTGTGTTATACATAACATATCATCGGATTAACGCTAGGAGAAGTTATACCAGTATTATACTGTTTCTCTCAAACTAAAAGTTGTTAATTAACCCGGGAATGGCACCGAGACTCTTAAGAGGTTTTACTGGGCGAAGGCGACGGGACCTTTAACCCTAGTCTAGCGGGTCCTCTGTGGCCGTTTTGGGCCTTTTCAGGCCATTCTGACTGCTATATCAACCATCAGTATGAAAGGAACTGTATTGCGCCAAAAACTAGGTGGAAATCGCTACACAATGACGCCACATACAGCTACGTAGCACTCGTGGAGCACTGACAGTGTTACCTCGAAGATGGAAGTTTAGCTGATTTTGCTACCTTGCTCACTTTTAGCGAACTATTGGTTACACTGTCATCCTCCCGTGCGGTGGGGGAACTGGAGTTAGTGTGGGCCGGGAGGCCACAGATGTCGGACGTATGGATCATTACTATCCCTCCCATTTTCACTCGATTTCCACCCTTTTTTCACCCGTTTTTTGCCAGTTTTTTCAACTCGACTTATGTGGTGAGCCGCTTTTTAAGGGTTAAGATCCAAGGCCTAAAAAAAAGGATTTTAAAAGACCCCAGTGGCATTCAATACAAAGGAATATGTGATTAAGTGAGATCATTCCTCTCCATACCTCCTATTACTCCTCCACATGTGTCTAAACCCCCCTTCCCTTCAATTATAACTTATTGTTCCTCTTATTTCCTTGTTTATTGATTTATTTTACGCGTCAATATCCCCCACCCGGTTTCAAGGTCGTTTGGGACATCAGTGTCGATCGATAAGTGAGAGAGGGAAGGTGTGTGCCGCAACGGCTCTCCTCTCATGAATGAACCGGTCGGCAATATTTCGTCTTTCACCTCCCAAATACTATTCCCACTTGTTTTATTGCTGTTACATGTTAATATCTTCATATTAAAAGTAAAATAGGCGCATATAAATAAGTAATAACGATATTTATCGAATAATGCCGATTTTCGTCGGGAATGTATCAAAATATCTTCGCCTGGTGGGCACTTTCAAATATCATAGGTTTGCCGTTTAAAAGTTAAGAACCTTTACAGTACTCTTGGGTTTGTGGTCTTACATGAATACGAGTCTGTTCTGCCAGTGCTATACATATCATATCATCGGACTAACGTAAGAGGGTTGGGAAGCCAGTGCTCTCCAACTTCACTTAACTGTCCTGACCTTTATAAGAGTCTTCCAGGGACTTTAGATGGGTTTATATTTGCGCTTTTTATGAATACTTGCCTTGTCGTCAGTGCCTAGGACAGCACATCGTAAGGATTCTATGCAAAGTGCCATTATGCCAGTGCTACGTTATCTCGCGAGCCCTGACTTAAAGAGAAGTCAACTGCCAGTGCATTAACAAGCCTTATTGGGGTTAGGTTTACTACCACTAGAGCGCACGTCAGTACAGCTTTCTCTAGCGCCAGTAATTCCTGGTGATCAAAGCGAGGAATTAATATTGAGTTGCCACCATGGCGATTCAATAAGAAATCTGTAGAGCCAAGATATAAAGATCATCGGTAAGTTAACTTAACGCCAGTGCCTTAGTTATCTTACAGAATATAGCCCAAATCTTCCAACTCTCAAAACCTTGTCACGACAGTGGTGCGGCTTGGAGCAAGAAGGGCGCGTGGTGGTGTAAGACTTATGTAAAGTCTTGCTTGCTTTGCCTTCCTTTCCCGTCCTTTTTGTTTCTGTGGCTGCTAGGACTGCTGATGGTGACTATGATGTTCTTTCCTGGTTTTGGGGGAAGTACGTGTGTGATGGAGGCGACTCGGGCGCACTCTGGTGGTGTGGCGCTTGTGTCTTCTGTCCTCGGTGGTGTGGTGGCAAATGTGATATTGTTGGCTCTTGGTGGTGTGTTACAGTGTTTCCATCCTCTTTCTTCGTTATTTCAAAATATATATATATATATAGTTATATATATATTGTTACGACTGAGGTTTAAATATATCAGGGTTCTTATTCATTGGACTAGTAATGGCATAAATGCTACAACGGAAAGCGCTAGATCCAACATCTGATGTATATTCCCAGTGAACAAAGAACACAAATACTCTCCAGAGTTCTATATGCAATAATAGGTTATCAAACTCTCAATAAATGTGCGTCTACTCTAGGCTTAATGTTATGTGAAAACAGCCTATTACTACCTATAACTGAAGGTGCTTGGTTATGGTATGCAAAGTAAGGTGGTAAGAGACGTTACAGCTTACGTTACTTTAATCAATAAATGTCAGGCACTCCTGCATAAAAAAAAGTGCACTAAAGTCCTTCAACACCAACAAGGAATCTTCTTTAAATGTTAGATGCTATCAAGATGCTCGAATCGGAAATGGAACCCAAAAAGGCAGGCAGCGGAACAATGCTCGTGCAGGCTATGCATACAAAAAGGCAGGAGATATAATGCAGTCGGAGCCTAGAATATCCTAAACGCTACAACAATAATAATAATCGCCACGACAATACAGTATTCCTATCAACAAAAAGAGCCTAAGTCGTTTGTGTCTCAATACATCAAACTAGGCTGCGAAATGCTTGTGTAATCATAAACGGGTATGCATAATAAGAGTAATTGGTTTAATATACTTAATGTCTACTATGACTGATAAAGTCTAGCTAGAGTCAATGATACGAGATACTGGTGCGCATGGCATGCCGCATAGCCTAGTGCAAATCTCAAGTCTGTGCGTTAAGTATTACGTTATAGTGAAGGGTAGCTCTCTTGAGAAACCTTAATACCGAAGTATTAAGCGTTCTCCTGGCGTACCTCAAAGACAAACAACCGAGCTTAGAACAGTGCAGAATGGTATAGGCAAAAAGCCCTCATTCGTGCATGCTCTACTCTCAATGGCACACAGACTAGAATTTACCCAATCAACTCCAGTTCTCAGGTTTGTCGTGCAGCTTTTAACTAAAGCCAGCACCCATCGGAAACAATACCTTATAGTATCAGACTCCTAGTCTAGCATTATCTAATCCAGCAGAACACTAATAATTATAGGAAGCGGTACTGAACAATATGAATGCCAACCAATGCTTCGTGATCAACTTATCTTAACAACTAAACATACATGGGTTATATAAGACCTTAACGCACAATACAACTGGCCAGCATGAAGCTGATTATGCAGAGTTAACCAGAGGGGGTATAATATTAATAAAAGGTGGTGAAAGATATAGAAAATGAGAGAGATAGGCAGAGGAAAAGGTTCTCAGGTGCAGTAAGGGGAACAGGTATCAAAGGAATAAGAGGGATGCGTTCTAGAAACCAGATCTGAGGGAGAGAGTGGCAAGAGAGCTGTATATATACTAGCACTAGCTCGCACCGCATAGGCAAAGCGGTAATAAGTCCTCTAGCCAATCCCAAAGAGGCCAGCCAACCATGACATCACCAAGCATGGTCAAAAACTCCTCCAACCAATCCCCAAGAGGCCAGCCACCCGTGACGTCATCGAGCATGGCAAAAAACACTGCACGCCTCCCCACATTCTGTTCTACTCTCTCTCTCTCTCTCTCTCTCTCTCAAATCCTATCATTACTACTTAATGATAAAACATATACTTTGCAATTAAATATATAAAGCCTTGACATGGGCGAAAACAAAGAGCCTTTCTGGACTGCCCATGACACAAGCTTTCATATGAAATAAAGCACACAATAATACATCAACTGTAGCCACATCCACTGCCCTGGCGATCCTAGCGAGTCACCGTAGGACAAGCCCCGCGGTTCTAACGGAGTGGTTAACGTCACACCCCCCTCAAGATTTGTTCTCAGAGGCCCAAAGCTAAACAAAAATTTGATGGTTAGAACCCATGCTATATCTCTACTTCCCATCACCCAGCGGAAGTAAAATATCTGGCACAGTTCCCAACAAAACATTTTACAAAATTATAACCCTCCCAACACAATAGGTTAAATCATATGTAGTTATGCTCCTCAAGAGCGAGCTTCTCTAGCCCAGCATTCTGAGAGGAATGCAACTCAGAATTACTGCTATAACATACTGAAAAAATTCAACTATCAAAGAAAGTTTTTATTTGATTTTTATGTTTTTAATTAGTTTATTTCGGCTGTACTATAGGGGCAAGCCTAGTTTTTCTTCTATACCAAACGCTCAACTCCTGCTTTACGACCCAATACGTATCACCAGTTAACACGCTAGGAGAATGTGTGCACTCTAGAACACTAATCAGTGTTCGTTACACACCACACAACACCATATGAAACTCAGTGCTCCTCACAACACTAGGGCTCGTTACACATACACAATAATACACAAATGCTGTCTCATCACCCCTTCAAAGGACAAAACAGTGCACTACCTACTTGTCTTAACGCACAAACCAGCAGACAACACGTCACGCATGTCCAGGGGTGTACCCAGACCGGCGTGAACAGGAGCACTTCTCCCACCCCTGCCTCGTCGGGCTCTCCACGCTTCTCCCACCTCTGCCTCGTCGGGCTCTCCAACAGCTACTAACTCTCAACTCTTCCCTCCCTATACACAACTCTTCCCAAGCTCTATTTTCGGCAAGAACCTGGTGTCACACTAGTCTATACAGCAGAGTCACACGGAATGTCAGATAAAGGCCTCCTGTCGTGGGAAATGTAGATCTACCCACGCCTACATGCCCCAAGTGTGTAGGTGGGTGAAGGGGTCCCAGGCCTATACACCACGTGCATAGACTCCCACGGGTGGTGCTTGCGACACTGGACACCAGCCGCTATCGGTGTAGATTAAGGTGGGTCGCCTGTCTCTCTCCTCCCTCCGTCTCTGCTACCACGCTGCTCCCTTACACCCTCCCCCTTAAAAATAAATTTGTGGCGACCAATTTAAGCATTCATAAGAATTTTTTACATGCGGGACAGGTGGTCATCAATGACATTACATTTCCCTGGAATATGGATGATATTGAGGTGATACTCCTGCAAGAACAAACTCCACCTTGCAAGCATTATGAACAAAGTTGATATTCTGGCTGTCACCAGACACAGGATGCTTTACCTTACGATCATCACCTAGCAACAAGACTGCCCCCGTCCCCAAATCACTTACATCCCCAACCAGTTAGAACTTGGCACACCCCACATGTTCAATACATTACTTAAGTCTAGGCAAATGGTAAGTGTCACTCTTGGTGATGTCATTGACTTTCTTAACATCAATGCAAAACCCTGCTGACCCACCTGGCTTATCTATGAGAGTGACAGTGGAGGAGCATTCACTCTGGCGTGGCTCTCTGATGTCTCGTAGCAACTCGTCGTCGACCTCCTGGCGTGTCACCTTGGCTCTCTCGGGGTTGACTCGGCACGACCGCTACTTGACAGGCTCCACATCCGCCACGCCCACGTCACATTCCATCCCCATTGTCCGGCTTGAAGCATTCCGAGGGACACTCTCCAACATCTTATCATGCTCTGCTACATCATCAAGAGGATCATTTTTGTGCATAGGCAATTCATTGATTATACCGTACATCGAATCATTTCCTGCAGCCTCCTTCAATTTCGGCTGCTCTATCTCCTTGTGATTAGTACATGGGCCCACACCGGGCAGATACTTTTCACCTCAGACACCATCATCCTTTCTCACACCATCATTTAGCGAGAATAATTCATCTAGCCCTACCTCGTCAGGGCCCTCAAACACACTTTGCACCCTTGCAACATCACTCTTTGCTAGCGAGAACAATTTCCCTAGTCCCCATTCATTAGGGCCATCTAGCGCACCTGGAACACTTGCAACACCACTCTTTTTCTCCATTTCCACATTCATCCCATTATTTCTATGAGACATGGGCCGGGTTACAGCACAATCAGTAGGCCTGAAAACAATGATAGGAGAAACACTCACCTTCTTCCCCGCTAAATCATTTCCCAACAGGAGGTCAATTCCTGGCACTGGCAATTCATCCACTAGTCCAACAGTCACCCTCCCATTTACGATCTCACTCTTAAGCCTAACAGTCACGAGTGGCACAGACAGCTGACTGCCCACACCATGAATGAGGATGCTTTTTCCCTCATGCACAAACTTCTCCAGCACCTTCGTCCTTATGAGCGTTTGTGCAGCACCTGTATCTCTCAAGATTTTCACATGCTTAACTTCATCATTCTTACGAACAGATCCACACGACACAAAGAAAGCAAGTGCATCAGCTCTCTTTCTCCTCTCCTTCTCCTCCTCTTCCTCACTCACACCGACTTTTCCCAGAATGGAGAACGTAGATACGGATTTAACACCTTACGAGCGGCCTATGCGGTTTATTTATGTGTACCGCACAGCGGGGTGTTTTTAGCCAAAATAGGGCTGTTTACGTGATCATTTTCATGCCTAAATAAGACCCAGAACGTAAAACAAGTACCTATCCCTGAAAGGGCATAAACAGAGCTTTCGAATGACACCATAACGATCCTTGTATGATGGATAGTTTTCTTGCAATAACCGTGCAACGCGAGTGCAAAAAGCAGGTAATTCGGTACTTTCAGTACATAATTGAGTATGTAGCGAGTGAGAGAGGGAGGAGGGAGCTGAGATTTGTGTCAGTAGGTTCGCCGCGGTGGTCTGGAGCAGTCATACGCTCGCTAGTCTCCTGCCACCACTTGTCTCTCTCTCTCAGCCACATTACGTGCTGAAATTGCCACTCGAGTTATGTCGAGCGCCGCCACATAGTCCAGCTTTATTTAACTCGACTTATGTTGCTCGCCGCTAAATAAGGGTTAAAGTCCCTCATGTACTCAGCTTTACTGACATCTGCCGTAGGCCTCTCCCACGCTCCCTTACGCCTCAGTTTAAGGAAACAATCACGTTCCACGTGACCAGCTTTATCACAGTAGGAGCACGCTACCTCCCTCTTACTTCCGCCACCGGTAAGAGAAGCAGGGGGCTGCCATGGCTTTTCATTCCACTTTTGAGGTGAAATTTTCGGCGCCTGGGTGGCATTGATAGGGGTCAGTGACCTTGGTGACTCGGGGTGGTGGTGGTAGCTGCTCCCTCTACTTCCGCCCGCTCTACTGTCCGGATCTACTTTGCGAGTTAAGACATATTCATCAGCGAGTGTGGCAGCCTTCTCGGGATTCAGGGTACCTTTCTCTAGGATATGTGAAGCTACGTCTCTGTGTATTGTTCTACAGAAATCCTCCAAAAGAAAGAGCTCAAAAATGTTCTCATAGTTACCCTGAATATCCCAAGAACGCAGCCACCTGTTTAGTTCCTTTTTCTTCTCATACATGAACTCCACATGCGTCAAATGACCATGTTTATAGTGATTCCTAAACAGCAAACGGTAAGCTTCAGGTACTAATTCGTAGGCACGTAGTATGGTCCCTTTTACAGTCTCATAATCGCCACTTTGAGACACGGTAAGAGCCGTGTAGGCGGCAAGAGCCTTTCCCTTTAACCCACTTTGCAATAAAAGAGCCCATTTATCCCCAGGCCAGTCCATGTTACTCGCGACTTTCTCAAAAGCCAAAAAATACCCAGTTGGATCTGCCTCATTAAACGTCGGCACCATGCGAACGTGTTTAGTGACATCAAACACCTTGCCGCCCCCTGGCACGTGCCGTGTCTCGCCAGTCACGTTATCACACTCGAGTTTCCTCTCCTCCAGTTTCAGCCTCGCCTGTTCTACTTGAAGTCTCGCCCGTTCTGTCTGTTGTGTTTCCTGTTCTACTTGAAGTCTCGCCTGTTCTGTTTGTTCTTTTGCTTGTTCTATTTGAAGTTTGGCTAACTCCAGTTGCATTCTGAGCAACTCTACCAGGTTGTCTGTGTTCTGTACCGATTGTGATTGTTGTGTGTCTGTCACAGTCTGCATCCCCTCTGCAACTAACCCATCCCTGGTGGCGGAAGCTAGCCCCAATCTCTCTAACACCCATTCCAATAACTCCGCCTTAGTATCAGAGATTGCGTTATCAATATCCAACTTGTCCGCCACTAGTTTAAGCTCCTGCTTAGACAGACTAGAGACATTTTCATAAGTGGGATCTGAGCGAAGAAACCCTTCTACGTCCTCATCGCTCATAAGAAACATCTTGGCCTGGTTTAATTGATCCGATTAAAGCAAAAACAAAATCGAGGTCATGTACCAGAAACGAGAGATGAGTAGCAATACAGTACACCAATAAATCGTCTGAGTGTGATTCCAGTGAAAAACAAAAATACACAGATTTTAAAAATGCTTAAGTACGATTCCCGTTGAACAAAAAGACAGGTCCCTAGTGTGGGTACAAGTTCGTTAAATCCTAAGCAAGGTCGCCAAATTCTTGTTACGATCCTACAATGCTGAACCCAAGAGATTAAAATTCAAGCAAGGGCAACTAGCATGCTGTTGCGTTTCAGAAGGCCTAAAGGGTTAATGTCTCAGATAATCACAAATTAATGAAGAAGGATGATATTAAACACTTCTAATTTTCGTATATTTTATAATTACTATTAACTAGGGAAAACGAACAGGTTGATAAGCATGATGATTCAGTTAATCACGGCAAAGAATGGTAAAGGGCTAAGCGCCGAGTGAAGGCCTCGAGTAAATGCACTCGTTACAAGGAATGAACACTACACACAAAATAACATTTGAAGAACAGTTAATCAACACCTAGCGCACTGAACAGCAAACTGAATCACACTCAATCACAGACCAATATATGATACCATGATTGTAGTATCACCAGTTAACACGCTAGGAGAACGTGTGCACTCTAGAACACTAATCAGTGTTCGTTACACACCACACAACACCATATGAAACTCAGAGCTCCTCACAACACTAGGGCTCGTTACACATACACAATCATACACCAATGCTGTCTCATCTCCCCTTCAAAGGACAAAACAGTGCACTACCTACTTGTCTTAATGCACAAACCAGCAGACAACACGTCACGCATGTCCAGGGGTGTACCCAGACCGGCGTGAACAGGAGCACTTCTCCCACCTCTGCCTCGTCGGGCTCTCCGCACTTCTCCCACCTCTGCCTCGTCGGGCTCTCCAACAGCTACTAACTCTCAACTCTTCCCTCCCTATACACATCTCTTCCCAAGCTCTATTTTCGGCAAGAACTTGGTGTAACACTAGTCTATACAGCAGAGTCACACGGAATGTCAGATAAAGGCCTCCTGTCGTGGGAAATGTAGATCTTCCCACGCCTACATGCCCCACGTGTGTAGGTGGGTGAAGGGGTCCCAGGCCTATACACCACATGCATAGACTCCCACGGGTGGTGCTTGCGACACTGGACACCAGCCGCTATCGGTGTAGATTAAGGTGGGTCGCCTGTCTCTCTCCTCCCTCCTTCTCTGCTACCACGCTGCTCCCTTACAATATGTATATATATATATATATATATATATATATATATATATATATATATATATATATATGTATGTGTATGTATAATTATGTATATGAATATAGAGTTATATTTTTGTTCAAACCTTTCCTGTTCACAATACTGAACAATTAAATAGAAGTCCGTTGCTGGTACCGAAAGGGATACAAAGGTAATTAGGGAAAGAAGTAAAGAATATCCCCGTCAATAGGGTAGGATAATCGGATAATTGTTCTACTTTAAAAAAAAAAAAAAATCGCCATAAAGATACAGCACTATTCTAGGATGCCAACAATGAATTTCCTGACCTTGTATATGTATTGTGAGTTTTCTAAATATCTGCCAGTCTCTCTGAAGATGGGTACATAACATAACCCGAAACGTTAGAGAATAAATATTCATAGCTCTTCCCTGTGTGTTCCCCTCCACCCAATCCATCTATTTATATTTATATATATATATAAACCGATTTTACCGAAGAGATTCAATACTACTTACATAATTCTAGGTCGCAGAGTTGTGTATGCATATTTTTTTTTGTAATGCGAAAACTGCACACCTAATTTATTATTATTATTATAATAATTATTTGTTCCATCCACAATGGGCTACTCTCTCACTTATAGTCCTCAATCAGAGATTGAGTACCACACAGCAACAGTCATACATATTATGACAAGTGGTGAATGTGTCTGAGTTAGTGGAGGATGGTATTATTCTCCTAATTAACCATTATAAGTATGTGCTCAACATTCGTGTAGTGTCACTTACATGGGCTAAAGAACCACACCTCCATTAACATCATAGTTAAAGACAATATAATTCTACAACTCTCGTCCCAACTATTTTCAATATGGATAAAATCTAAATTATGTCTTATATAAGTATTAACAACATAAATTAACATAAACCATCCAATATCATGAGCTTATTATCACAACGACACTTCATGCAATTACTTCACAATTCATGTAAAGATGCCATAACACGCCTATCTTCTGATCTATCAACTATTTCCGATTGGGGCAGAGATAATCTTGTTACTTTCAATGCTTTTATAACCCAATTTACCTTTCTATTTACTTGTCACCATTTTCCACACAACTTTCCTTCATTCGTCAACAATATACAAATCAACCCTTCATCCTCTCTTAGTGTTTTGGGTGTTTCATTTTCTCCTGACATATTATCACTCTTGCTAAAACAGCTTCCCAGACGTTTTGTGTGATCAACCGTCTCTGTGGGTTCTTCACTCCCGCACAGGTTCTTCATCTGTATAGGGGCACAGTGTGCCAATGTATCGATAATTGGTCGCATGTGAGGGGAGGTTCCCCCTATAGCTCACTTCTCAAAAAGGTAGAGTCAAAAGTATTTTGTCTCGTCAACTCGCTTCCTCTTACTAATTACCTACATTTCTCTCTACATCCGCAATGTTGCAGCTCTTTTACAGCTATCACAATAATCAGTACTTTAGAGCTCTCTCAGTGTATACCTCCTCCCTTAACCCGTACTGTACCGTAGGATACAGTAATAAAAGTCCCCAGCAGTCCCAAGCAATGTGGCCAAAATGGCAGGAGAGACCACCTTTCCTCCTCCAGAGATGAGGCAACACTGGCCCTCTCACCCAAGGAAGGTGAACTGTATAGGGAGAGGTAGTGTTATGTTAATTAAAATGTAAAACTTGCAAACTAAACAAACCAAAATTGGGACAAGGACAATACAAAGTCAAATTAAATTATCAAAATCGCTATGTGGAAACAACGCTTACCAAAATGAAAATTATTAAATTAAATAATTTAACACACCAAAAATATGAGTTGGCAACTTTACACTTAGGCTGAGTTAGGCCACGCCCACTTGTTCCTCTTGGGAACCTAGCTAGTCTTGGCTCCCTAATAAATACAAATTATGGTTGAAAACTGTCTGTCACATTCATTAATAATGAAAACAGTCAATCTATGATAATGCATAGGTGATATGCTTGATAGTTCTGTACAATGGGATATTTCCAGCTATTTCATTACTTAACCCTCCAGCCCCGGCTATGTATTATATATATATTCCTCGAAACCCGGGTGTTTTGGCCGAAAAACGTCTAGGCTAGGCTATCGTATATTTGTTAATCAGACTGCTTCCCGCATTTCCGCGCATCCCCAAGCGTAGCTGTGTTATTTACCTGTAGAATGGCATTAAGTAGAGCTCTCTAAGTCAACTGGTTGAGTTGTGATAATGATTTCATTGGAGATAACTTTATGGCCAAAACAGCCACTTTACACTACTTTTCGATACTTAACACCTTACGAGCGGCCTATGCGGTTTATTTATGTGTACCGCCCAGCGGGGTGTTTTTAGCCAAAATAGGGCTGTTTACGTGATCATTTTCATGCCTAAATAAGACCCAGAACGTAAAACAAGTATCTATCCCTGAAAGGGCATAAACAGAGCTTTCGAATGACACTATAACGATCCTTGTATGATGGATAGTTTTCTTGCAATAACCGTGCAACGCGAGTGCAAAAAGCAGGTAATTCGGTACTTTCGGTACATAATTGAGTATGTAGCGAGTGAGAGAGGGAGGAGGGAGCTGAGATTTGTGTCAGTAGGTTCGCCGCGGTGGTCTGGAGCAGTCATACGCTCGCTAGTCTCCTGCCACCACTTGTCTCTCTCTCTCAGCCACATTACGTGCTGAAATTGCCACTCGAGTTATGTCGAGCGCCGCCACATAGTCCAGCTTTATTTAACTCGACTTAAGTGGTGAGCCGCTTTTTAAGGGTTAACAACAACATACAGGCACACACGAACAAGCGACGCTCTCCTTCTTGTGGCCGGAGATGCGGGGCGTCGGTCCAGCCGGCTGTTGTTTACATGCGTCGGACCGACGCCTCGCACACGAAGCTCACAGGCTTTCAACCACTGGGCGTTCAAGAGCCCTTCCGGGTACCTGTTATATGCTTTTTTATGGGCGTTCAAGAGCCCTTCCGTGGTGAGAGGGTTAACGATGAATTCAAGGGATGAAACCTATTCAAACTACAATGTCCATTGGGATCTGCTTGGTTTTATGGGTATGATACTGAAGAACTTTCATCAATGTGTCCCAACAACATAGAAATATAGCTTATCTAAGTCATTTTATGTGGCGAGCTCTGGAGCGTTTACCATGACGTCACAGGCAACATTGGCGGGAACACTCTACATGGGAAATGGGTGACTCTGTGTTTTTTTTATGTGAGAAGCTCTTATAAATTATATGCATGTTTACAGCTCAACACTTGGCTTAATCACTATCTGGTCAAGGGACTGCGATATATAAAATTAACAGAAAACGATACTATCATTCGGAAATAGGCCTTACAAGCCACCTTCCTGACTCTGGACCAGGATAAACATTCATAAAGCAATGCCTGTATGTTTATTGTTGGCGAGCTTGGATTATTTCTTGATGTGCACCACATCTTCAAGACCTTGTTCGATGTTTTGCAGAGCTTGAGTATTGAATTGAAAGGTACTATTTAAGAAAAATAGACCTGTACAAGAGCGTGTGTGATGGAGGGCGAAATATCCCGTTGTTTACATTGTCGTCACACGAATCAGCTGGAACTCGCCAAACTGACGGACGAGGATGCCAACTGCACTATAAACTAGTATTTTTGTCTGGAGTTTAATAATATTATATCGATATTGCCCATATACATATTACAGTATATTCATGCCAAGTTATGACCCTGTAGTAAACTTTGATTTTTTGTCATTCCGGTAGTTCACCTTTAACACCTTACGAGCGGCCTATGCGGTTTATTTATGTGTACCGCCCAGCGGGGTGTTTTTAGCCAAAATAGGGCTGTTTACGTGATCATTTTCATGCCTAAATAAGACCCAGAACGTAAAACAAGTATCTATCCCTGAAAGGGCATAAACAGAGCTTTCGAATGACACCATAACGATCCTTGTATGATGGATAGTTTTCTTGCAATAACCGTGCAACGCGAGTGCAATAAGCAGGTAATTCGGTACTTTCGGTACATAATTGAGTATGTAGCGAGTGAGAGAGGGAGGAGGGAGCTGAGATTTGTGTCAGTAGGTTCGCCGCGGTGGTCTGGAGCAGTCATACGCTCGCTAGTCTCCTGCCACCACTTGTCTCTCTCTCTCAGCCACATTACGTGCTGAAATTGCCACTCGACCTATGTCGAGCGCCGCCACATAGTCCAGCTTTATTTAACTCGACTTAAGTGGTGAGCCGCTTTTTAAGGGTTAAAAGTAAGATGATATGAGCCTCGACTTAAGTACAGTATTTACATTGTAGTGTTATACAAAGTATGACAGACGATTAATTGACATAAATACAATATAATTAAGGACAGGACAATTGTTTAGATACAATATATTCTAGCCACAATGCTGTAACTAAGTCAAGTTTACTTAAATAAATAAGATTACATGTGGAATGAGAACAGTAGGCTATATAAAAAGGCACTATGTCTTCCTAGTGTCCTATACATTCCATCACTGTTTTTTTGTATATTCCAGGAAAGACATAAAGTAGGCGAGGCTGAGTGCATGGTACTATAGTTTTTGGCTTTAATGATATCTTCAGTCTTGTGAGGGATAGGTGACAATTAAAGCACTCAGTTGTAAAATGCATGGAACATATTGAATGCCAAGGCTTAAACTCGTCGAGATTTATGTCTTGTTTACACGGTTCTAGCCATATTTTTCTGTGTAATGTTTCTAGGGAACATGTAGAAAGAAACAAATAGATTTTTGTTCATCCCTGATAATTTACACGTTGACACAGCACACACAACCATTGTAATTAATTAAATATCACAAGTAAACAAACAAAATATTCAAAACTTCCGCCGTCAGGCGTCAGGAACAGTAAGGCGGTGCTTGTGATGCTAGCCAATATAAAGCGCATTGAGCGAAGTTGGGCGGGGCTTAGTCATGTGGATACCTTGGGATTCCTGCCAACAACCACTTTTTAAATATTAATTCGGTATTTATTTATCACCATGAACTCCTTCCTAACTGATTTAATATATTCTAAAAGTATCTATATTATTTGTAGCAACTCTTTGTAGCATAGGATACATGGAAAACTCCATATTAACAAATATAATTTGTTCAAAGATTACTACAGACTTAAATGGGAATGAGAATACCTCTCTCATATACCTTGCTCCCACCCTTCAGTTGGTCTCATATAAGCTGAGAAGTGTTGCCATACCGGGAGCAGTGCTCAAGCGGTTGTGGTAACTGGTACAGGCAGTTACAAGGAAAGTACATTACTGACGACTATATCCATCGCTGGGACTGGGGAGTTACTTATCTACTGACGACTATAGTCGTCTCTGGGATTGGAGGGGTTAAGGAGAGTGGGGGGTATCCGCCTCTCAACACACTCCCACCCCTATTCTTTCCAACTCTCCAACCCAAGAGTGAACAGAAATTTCCTGTCTTTCTTCTACTTAACAAGTAAGCTTTGGAACTCTCTCAATCTGTCTTTCCCTCATCCTATGATTTAAACGGCTTCAAACTCTGTGTGCCCAGGCATTTTGACTCTAACGTACATTGAATTTGGCCCTCTTGTCACGCTTTCAACTTTGGGGGAGACACGTGCTACAGGCAGCTATAAAAGGTGCTATAGAAGTCAAAGAGAAAAATAAAACTTTATTAACTATTTCACTTCCTCAAATGTATTGTTACGACCGGGACTCGTATAAAACAAGGGCTCTTAATCATTGGACTAGGAAGGCACACAGCCACAACGGTAACACTAGATCCAACCCTCCAGAGTTAAATCTGCGATAGCGGGGTAACCTCTAACTCGGTATAAATGCACTACTACTACAGGCTGATGATCTCTGATACAGCCTGATCACAACAACATACAATTACGTTAATAATGTATACAAGGAAAAAGATAGAGAGCTTAATTAAATCACTGGAATGATTTAATGCAAACAAGAAGAAGGTATAATTAAAGTTACTCTAAACAATAATAAACTGTCACTCCTATATTAAAGAAAGTGAATGAAAGTCCTAAAGCATCGAACAGGAATCTTCTGAAGAAAGTCTGATGCTGCTTAAGATGATCGAATCGGATTTTGAACTGTTATATAAAGCAGGAACAAGATATGACAAGTGTAGGGACATACAGTGTTAACTGGCACGGGAATAATAATAAATGCGCAATAGTATTATCTCCAACAACAAAAGAAGTACTTTCTCGGGCAACGCAAAAGCCTGCTCAGGTTGTGCAACTGAACAACAACCAAGGCTTGCTATCAACGTGAATAAAAATGCTGCATAAATAACATAAGATAAGAGTTTATAATCCTAATCGGGTGTCTGCTAGGCGAATAAAGTCTAGCTTGGTTGTCGTAGGCTTAGGAAACTATGGCTGAGCAAGCGGCTCGTAGCCTAGCGAGGTCCTTAAGACTGTACGGCCAAATTACGTTAAATGACGGGGTGCTCACTTGAGAGATCCAGATCGCTAGTATCTGGTTCTCTCCTGGCGACCCTCTACAAGTCAAAGCAAAACGAGTTAGCACAGTGTTGCGTGGCAGAGGCAAAAGCCCTCACTCGCAACACAGTGCTAAACTCACATGGTACACAGTCAGAAAGACAACCTAGGCTTCCCACGTACGGTATCCGTTGCGATTGTACAAGTTCTACAAAACCTGGTACACATCGGAAATCACAACATCAGTAGCCTCACCCCCGTCTAGCATTAAATAGCCCAGCAGACAACCAAGAAATAGGTAGGGAGACACCACGAGTGTGTCGAACCTCTACAGACAAAATGTTAACCCCTCCAAAATGTCTAACTAAACATGGAATATCTGAGAGCTTCAGCATATAATACGATGGCCAATATATGAAATCGTGCAGAACCAAAGGGGAGTTATGATATTAATTAGATTAGAAGAATAAGAGGTAAGAAGTTGAGAGAGAGAGAAAGTGTTTTATAGGTGGAAGTTGAGGACAGATGGCAAGGGAGATGTGAAGGTTATGCTGGTCAAGCAAGCTCTAGTGAAGGTAGCTACTCGGGACCGTCAGGATCACACATAGGCATGGTGGTCGGCCAATCACGGACCTATACATCACAAGGCAGCAGGCCTCCAGAAGGCGCCAGGAACCACCAGCCAATCAAAACCGAGAGAAAGCCTCGCGGGCGAGAAACTCCTCCAGGAGGGAGGAGGGAGGAGGAAATCAACACTCACTGCCCCCATGCTGCTCGCTCGCTCTTTCTCTCTCAACTTCACTACAATGCATCTTATGTTCTACTCATGATATAAAATGCTTCCCGTTGTCACAGACGAAAATAAAGACCACCACGGGACTGTCTGCAACAGCACGAACACCATGAAAGAAAGAACAACATTTTCTGATAACTGTAGCCCATTTCACTGCCCTGGCGAGCGCTAGTGGCTACCGGGAGGTGATTCTGCCAACGCTGGTAGGCGTCACAGTATAATCATCATAGTAATTATACATGAAATACCAGGACGGGAACCAGAACAACAAGAAAACCAATTATCTCAGTGCCGTATTGCATCCATCAAGAGCCATAAGAAGATAAATAAGTTACCTCCAAGAAAGAACCAAGATAAACAAAACCCTACTACCTGTGCTCCCTCTGTGACCCCTCAAGGGTCATGCCCTAATCCCATCCAACCGCAAGAAGAAAAATGGTCGCCCCATATATTAGGTGAGAATTCCGTGTCCGGACTAGATCTGGATTATGATGAGGATATGTTTATGCGATTAACCTCTCCGCGGCGCACAGGGGGTTTTCTACAGGGTAAGACTGTGCGCACCTATGATGATTTTGGGACCTATTGCCAATTTCGATAAAAAGTACATCATCGTGTAGGGAATGTTTGCGTGCATCGGCCCATATATATTTGACCCCCCAAAAAATGTCTGGGGGGGGTAGGGGAACGGTCCGTAGTTGAAAAATGTGGAGCGAATGGCACCGCGCGGCTAGATTGTCATCGAGCGGCGAGATTTCCCTGCCGAATATTTACGCGCGCAGGGGATAGAAGGAGAGGGAGGAGGGGGTGGGTTACCGCGTATTATCACGTATATCTCCTTTTTCGAGCCCTTTTAGGCTATTTAGAGTATGTATACGTGTGTAGGGCACCCATATAACAATGAATATGCCTCATAGTGACCAAAAATTGCAATATATAAGGGAATTATAAGAGAATATTTAGGCGGGAATGAAGATGTGTTGGAGGTTTGGCGGCAATTTATGAGCTGAGAGTGTGGTTTACGCCATACATATCACGTATATCTTGTACGTAGAGCACTGTCACGCTATAATACAGACTTGTACGTATGTATACGTGCCATATATCAAAATATATACCGCATATAAACCAATTCATGCGATATTTACGCACATTATCAATGAGTTTCTATGCGTGAACCAAGGTGTGAGTGAGTTGTGGTGGGAATGAAAGGGGGAGAGGGTGTGTTACGCCATAAATATCACGTCAATCTTGTATTTAGAGCACTCTCATGCTATAATAAAGACGTGTACATATGTAGGCGTCCCATATAACAAGGAATATACCGCATATAGCCCAATTGATGCGATATTTACGCAAATTGTGAATGTGTTTCTAGCAGACGGAAGCCTGAAAGGGGGGGTTGGGGGTGGGTGGGTGGGTGGGAGGGAGGCATGCAGGGGTGCAGTGAGTGAGTGAGTCGTGGAGAGATGGAAGTAAGGCAGATCTCTAGATAGATAACCAGCTTAGTGATAATTGTGGAGGCGCCCCAGGCGTATTGATGTTTGGTATTTTGACCCTTATGTCTACCAGATGGCTGGTGTTCGTTGCCATCAACAGGTCTACAATAACATGAGTCAGGAATGGAGAGAGAGAGAGAGAGAGAGAGAGAGAGAAACTGAGACATGCGTATGTCGTACATATAAATGGACTTCAGAATTGCATTTTTATGCAAGCAGACATTGCATTTTAGACACATGTGAAGTACCACAGAAACATGTAGGCCATTGACTGTAAATAAAGTACTATATTTATAGACCACCAGCGACGGTGCTGAGTCAACACAGGCAGATTGCCTGTTGTGATAGAGGGCTAAATATAGACTGGTGTCTCCTTACACCTGCGAAAGGGTAGATTGCCACCAGAGAAACGTTTACTTATTTATTTCGAAGTAATATGCAATCTAAATGTATATTCGAGACCTACTGCAATTATTTGTATGACAGTCATGACTATGTATAATCCAATATACGCGCGTAGGCGAGACATAAGAAAGCTGGTTGAGCAATTTTCGACACCCACACAGTTATTATTCATTTTTATTTACAATATTATACAATACAAATGTATTTGTGAAGAGTATTTTATCCATTATTGTATTTATACCAATTTTGTTCCCAGACAGAGCTGCTGTAGCTGGAGAATCAAGGAGCGGCAAGGGTCACCTCGTGACCGCCTGACCGTGTGAAAATGAGTGGAGTCACACTGAGAGGGGCAATTTTGCTGAGTGTTTGGGCAATTTTTGACAGAATAAAGTTATATAATTACTAATTCTTGACAGAGACAAACTATTATAAACCTTGGCATGATATAATTGATAATCCCATCAATTTACAAACGTAAATTGGTGGGATAATTCATTTTTTTTTGTATATTGTCATTTCGATTGTACACACGAAGTTTTGAGTGATATTTGGTATGAGCTCCTGTGGCATGGTTGGTAAGGTCGCGGACTGGAAAACTCAAAGTGTCGTAGGGTAGTGGGATCGAATCCAGGAGGGGGTTATGGGGAAGGTTTTATATTGTCTAGAAAATTTTTATAAATTTTTTTTTTACAAGATCATGCCATTGTATTCAAACAATATGAAATATTCATAGAATATATCATATTGTAAGAATACAATGACATGACCTTGTTTTCTTTTTTTCTTTTTTTATTGTTTTATTTTATTATCATAGTAGGTTTGACATGATTTATTGAAACATATTTATTTTTGTACAATTCATTTGAGGTAAGAAAATAATTATATACACATTACTTAGGCTAATAACAAACATATATATTGATATACTAAAAAAATAAGGCATATTACATGTAAATCTTTGAAACTTATAAACTAAATAATGAAACATACAATTATATAATGTAAAAGCTATATCACAGGGACATCTTTGGAACTTATACATTATATAATATATATGTTACATTATGAGGTAGCGTGATCAATTAGGTCAGGTCAGGTAAGGTAGGGCGCGAGTCCAGGGCAGGGCAGGGCAGGAGGCGAGTCCAGGGCAGGGCACGGGGCGAGTCCAGGGCAGGGCAGGGCAGGGCAGGGGCCGACACTCAGTAGTTCTTGAAGGTGTGGTAGTCCCTGAAGCAGTCACCCAGGCAGAGTGCAACTTTGCACTCAGCGCACATTGAGGTGACTCTTTTGGTCACATGGGGTTTCCTCACACTGGAGCTGCAGACGGTGCACTGCACCTGCCTGTGACGAGTGCCAATCAGCTCGGTGTTGGTTGTGTAGTGTCTTTCGACACCCAGCTGGATGCGGTCAGGAACGTGATCCCCACGCCATGCCGTACGTCTGTGAGTGGTGGTGGCATACTTCTCCAGGAGTTGGTAGGAGACGTTGTACACGAACTCCCGGAATTTCAGCTTCTGGTTTGGGGCCATATCCTTCTTCACCAACCACAAGTTGTAGGCGTTCAGCATCGTTATGTCAACTAGGTGGAGGAAGAGCTTGTGATACCACTTCACAGTCTTCCTCAGACACTCAACACCTGACAGCTGACAGTCAGACTTGTCCACCAGGCGCATGTTTTTGGTGTAGTCCACTACCATGTCGGCTTGTAGATTGTCTTCCTGGTTCGGTAGTGGATTTTGCCAGAATCCACCTGGGCACCTGTGTGGACGGTGGAAAGCAGGTGGACGTCTCGCTTATCCTTCCACTTCAGGGCTATCAGTTTCCCACACTTCTCGAGCTGCTTGTATTTCTGCCCCTTTCGTCGCCTTCTTCGCACATGCCTCTCGCGGTGTTCCTTGGCCAGGTCGTCTTCTGAAGGTGTGTCACTGGAGGAGGCATCTGTGAGAGGAATGACATCACCTGTGAACTTTGGCATAAACTTTCTTGTCTTTCTGACAGTCCCACATGACCCCGTTTGGTTGTCATAAAGAAACTGGCAGAGAGCAGGAGAAGTATACCAGTTGTCAGTGTAGATGATGTGGCCTTTGCCCAGGTAAGGTGCCAACATTTTCCTGACGATGGCACCTGACATGCCCATGGGGTCATTGGCAGCGGCTTTCGGTATGTCAATGTCAGTGCCTGTATACACGATCATGTCAAGCACTATTCCAGTTTCACAGTCGCACAACACGAAGAGCTTGATTCCGAACCTATGCCTCTTCAAGGGGATATACTGCTTGAAAACAAGACGTCCTTTGAAGAGCACGAGCGACTCATCAATCACCAAATTGAGGAAGGGGTAAAAGTATTTCCTATACCTCTCCAACAACATGGTGAACACATCCCGAACTTTCCATATCCTGTCAATCCTGTTAGGATTTTCGTTGTCTGCAAAGTGCATAAATCTTAGCAGCAACAAAAATCTGTCACGAGTCATGAACTTATTGAAAGTTGGGGTGGCGATGAGAGGGTCGTGCTTCCAGTAGTGTTGCAACACATGCTTCTTGATCAGAGGCATGAGGAACAACAAGGCAAAGAACGTCAGAAATTCTGCCACAGTCGTATCCACCCAGCCTCGTATTCTCGCTTTTGGAGAAAGGACGTCCAATCTGCCAAACACCCACCTGTAGTAGGCGTTTGTTTGGGCAACGATGTACGTCATTACCTCCATGTCGAAAAAAGCGAGGAAGAAGTCGCTTTCATTCGCTTGATCATCACAGGGCCAGTTGTCAGTTGTTCCTGACGTCCCAGGATTGAACTGGGGCACGTCAGGTACAAAATTGACCCCGTCAGACCAATCGAACGAAGGCATGCCAGGGATCGGAATGTCGTCTGCGTCTTCTTCTGCGTCTGAAATATCGCTTCCATGGTCGCGATACAGCACTTCATCATCATTACCCTCCTCTTCACTCGACAGACGATGCCCTTCCTCGTTTTCGTCACCGACGTCGGACTCACTCCCACTGTCCACTCCCAAATCCCCCCACCCTTGGTCCCGTGCTAGGGCTTCGTCGTCGAAACCCGGGCTGCCAATGTCCTGCGAATCACCATCAAACAGCAGGGCGGCATACTTAGATGGTGTAAGATTTTTCCGGGTCACTTTGGCACGTGCGGGAGTCTTATGGACAGGGACAGCAGAGGTGGTGGCAGGGGCGGCGGCAGGGGCGGCGGCGGCGGCAGGGGCGGCGGCAGGGGCAGCAGTGGTGCGTGGCCTTGATGGCAAGATGATGGTGGTGCCTGTCGCCCTTCTCTCTGTTCCTTGGGCAGGGGCGGCAGGGGCGGCAGGGGCAGCAGGGGCGGCAGGGGCGGCAGGGGCAGCAGGGGCGGCAGGGGCAGCAGGGCCGGCAGGGACACCAGGGCCAGCAGTCGCTTTCCCAGTCACTTTCCCTCTCCCTTTCCCCTTCCCCTTCCCTGTTCCTTGGGCAGGGGCGGCAGGGGCAGCAGGGGCGGCAGGGGCGGCAGGGGCAGCAGGGGCGGCAGGGGCAGCAGGGCCGGCAGGGACACCAGGGCCAGCAGTCGCTTTCCCAGTCACTTTCCCTCTCCCTTTCCCCTTCCCCTTCCCTGTTCCTTGGGCAGGGGCGGCAGGGGCGGCAGGGGCAGCAGGGGCGGCAGGGGCGGCAGGGGCGGCAGGGGCAGCAGGGGCAGCTGGGCCAGGGGCGGCTGGTGGTGGTGGTGGTGGTAGGGGCACTGTGGCTGGCGTACGGGTTCTCTTCCCTACGCCCGTGCCTTTAATTTTTCCTGCCCCCGCAGGTAATGCAGCCCTAGGGCGGCCTCCTGCGTCGCTGGTACCGGTGGCAGGGGTGGCAGGGGTGGCAGTGGTGGCAGTGGTGGTGGTAGTGGTTGTTGCAGTGGCCTGGGTCGTGGTGGCAGTGTCCCGAAAGACCAATGACCTCTGTGCCATTGCCCTGCTTGCACGTGTTTTACGTGCTTTTGGTGCTGGTGATTCGTCCTCTGAGCTGTAGGGCGTGTCGTACTGGTAGCTAGGGTCTTTGGCAGCCACCCTCTGCCTTCCACGGCGGCTAACACCACCAGAAGGAGGGCTGGTTGTGTCATCAGGGAGCGAGCGTGAGGGACGTGTAGGCTCCATGACTAGTGCGTGGTTACTGGCGCGGTGGTGCTTGCACGAGTGCGGGGCGAGCGTTTGGCGGGGTGGTATCGAGAGTTGACATGTAGTACAATACCCACACCAATTTTCAGCCGCCTGGCTATAAACGCGCGGTTTTGGTACGTGTTCAAAGTCTCTGCTCTTAAGAGTCTACCCGCAGTGCGCCGGGGGAACTCTTAAGAGTCTACCCGCAGCTCCCGGGTTAAGGCATCAACCTCCTCCCTTTATGCATATACATCCATACTACGAGACCTGCAATTACAACTACGAGAGGAGTAAACAACTACAATAATAAGGTTACCATTCATATGAAATCCATTCCATAACAACCAACAAATGCTTACTGACATCCAGAATTGTAAAATAATGATTACCCATACATCAAAACCTGTTCGTCACTTCATCTAATTTTAATGAATAAAGAATATGTTTCTCTGTATAACCATATACAGTATACTTTTTATTTTTAAGGATCCTAATAACCGGAGCATAATAAAAAAAACATATTAACTATGCCCTTTCACACATTGAAACACCACATCTATGTCTGTAAATTAATTCAAAATATTACCTGGCCGAACGAAGATATTGGAAGGCAAAATCAAGACTGTTTTCGGCTAGCTCTCCGTTCTCGGCAAGCGAAACTAATTGCAAGTCTTAGATTCGGAATTACTTTCCGTAGGGGTTAGCCATTGTCCCCTTAAATAAGTACCTGCACGTGTTGTGTTAGTGAACCCAAAGAAGTGGTGGATGCGAGCTAGGAGTGATTAACCTAGTGACAGTGTGTAGCAGAGGACGTACCCCTGGTGTCAACAGGCTGGACAAAGGACTCGGTTGCTACGTGTGATCAGATCTCTCATGGGCTCCTACTATTCTACTTGAACCAAATTAAGTGCCTCTCGTTGTGTGAAGTGTTTTGATGATTATTTTGCGAAGGGTGATATAAGATATGTTAGTGTTCAACTTAACGTCATCGTAGAGACAATCTATTCTCTCTTTCTTTGCTATCGCCTCTCGTGTTGAGAGAACAGGACACACACTATATATGGGATTGATATATACATAATTCTTGGGATATATTACTTATATTCCGGATAAGGACTTTATATAATTATATTTGTTCGGGATAAATACATGCACCTTACACGTAGTTTACTGTGAACACTATTTCTGATCTTATTTTATGTGTATTATTGGCTGGGTACGTAATTGCATGTATAAGTGTTCACAGAGAGAGTTTACTTATCCTTCTCGAGTTAAACTATGTTAAAGATTTGTTTCCTGACCTCAGCCCCAGGTTAAGCCGAGTTTAAGTTAATGATAAACTCCTGCCAAGTTCATGTCGCACTTAACCTTGCGTCAATAAGAATTTCAGCCATGCGTATGAGCTTTCATAATTATTTATGACTTACTTGAATTTATTTTCAATATTGTGACTCTTTGAGTTTATTAAGATTTATATTTTCTATTCGGTGAATTAACGTAAAAGTTATTCACTCATCACTTGATATTCTAATTTCCATATACCTTGATCACTGTGTATACATCGGATCAGTAAATCTTATTTACCTTTCGCTGCCATTTAGCTTGCGGCCCCCTCCTCCTATCCCACTATCACCACCTGCTACTCACCCTCCACAAATCCTCATTTAGGTTGTGTGCGGGGCTTGCCTAGGTCCTGCTATTGTGTTCGTCCTCATTGCTCTCTCCTTGTCCTATATCTTCTCCTCCCATTAACGTAATCTATATAGTTTGACTAGCATTTCGTATATTATTTGATTAAAGTAAAATATGAATAAAGTATAATTTAACAACGTGATTTGCAATCTTATATCTTATATTTACAATAATTCCACTCTCGCCAGCAGTTTCCGCCACTTAGTGTCCCCATATTGGGGCAGATAACAGCAATTTTTTTCACAGAAATTGTGCAAAATGTGATACAAGCACCAAATTTGGAATGGTGGTTCCCAAAGGTCTACTTAGCAAATCTGCCTGACGTGCCATTCAAAAATCCAAGATGGCGGCCATTTTTCAAGATGGACGCCAAATGTGTCTGCCGAAAATGGTTTTGCTCATAGAAATGCATATACTTGATGGATTTGAATGATATTGGTGTCGATTTCAATGTTTTCTTGCATGCTGATTTAAATTGTTCTACTTTAAAAAAACTCAAGTGAATAACTTCACACTCTTTGGCTATTTAGATCAGTCTTTTTCTGCATTTTCGCTTGCCTGATGAGTGTTTTGCTATTTTTTACTATGTGCATGACATGGTAATTTCTAAATGTATAGAGCAGTATTTTTATTTAGTGCATCCTCACTACTTACCTAACTCTCACCTATGGCTCCAAGAAGTTGCTAGTGCACGGCAACGGCCACACCCTGGTAAACCGTGTTGGCTCACGGGCTAAACTAGGTGAGGATAACACGCAGAGGGTCTCTGTGTGTGAGGGAGTATGCCATGCTCCAGATGCAAAGTGCATGAAGTCAACAAACCAGACCTGATTGATCCAAGAATCCATTTTTCTAAAGAAGTAACTGTCGGCACTACCATGGCACACTGGTGACAAGTACTGCTGTGAAACTCAGCATGGGGTTCAATGTCAGCTAAGGAGGAGTGCATCTCATACTTCGTGTCCCAAATGTTGCTTAACCTACCCCACAGACCTGTTAAGCAACCGCACCTGAATTAACAGGAGGTACCAGCGTGGGAGAGCCGAGCCAAGGATAATGGGGTTTCAAAGTTATCGGGATGGTGTACAGATCGCACGGGACTTAAATGACATTGGATGAATGATCAGGCTAGGTGTAGGGCAGACATGCATTAACCTAGTTGTATCCCATACAGGAAAGTGCCCATGATACAGGGTGGTAAAAGGATAAACCCTCGGCCCTGGTCATCAGAATGGCTTCAAACACCAAATGTGAGACTGCATCATGGCAGACCAACTGGACCAAGTGTTGCCTCTGTCAAACAGAGAAGAGCGAATGCCTAACATCTCCACTTGCAAATCCTGCCAGAAGGGTAGAGGATGGATACAGCCTCTTAGGGAGGAATATTCCTCTATTTCATGCAGTGAATGTGCTACCGATCAAGATGGACCCACGAAGGCTTGATGACGGCAGTGGGATAGAGGCAACCTTGAAGAAAAATCAAGCACAGTACCATGCTAGTTCCAGGCTTCTGTTCAGCAACACTAGGTTACAAAGGGCAGAACAGATATCGTCTCCTGCAACAGATGAGAACAGCAGCAGCGGCAGCAGCAAAATACCACGGAGAATGTCAGACCCCAAACGGATAGAATGTTTCATATGTGAGGAGGAGGGAGATCTGGATGACTTTAGACAAGCTATGACCATGAAACTGAACAAGACAGTCAACAAGTGTGCAAAGACTCTCAATGATGGAAAGCTGCTTGCCAAACTGAGTGCTGGAGATGTGGTGACGCAGGAACTGAAGTACCACAGTGTATGCTTGGCTGGTCTCTACAACCAAGAACGAGCTCACCTGCGTGCTGAAGAGCTGAGGGAAGCAGAAAACTCTGAGGTAGGAAAGAGGGAAGCATATCCAATTGCCTTCTCTGAACTGGTAACATACATCATTGAGACAAAATCTGCAAGTGAGAGTTCAGCTCCATCAGTCTTCTGACTTGCCGACCTATGTATGCTCTACAGGCAGAGGCTGGAGCAGCTTGGCATCGACAGTCCTGATGTTCATGCTACCCAACTGAAGGACCAGCTGCTTCAACACATCCCTGATCTACAAGCTGAACATCATGGATGTGATGTCCTACTGGCCTTTAAGAAGGATGTAGGGTCAATTTTTGCACAAGCAAGCAAATATGGAGAAGCCGTTCATCTTGCAAAGGCTGCTGGGATGATAAGACGTGAAATGCTTCAACACAAATCACAGTGGAATGGCACATTCCATGATGGGTGCCTAGAAGATGCTGTACCGTCATCACTGCTTCAGTTTGTTTGCATGATTGAGTATGGAGCAGACATCAAGTCACAACTCCAACATGGAGCCTCAAATTCTGACCTGGCTATGGCTCAGCTCTTACAGTACAACTGTTTTGCCAAATACAAGGCCGGATCTCACGTCCACAGACATTCCAAGGACCGGAAGACACCATTTGTTGTGTATATGGGCATGTCTGTGTTTGCCAAAACAAGGAAGAGGCAGCTCATAGACATGCTCCATGACAATGGACTCAGCATCACCTATGATAAGAGTCTTAGAAATCTCCGCCCAGCTTGGAGAAGCTGTTGTAGCTCAGTACGTGGATGATGGAGTTGTCTGTCCACCAGTGTTGAGGAAGCAGGTGTTCACAACGTCCGCGGTGGACAACATCGACCACAACCCAACAGCGAGTACAGCTCAAACTTCCTTCCATGGTACCAGTATGTCTTTGTTCCAACACCCAAGCACTGAACATCCTGGTGAGGAACGAGAGCCAGTGAAGCTCAGTGGAGATAACAGGGTGAAGAAAGTTCCTGAGCTTCCTGAAGCATTCACCAATGTTAAACCAGCGTACCTTACTAAGAAGCCCAAACCTCCAGCTGTGCCAAGCAATTATACCAAGCACTACACTCAATCCAGTCACACCTGAAGGAAGAGTACAGGTGACTAGAAGAGGTGTCTGTCACTGAGAGTGTGGGTGATACTCTCAGTATCACATGGGCAGCCCACCATGCAGCACAGAAGAGGAGCCAGCCTTTTGAAGTGAGCATGACATCACTGCTGCCTTTGATACGAGACCAGGCTCACTCTGTTGCAACCATCAAACATGCCATGGGGAAGATTCGAGATACAGTGGCATTCCTCAACCCAGGGCAGACCCCGGTCATAGCTGCTGACCAACCACTGTTTGCACTAGCAAAACAAATCCAGTGGCAGTGGCCTGAGTATGGAGAGGACAAATTTGTTATCATGTTTGGGGGACTTCACATAGAGAAGCCTGCGCTTCGTTCCCTTGGAACACTACTGGAACACAGTGGCTGGACCAGTGCTATTGCTGAAGCAGGGGTGGCCTCATCTGGTACAGCTGAGTCATTCCTGACTGTGTCAAGTATCACCAGGACAAGATTGGCCCACCAGATCACAGCATGCAGCCTGTATAAACTGAAGAAAGAACCCTACCAAGACTACTGCTCTGAGGAGTCCGGCAGACCAACGCTGACGTTTGAAGACTGGTGTGATCAGCGGAGACCTCAGAGTCCACAGTTCCAGTTCTGGGATCTGGTTTTGGACATGGAGCTGGTCGTGCTCCTGTTGATACGCTCCTTCAGGGAAGGAAACTTCGACCTGTACTGTACAGCACTCCCAGAACTGATCCCTTACTTCTTCGCGAATAACAATATCAATTATGCTCGGTGGCTTCCAGTTCACTTCAGAGACATGATGTCTCTTGAGAAGCAGCATCAAGACGTAGCCAGAGAGTTTCACAAAGGAAACTTTGTTGTCCACAAGTCCAGAAGAGACTTCTCTGCCATGGCCATTGACCAAGCCCCTGAACAGAACAACGCAGCCATCAAGGGTGATGGAGGAGCCATTGGACTAACAGAGGATCCAGGGGCACTTCAGAGATGGATGGTGGCTGGACCTGAAGTGTGCCATCTATTATCTGTATATGAGGCCAATTCTGGTGTGAAAGACGCAACCATCAGCACCAAACACCATGAACAGACCTTAAGTGCCCAGACATCTTTCCTTTAGAGGGTGGAGGCACTGTTCACAGTGATAAAAGAGATGGGCAACCCTTTCCAAGAAGAGTCTGCTGATTTGCTGGTGCTGGACACAAAGTACATTGCAGATCCAGCACTAGCTGAACTGGTTGGTAGTCATCACGAGAGAGGCAAGGAGAAGTTCCAGTCATTTATGGAGGCCTTGGAGAATGAAGAAGAATGCACATTCTATAAGCCAATCAAGAAGAACAAGGCTTCTTTCTTCAAGCACGAGCAGGCAGCCAGCAGCTCCAAGGAGAAAGTGCTTAAAGATGACTGTCACTTGTTCTCCCGGCTCTTCATCTCCTGCCAAAACAGACAGTGTGACTTGCAAGAATTCTTCAAGCATGAGAACCAGTCAGCACCTGCATCTCTCAGTGACAATGGCAGGCTTCGTATGTGCCAGAAGTCACAGCTAACTGAAATTCTTCAGGCACTGGTGACATTGCCTGACAGCGAACCAGAGGGAGACACCATCATCATTGATGGATCAGCGCTCATCAATTCCCTGCCTCCACGCAGCCCAAAGACTTTCTATGACTATGCAAAAGAAGACATCCTTCCAAAAGTGGAATCCTTTGGCACCAAATTCAAGCGAGTCGATGTCATCTTTGATGTGTACAAGAAGTCTAGTCTGAAATCTGAAACCAGGTCAAAATGAGGTCAGGGGATCAGAAGAAGAGTGACTAGAACCAGCATGACTCCAACAAACTGGAGAAGCTTTCTGCGGGATGACAACAACAAAACTGAGCTCTTCCACTTTCTCGCAGAGAAAAATGTCAGGCTGAAACCACAAGTATGGTCATTGTAACAAAAGGAGAAGCTGTCATCAGCAACAGAAACAAATCCCTCGATGCTGTGGCCCCTTGCTGTCATGAAGAAGCTGACACCCGTATATTTGTACATGGCAGAGATGCAACTGCAGAGGGTAGCAAGTCACTTGTCATCAAAGCCAATGACACTGGCGTGCTCGTCATAGCAGTGTCTAAGGTGCCATCCCTGCAGAGGCTTGGTCTTCAAAAAAATTGGGTTGCTTTTGGGCAGGGAGCCAATGTTCGATGGATACCAGTCCATGAGGTAGTTTCTGCAATAGGACCTGAGAAAGCCAGTGGGATCCTGTATTTCCATGCATTCACGGGCTGTGACGCGGTCTCGTCTTTCCATGGGAAGGGAAACAAATCTGCATGGCTGACTTGGGAAGTCTGTGATGAGGTTTCTGGAACCTTTACAAAACTCAGCAACTGCCCAACAGAGGTTTCTGAGGATGACCTGCAGAAGCTGGAGAACTTTGTTGTCCTCATGTATGACAGATCAAGTGCAGCCACCAGTGTTGACGAGGCAAGGCTGAATCTCTTTGCCCGTAAGCAGAGGTCCTATGATGCGATCCCACCAACCAGTGCAGTCCTCATGTGTGACGTTAACCACTCCGTTAGAACCGCATGGCTTGTCCTACAGTGACTCGCTAGGATCGCCAGGGCAGTGGATGGGGCTACAGTTTATGTATTAGAGTGTGCTTTATTTCATATGAAAGCTTGTGTCATGGGCAGTCCAGAAAGGCTCTTTATTTTCACCCATGTCAAGGCTTTATATATTTAATTGTAAAGTATATGTTTTATCATTAACTAGTAATGATGGGATCTGGGAGAGAGAGAGAGTAGAACAGAGTGAGAGGGAGCGCGCAGTGTTTTTGTCCCGCTCGATGACGTCACGGCTGGCTGCCTCGTGGGGGTTGGTGGAGAGAGGTCCTTACCATGCTGTTAGCTCCCTTGCTAGTGGCTAGAGGACTTGTAACCGCTTTTTTCCCACGCGCCTCGAGCTAGTGCGAGTATATATACAGTTCCTCGCCACTCTCTCCCTCAGATCTGGTTTCTAGAACGCACCCATCTTTTTCCCTTGCTACCTGTTCCCTGCTCTGCACCTGAGAATCTTTTCCTCTGCCTATCTCTCTCATTTTCCATATCTTTCACCACTTTTTTTTAATATTATACCCCCTCTGGTTAACTCTGCAAAATCAGCTTCATGCTGGCCAGTTGTATTGTGCGTTAAGGTCTGATATAACCCATGTATGTTAGTTGTTAAGATAAGTGGATCACGAAGCATTGGTTGGCATTTATATTGTTTAAGTACCACGTCCTAGCGTCCTATAATTATTAGTGTTCTGCTGGATTAGATAATGCTAGACTAGGAGTCTGATATTATAAGGTATTGTTTCCTATGAGTGCTGGCTTTAGTTAAAAGCTGCACGACATACCTGAGAACTGGAGTTGATTGAGTAAATTCTAGTCTGTGTGCCATTGAGAGTAGAGCATGCACGAATGAGGGCTTTTTGCCTATACCATTCTGCACTGTTCTAAGCTCGTTGTTTGTCTTTGAGGTACGCCAGGAGAACGCTTAATACTTCGGTATTAAGGTTTCTCAAGAGAGCTACACTTCCCTATAACGTAATATTTGACGCACAGACTTGAGATTTGCACTAGGCTATGCGGCATGCCATGCGCACCAGTATCTCGTATCACTGACTCTAGCTAGACTTTATCAATCATAGTAGACATTAAGTATATTAACCTAATTACTCTTTTTATGCATACCCATTTATTATTACACAAGCATTTCGCAGCCTAGTTTGATGTATTGAGACACAAACGACTTAGGCTCTTTTTGTTGATAGGAATACTGCATTGTCGTGGCGATTATTATTATTGTTGTAGTGTTTAGGATATTCTTGGCTCCGACGGCATTATATATTCTGCCTTTTTGTGTGCATAGCCTGCACGAGTATTGTTCCGCTGCCTGCCTTTTTTGGGTTCCATTTCCGATACGAGCATCTTTATAGCATCTAACATTTAAAGAAGATTCCTTGTTAGTGTTGAAGGACTTTAGTGCACTTTCTTTCATGCAGGAGTGCCTGACATTTATTGATTAAAGTAACGTAAGCTGTAACTTCTCTTACCACCTTACTTTGCATACCATAACCAAGCACCTTCGGTTATAGGTAGTAATAGGCTGTTTTCACATAACATTAAGCCTAGAGTAGACGCACATTTATTGAGAGTTTGATAGCCTATTATTGCATATAGAACTCTGTAGAGTATTTGTGTTCTTTGTTCACTGGGAATATACATCAGAGGTTGGATCTAGCACTTTCCGTTGTAGCATTTATGCCATTACTAGTCCAATGAGTAAGAGCCCTGATATATTTAAACCCCAGTCGTAACAAATGGCGACCTTACCTAGGATTTGGTGAACCTACATTTATTAAGCAGGGAACATTTGTTGTTTTGGGGAATATTTTGCGGGGATCAGCAAGAATTTTTTTTTTTTGCAACATAGTATAGCCCTTGAGTATTTCCGAGAATTGTTGTGTGTATATTGAGGTATAAGAGTTTGGGGTGCTTCTTTTCTGAATATTGTGGTGAGAAATTTTTGTGAGCATCATGTCTTATACCGGATCAGAGGAGAATGGAGACACAGTACGTCATGTCGAAACGGAGGAACAGCAGCATGATGAAATGGTTAATCAGGTGAACTGTGAGGAGGATGCTAGGATATTTTTGCAATGGCCTGTTACTGCCGAGCGGTTGGAGGGTATGAATCGGTACGGTCTTCAATGCCTGGCCACAGCTATCGGTCATGCGGTTACTAGCAGCATGACCAGGGATAACTTGATAACGTGTGTACTGGGCAGGGTGACTGGTGAGCGAGATGGGTTGAGTGCTCAGAGCCCTTCGGCCATGCTTCCCCTACACTCGACTCCCAGCCATCCCAGTAGTTTGCCGACCCCGGGTACGCTTCCGCAGTTGGGTGGTGACTGGCAGGGTGGGTTGCCCCTGGGGGGACCACCGGTAATTTCAAACATTGTAGCACCTTCACCTCAAGGGTTATCTCCAGAATTATTGCTTCAGCTCGAATTAGCTAAGATCGAAGAGAGAAAGGCTATCAGAGTATGTGAGCTTCAGCTTCAGCATCAGCAGCACATAGAGCTAGCAAAAATCCAAGCGGATTTAGAGTCGACTAGGTACTGTGCCGACATGGACGTAGAGAAGTCGCGAGTAGAGGCAACGGGACAGCGACTTGGGGCTGGTAACCGTGTTCATGAGCAGTCTCTCTCGCACTTATTGAAACTGGTTCCGGTGTTTGATGAGAGTGGTGTAACAGAATTTTTCACACGCTTTGAAAAGAAGTGCCAGGAACACCAGTGGCCAGAGAATAAATGGGCAGCACTTGTATCCTCTAGATTAATAGGCAAGGGTCTTAAAGCCTACGATGCGTTACCTTTGGAGTTATGTATTGTGTATGAGGATCTCAAAGAGGCTGTCCTGAGGGCTTACGAACTGCAACCAGAAACGTACCGTTTGAAGTTCCGGGGTGTAACTAAGGGAAGAGATAGCACCTTTTTGGAACACGCCCGGGACTTGTCCGATGCTATGGGGAACTGGCTACGATCTGAGAAGGTAACAACATTTGATGGAGTTAAGCAGTTGATGATGTTGGAGCAGTTCTTTAAGAGCACGGGCGGTGATCTAACTTTGAACTTGAAGGAGAAAAACCCACGATCTCTTGTCGAAGCAGCAGAAATGGCTGATCGACGGCTGTCGTTGATTCGGGGTTGCGGGTCCTCACAGAAGTACGATGTAAGTGCTAAGGACCGTTATCCTCCCCCTCCCCGGAACAATGTCACATTTAAACAGAAGAGCCATGAAACTAAAACTGAATCCAAACCTTACACCACACCGTATGTGAAATGTCAGGGGCCTTTTACATCACAGTATAAGCCGAAACCAAAATGTATGTGTTTTAGTTGTCACCAGGAGGGTCATAAGGCAAATGAGTGCCCTAGTCGACCTCCTCCGGCAGCCGTGTCTTTTGCTCACGGCATTGGAGTGTTCAAGAGGACATCGGAGTTTGTTAGAGGCATTTCTTCCGAGGTAAATACACTGCCAGTGCAGAAGGATCCGGAAGGCTTATTCCCTGTCCGTGATGCCTTTAGTGGCCACAGGGGACTCGGTTGTGTGGAGTGGGGGGGTAGTAGACATGAGGTGAGAATTTTGCGTGACACTGGGGCATCGCAAACACTGTTGAGAAATTTCACTGGTAAACCTGTCAATACGGCGCGGGTGGTTGTGGTTCAGGGAGTTAATGCGACAAGGTCATACCCGCTTGTAAGAATGAAGGTGGAAGTTGATGGTGTGATTCGAGACCTGGATGTAGGAATTGTGGAGAAGTTACCTGTTGGGGGCGTCGACCTCCTTCTCGGCAATGACTTTGCGGGACCTACTTCTGAGGCTCCACCCTTGGTCGTTGCCGAGAAGCCGGCCGACGTGAGTAGGGAGGAGCACGAGTGGGTTAAGAAGTGTCCGGTGCAGCCTATGGCATGTGTTGTCACCGGAGATCCTGCATCCAGGGAGTCACATTCTGGTCAACAATCTTTAGATCAGCGGAGGAAGGGTACCGAGTACCGAGAAGGGGTTGGAAGTTGATGCGGTTGAGAGTTTAGAATCAACGGCCCTTCTCGGGGTCTCAGTATTAGGACCAAATATCGAGTCTGAAGAAGACCCAGTAACTGTTGTGGAAAAGGCAGAGGATGGGCTTAAAAAGACGAAAGAGTTGAAGGAGGACAGTGATGCACAGTCGGGAGATGTGGCAACAAGGTACCCTGACGCGTACCCTATGAGAAATAGGTCGGCGAAGACGGTGGTCCGAAGCTTGCTAGTGTATTTTTCCCGGTATGGTTACCCGCAGGGGATTCAGTCAGTCCAGGGACCCAACTTCGCTTCTAGCCTCTTTGTTCAAGCAATGCCGCAGCATGAGATTGTTGGGGTTGTGTCATCTGCGTATCATCCGGAGAGCCAGGGTGTGTTAGAGCGATGGCACTCAGCCTTGAAATCTGTGCTTCGTTGTTGTTGCTTTGAGAGAGGGAAGGATTGGGATCTTGGCCTGCCATGTGTTTTTTTTGCTGTGCGGGAGGTGCCTGGGGAGAGTTTGGGATTCAGCCCTAATGAGCTCGTCTTTGGACACCGTGTCAGAGGGCCTCTCCATATGGTTGAAGAAGTATGGGAGGGTGCAGAAAAACCTTGTTCTATGCTCAAGTGTGTCATCAACAGTCGAGAACGGATGTTGCGCAGTCTGGAGTTGGCTGGCCGTAATTTGACTAGCTCTCAGGCCCTCAGGAAGGACAGGTACGACCTCAAGGTTGAACTCAGGGAGTTTCACGTGGGTCAGGAGGTGTTGATTCTACTGCCCCTTGTAGGTCACCCCTTATCCGCGAAGTACGCTGGTCCTTATAGGGTGGTGGAGGAGCTATCGGACCTGGTTTACTTGGTAGCCACTCCAGACAGACGGAAGCGCAATCAGTTATGTCATGTTAATCCCATGAAGGAGTATGGGAGGCACCCCCCTGAGCCTCTCACTGTGCCTGTGATGACGTTTAGCAGTCAAGGTGGAGAAGGAGAACGGGACAGTCAAGCTCAGGTGGAGGATAACTGGAAAGATAAGAAGTTCAAATGGGCGCCTGAGTGTGAGAAGGTGTTTAGAGAAGTAAACCACCTGTTGTGCACTCACCTGATCCTCAGGGCCCCTGACTTTAGCCTACCTTTCCAACTAGCAACGGAGGCTAGTGGTGTGGGGGCTGGTGCCGTCCTTGTGGAAAAGGACTATGATGGGCTGGAGCATCCTGTTAGTTTCTGCTCGGAGAAGTACAATTCGGCCCAGGGGAGCTGCTCTGCTGTCGAGGAGGAGCTGCTGGCGGTTGTGCTTGCGCTGGGGCATTTCGAGGTCTATGTTCAAGCCTATGGTCCGGTCGTTGTAGTTTACCCAGATCATCACCCTCTCAAGTTCTTGGACCAGTTTCACAATCGGAATATGAGGCTGACCAGGTGGTCACTAAGGTTATTGGTATATAACCTGGACATACGCCATATTGCCGGTTGTGACAACGTGGTTGCAGATGGTCGTTCAAGGGTATATGATCCTGGGTAGATTGACACACAGGTAGCCTCCTGCTTTAGTTTAAATAGTATTTTGCGCTTGGTGCTTGTTGGCTCGCGGTTGTAGCCCAGCGTATTGGGTCGTAAAGCAGGAGTTGAGCGTTTGGTATAGAAGAAAAAACTAGGCTTGCCCCTATAGTGCAGCCGAAATAAACAAATTAAAAAACATAAAAATCAAATAAAAACTCTTTCTTTGATAGTTGATTTTTTTTAGTATGTTATAGGAGTAATTCTGAGTTGCACTTCTCTCAGAATGCTGGGCTAGAGAAGCTCGCTCTTGAGGAGCATAACTACATATAATTTAACCTATGGTGTTGGGGAGGGTTATAATTTTGAAAAATGTTTTGTTGAAGAACTGTGCCAGATATTTTACTGCCGCTGGGTGATGGGAAGTGGAGATATAGCATGGGTTCTAACCATCAGATTTTGTGAGCCTTGGGGCCTCTGAGAAAAATCTTGGGGGGGGGTGTGACGTTAACCACTCCGTTAGAACCGCATGGCTTGTCCTACAGTGACTCGCTAGGATCGCCAGGGCAGTGGATGGGGCTACAGTTTATGTATTAGAGTGTGCTTTATTTCATATGAAAGCTTGTGTCATGGGCAGTCCAGAAAGGCTCTTTGTTTTCACCCATGTCAAGGCTTTATATATTTAATTGTAAAGTATATGTTTTATCATTAACTAGTAATGATGGGATCTGGGAGAGAGAGAGAGAGAGTAGAACAGAGTGAGAGGGAGTGCGCAGTGTTTTTGTCCCGCTCGATGACGTCACGGCTGGCTGCCTCGTGGGGGTTGGTGGAGAGAGGTCCTTACCATGCTGTTAGCTCCCTTGCTAGTGGCTAGAGGACTTGTAACCGCTTTTTTCCCACGCGCCTCGAGCTAGTGCGAGTATACATACAGTTCCTCGCCACTCTCTCCCTCAGATCTGGTTTCTAGAACGCACCCATCTTTTTCCCTTGCTACCTGTTCCCTGCTCTGCACCTGAGAATCTTTTCCTCTGCCTATCTCTCTCATTTTCCATATCTTTCACCACCTTTTATTAATATTATACCCCCTCTGGTTAACTCTGCAAAATCAGCTTCATGCTGGCCAGTTGTATTGTGCGTTAAGGTCTGATATAACCCATGTATGTTAGTTGTTAAGATAAGTGGATCACGAAGCATTGGTTGGCATTTATATTGTTTAAGTACCGCGTCCTAGCGTCCTATAATTATTAGTGTTCTGCTGGATTAGATAATGCTAGACTAGGAGTCTGATATTATAAGGTATTGTTTCCTATGAGTGCTGGCTTTAGTTAAAAGCTGCACGACATACCTGAGAACTGGAGTTGATTGAGTAAATTCTAGTCTGTGTGCCATTGAGAGTAGAGCATGCACGAATGAGGGCTTTTTGCCTATACCATTCTGCACTGTTCTAAGCTCGTTGTTTGTCTTTGAGGTACGCCAGGAGAACGCTTAATACTTCGGTATTAAGGTTTCTCAAGAGAGCTACCCTTCCCTATAACGTAATATTTGACGCACAGACTTGAGATTTGCACTAGGCTATGCGGCATGCCATGCGCACCAGTATCTCGTATCATTGACTCTAGCTAGACTTCATCAATCATAGTAGACATTAAGTATATTAACCTAATTACTCTTTTTATGCATACCCATTAATTATTACACAAGCATTTCGCAGCCTAGTTTGATGTATTGAGACACAAACGACTTAGGCTCTTTTTGTTGATAGGAATACTGCATTGTCGTGGCGATTATTATTATTGTTGTAGTGTTTAGGATATTCTTGGCTCCGACGGCATTATATATTCTGCCTTTTTGTGTGCATAGCCTGCACGAGTATTGTTCCGCTGCCTGCCTGTTTTGGGTTCCATTTCTGATACGAGCATCTTTATAGCATCTAACATTTAAAGAAGATTCCTTGTTAGTGTTGAAGGACTTTAGTGCACTTTCTTTCATGCAGGAGTGCCTGACATTTATTGATTAAAGTAACGTAAGCTGTAACTTCTCTTACCACCTTACTTTGCATACCATAACCAAGCACCTTCGGTTATAGATAGTAATAGGCTGTTTTCACATAACATTAAGCCTAGAGTAGACGCACATTTATTGAGAGTTTGATAGCCTATTATTGCATATAGAACTCTGTAGAGTATTTGTGTTCTTTGTTCACTGGGAATATACATCAGAGGTTGGATCTAGCACTTTCCGTTGTAGCATTTATGCCATTACTAGTCCAATGAATAAGAGCCCTGATATATTTAAACCCCAGTCGTAACACATGGAACACGCAAAACGTGCTGCTTACCAGGCTGGTATCATATGGGGTCAAGCAACAGTGACCAATCCAGAAGTCGTCAGTCCTGCCGACTGGGGATGGAATCGGAAGGGAGGCATATGGCAGATCTGTTGGACAACGCTTCCACCTATTGCAGCCAGCTGTCGGGAACTGACCCAGTGTTCCTGCAAGAAAGGCTGCAACCGGAGATGCAAATACTTTCGTTCAGGGCTCGCCTGCTCTGCACTCTGCAGCTGTGTATGTCAGCTGTAGTGATACATATACATATGTATATTTAATGTTTATATTGTGTATATAAAGTATTAGGAGTATTATTTGATGTGTTATGTTGTTATTTTATATAAAGTGTTAATTTTCTACCATTTACAGTATCTAGGGTTCGATCCCCCACGAGGACCACATTGATTTAATGTCATTGATTTATTTGACTAAATATATATTTGGTTGGTGGGTTAGAGAAGTTTAAAAAAAAAAAAAGAAAATGGTAGTGAAAGTAAAAAAAATATATTCAGCATGCAAGCAAACATATAAATCGACACCAAGATCATTCAAATCCATCAAGTACATGCATATCTATGAGCAAAACCATTTTCGGCAGACGCATTCGGCGTCCATCTTCAAAAATGGCCGCCATCTTGGATTTTTTAATGGCACGTCAGGCAGATTTGCTAAGTAGACCCTTGGGAACTAGCCTACCATGCCAAATTTGGTGCTTGTATCACATTTTTCAAAAAAATTATATTATCTACCCAACTACCAGTCGCATTCCGACGCCGAACCTCGAAGGCAGTGCCACGAGGGGGCCCCTTAGAGGGGTGGTTGCAGGAATTGGCAGGGTAGGCAACCCGTCTTCTTACCATCTGGGGCTAGATGGTAATCTAGGGCTAGGTCCCCTTCGGGGTTTTTTTGGAAGCAGGCTTTTCAAACCTCCTTTTGTGTTGTCCAAGAAACACTCCCCTTTTAGCAGTGGGGGGGGGGAGCTGTAATCGGGGCCTTTTTAGCTTACAGTCTTGGGTAGGTTTTTTCTTGTTGGCGAGATTCGAGTTTTGTAGGTTTATTTAACAAAATTTATTTTTGAAGTTCGTGAATTATTATCGAACCTAATCACATTTATTAATTCTTTTTGTTTGTGTATTTATTTATGTACTTATGTTTTGCTCTCCCTGTTATCAATAACCACACCTATCATCAACTAAATTCGTTAGCCAAGTGTGTTTATGTCATGACAGCTAGTTAGGCCATGGAGACAGCACCAGAACTCCCCTCCCAGGGGGGGGGGGGGGACTCAAGTAGCTACCGACCTTCTTCTACTCCAAGAATTAAAATTTCAAGACCTCCTACGATGTGCTCGCTGCACTGGAAGAAGAACACCCCACTGTCAACATCAATTGCAAACCCACCGGTGATGCAGAATACTTAGTCATACCAAAGGACGAAGAAACTGCCAAGTTCATCGCCCAATTCAAGACTATACAAGGCAAAATCTTTGCCATGAAAACCATAAACCCAGCAGACAAGGAAGAAAAATGGGTGGTCACCAAATACCCCACCTACATGCCTATAGAAAGATTGCTAAAACACGAGCAAATAACTTCAGCCAAAAGATGTGAGTTCTCACAAGCAGGAGCAAACGCAACGAGAACCAAAGTGGCCACCCAGCAGGTAATTGTCTCAGTAAGAGGTGAAATAGCGAATAACGAAATATCTCTAGGCATCTACGGTGAATTCGCCCTTCGACCGTACATCCCAGAGCCTAAGAGGTGTTTCAGATGCCAGTAGCTCCAACACACCCAGAAAACTGCCACAGACCTCATGTATGCACAATATGTGCGGGCAGACACCCCACTGAGAATTGCTCCAAAAGCACAAAAACAATGAAACCACGACTGCCAAATGTGCTAACTGCTCAGGCCCACGCCACGCTTGGAGCAATAAGTGTCCAGTCAGGAAAGAAATAACAACATAAGAGCCAAGAATGGAGAAAACAAAATGGAACTCAGGAAACAGAAATGACCTACCAAAACGCCACGCTCCCCAGCTGTAATGCTTGGGGAAGTTCAGAACTCCCACACCAACATCAGACCCACGAGGAATACCCGCTGCCTGGAGTAGCAAGCATGAACTACTAAACAGTCTCACAGCATCACCACTCTAAACAAGAAAGACGCAGCGCAACACCCCGCTACCACAAACAAAACCACCAGCAACAACAGAGAACTGTCACAATGACACTTGATATGTTAAAGACCCTCCTAGTTGGCATAGCGAACCTCGGTCAGGTAAACATCAACGAGGATGAGCTAGACAAACTCATTGAAAACACACTCCAGGAACATACAAGTAACAACCAAAATGAAAACCAAAATACACACCCAGTCAACACCAACATGAAGATCCCCAAACAAGTTGAAGAAAAGTCAACAACCATGCAAACCCCACAAGGACCAAGCCACAACCAGTCAAACACGCCAAGCACAGCATCCAGAGATCCCCGACTCAACAAGAGTGACATACAACCCCCTCAACCAGAAGCCGAAGTTACAGCGACAAAGACACAGCGGTCAGGAATTCCTAAAATCGAGAGACCAATTGAAACCAGAAGCCTGGCAAGAATAATAAGGATCACAGAGAACACCACCGACCAACACACCCTAGATGAAAACCTTGATGCGTCCAGCAGCAAAGGCTCCAATGTTGAAGCAGAACTCGAAAAAGATGCAAGCTTAAATGACTCTCAAATTTGGAGTCAAACCGACAACAGAACACACCCTCAACATGGATCAAAACAATATTAAAATCCTGCAATGGAACGTACATAGCATCAGAGCAAAAAGCCACCACCTGCATGCCGTCGCAGGATTGGACAATATAGATGTGTTCTTGATTCAAGAAAACAAACTACCAGACACAGCAAACTTCAAAATAGCGGGCTTCACAGTATACACCACACCGAAAGTAAACGAGGGTCCTTATGGATTAGCAATAATGATCCGAGATTCTCTCAAATCAGAAATCATACCAAACCCATTGACTGTGGCGAGGGAGTAGAAGTCATCGCCGCCAGTATACACCTAAACAACTGCTCCATCATCATATACAATATATACAGAAAACCAGGCAATGATGTGGAGCTGAACATAGGAGAGCTTTTCACTGAAGCCACACATTAGCTCATCATCAAAGAGGGGACTTCAACGCCAGCCACCCCGACTTCAACCCCAAAAGACGAGCGGACAGAGCTGGGACCCACCTAGCTGCCACACTAGACAACACACCCGAAATGTCCCTACTAAACTCCCCTGAACCAACACATATCCATGGAGGAGTACTCGACCTCACCTTCGCATCCACCGACCTCATCCCATAAACTACATGGCAGCTACACCCTACTCTTACCAGCGACCACTATGCCATAACAACGACCATCAACAACTTGCGACCACCCAGAATCACTCCGCCACCACCTAGGTGGGACCTAAAGAGAGCAGACTGGGAAGCCTTTGAGATACACGTTCAGGCCTGGTAGGAAACGTATGACCCAGGCCCAGAAACGAGTCTCAACCAGATGGAAAGTAACCTGGTCGAAGCCTTCCATGAAGCAGACAGCCAAACGTGCCCTCTCATTCAGCAACCAAATCGGCATTTCAAGGACCACTGGTACTATGATGAAAGGGTTAAAGAGCAGTACCATAGGGTAAATATGACCAAAAAAATTCACAAACGATACCCCGTTGACAGCAGCAGGGAGCTACTACAAGCTATGGTGAAAGCCACCAGCGATGCCATAAAAGCAATCAGGAAAGAAAAATGGCTGGAATGGTGCAACCTGCTATACGAACATACCAGTCTGTCAAAACTTCTTATACAGGCGAACTTTGGCATTTATGATGTTCATAATGGCATTGGTGTTGGTTTCCGATTATATAAATTTTGAGTGTCGGTTAAATTTTGTTTTTTGATTAGTTCTAATTATCAATTGAATTTATCTATCTATTATTGTGTTTGTCTATTGACCAGCCCCAATATGCAATGTGAGACACTGTGATCATTCCTTAACCCATCCAATCCCAGCGACGGCTACTAGCCGTCAGTAGATAAGCCACTCCCCAGTCCCAGCGACGGCTAGTAGCCGTCAGTAATGTAATTTCCTTGTAACTGCTTGTATCAGGCTGTGTCGTGTACCACCACCTGTTGAGCACTGCTCTCGATATGGCAACACTTCTCAGCTTATATAAGACCCTCTAAAGGCTGGGGGAGCCAGTCTCCCTTCATCTCTTGAGGTGGAAGGTTGTTCTATCCTGCCATTTTGGCCACATTGCTTGGGACTGGAGGGGACTGTATCCTACGGTACAGTAGGGGTTAAGAAGATATTATTACTAATAATCAACGCATTTTCTATACATTGTTCCCATGTGTGCTCTGTTTCATCAGACTGCACTTTGTTTTCTATGTAAGTGAAGGAAACAAAAGACAGGCTGCCTGTAACGAGTGTCTCCCTAAAGTCAAAAGAGTGACAGAGATCCAAATTCAAGGGACGTTGGGATCAAAATGTCTGCACACAAAAAGTTTATAGCAGCCTAAGTCATAGGATGAAGGACAGATTGATTGGAGGGAGATAATTCCAGAGTTCACTAGCTGAGTAGCAGAAAAACTGAGCTAAATTTTAATTCTTAGATTGACGAGTTGAACAGAATAGGAGTGGGACGGTGTTGAAAGGCGAGTGCCTCGCAGTCACTGCAAGGGATGGGGTATGCACTGAGAGAGCTCTGAAAAGTACTAATGGTTGCAATATCGAAAGAAGAGTGAAAGAGATGAAACATTGTGGTGTGTAGAATGAGATTGTAGGGAACTAATAAGAGGAAGTGAGTTGATGAGGCGAGATGCTTCTGACTCTAATCTTTTGAGAAGTGCAGAATGGGTGGAACCTCCCCACACATGTGAACAATACTCAATACATGGGCGTACTGTGCCCCTATACAGAGCAAGAAGCCGAGCGAGAGTGAAGCACCCACAGAGACGGTTGGATGAAAAATATGCACCAAGAATATTAAGAGATCAAGAGTTTCTTTGTGTATTGTTGAAGAGTAATTGATAGGCTTGTGGAAGAGTGTGACAGGTGAATAGAGAGAGAAAACGGGTCTCATATGAGTAGATATTACTGGAGGTACAGTTGAGATCGTTAATAGATATTAGAAAGAGAACTAAAGACAGGACAGAAACCTGAGGAACACCGGAGTTGATAGGTTGAGGAAGTGAGATATGGCTATCCACAACTGCAGTTATGGAACGATCAGAAAGGAAATTACAGATAAAGGCACAGATAAAGAGATAGTAAGTGAAGAAAGGGAATTTAGAAATATGTGATTTGTCTAAAACTCTATGAAAGGCTTTCGATATGTCTAGTGTAATGGGAAAAGTCTCACCGAAGTTCGAAGGGATGATGACCAAGCGCTAGTAAGATAAGCAAGGCGATCACCATTAGAGCGGCCCTTAAAGGAAACCATATTAGCGATCTGCAAGTAAATTATGGAAAGATAAATGCCTAAGAAAATGTTAATTATGAATAGTTTAAAAAACTTTAGACATGCAAGAAATAAGAGCAATTGGACGATAGTTGGAGGGTTGAGAGCGGTCACCCATCTTTGGAATAGGTTGAATGAGACCAAACTTTCAGCAAGAAGGAACAACGTTAGAGGGAAGACAGAGACAACAGAGTTTGCCTAGGCAAGGAGTCGGTATGAAAGAACAGCTATAAAGTACTACTGGAGTAGCACAATCCGTTCTGTACGCCTTCTTAGTATTGAGCCCAGAGAGGGCAGAAATCACATCCTTAGAAAAGATAAAGATATTAGGCTTAAGTAAGTGAGAGGGGGGTGGAGAGGAAGGAATAGCAACGTATGATCCAAGGAAGAGTGGAAAAGAGGAGAGAAGTACGAGAAAGTAAAATTGTTGAAGAGGTTTATGGCTGGATGCTAAGAGTTCGAAAGTTCAGATTTTTTGTTTTGATGAAGGAGTACTTGGCTAGTCGAAGAACAGATTTGGCTTGATTCCGAGCAGAAACATAAGAAGCCCAAGATTCTTGAGTTCGATGGCGATGGTACCGTCAGAACGCTTCCTTCTTATTGTGGACAGCAGTAGAACAAGCGTGAGTAAACCAAGCTTTGCTTGCATTAGACTGAGAGAAAAGAAAATGGAATGTATGCCTCCATACCTGAGAGCATTACCTCAGTTATGTGCTCGGCACATACCGAGTGTCCCCGGACACGGAAGCAAAAATCATCCCTTGGGAAATCAAAGAAGTACTACTGTTTTGCCTCCTAGTCGGCAGCGCCAAAGTGCCACAAACGCCGTCGGTTGGGAGAATCAAATGGCCATATTGGAGAGATAGACAAGTAACAGATTGGGTTGTGATTGGAGGAGCTCAACAGAGAGAAAAGGTTTACAGCGTAAGTAGAAGGATTATAAGTTAGAAATAAGTAAAAAATTTTGGACCGATCTCCAAGGCAGTCAGGAATTCGAGTAGGGCGCTGACCTAACTGTTCTAGGTCATTTAGGATAGAAAGGTGTTGGCTTGTTTAACAGGTTGGTCAGTTATATGGTTAGTGCTTATTGTTTAACAGGTTGGTCAGTTATATGGTTAGTGCTTATTGTTTAACAGGTTGGTCTGTTATATGGTTAGTGCTTATTGTTTAACAGGTTGGTCTGTTATATGGTTAGTGCTTATTGTTTAACAGGTTGGTCTGTTATATGGTTAGTGCTTATTGTTTAACAGGTTGGTCTGTTATATGGTTAGTGCTTATTGTTGAATATTGTTATATGGTTAGTGCTTATTGTTGAATATTGTTATATGGTTAGTGCTTATTGTTGAATATTGTTATATGGTTAGTGCTTATTGTTTAACAGGTTGGTCAGTTATATGGTTAGTGCTTATTGTTGAATATTGTTATATGGTTAGTGCTTATTGTTGAATAGTATTATAGTTCACAACTTATTTCTTTTAAATCTTTGTATATTAAATTTTATGATCAGCTTGTATAGCTTTCCTTGTCTACCCATCATAGGGCATAGAGGCATTCTGAATTAATTTTAGTTTAGTAAACAGTTGCAAAACCATATTCACTTTGTTTAACTGTCCAACGCTCACTTTTAATGTTCATAAATATCTCCCTCAGTTTCAATTGGGAAGGAAATATTTACGTCCAACTACCATTACTTCTCAGTACGGTGTAAAGTTAGAACATTTATAAGTTATTTACATAACTTTTTTCCATCATACTATATTCAGTTTATAACATACTTTTCAGTATAACTTATCTAATAATACATTAGTGAATATAAATATGCATGCAAGTTTCTTCGTCCTACAACATAATTTACAACCAAATATAAATAGTTTCTATTTCAAACATAACTTTTGCCAAGATACAAAAAAAAAAAAAAAACATTAATCTTATAATTCAGATTTACACATTTATATTAACATTTTATTCGAGTTGTTTATCTAATAACATTCACGCTAAACGGAAATTAAATGTTACCCGATTACACAGCCTACACAGTTTTAATAATAACAGTGTGTAATATTAGTGTATATACCTCTAATATTAACGTCTCTGTTTTTAAACGAGTTTAGTAATAGTTTTACGAGTTGTATCTCATTTCTGTATCTATTGAAAGTTCTATTGATCTATAATTATTTATATTTAATACACTATTTTTTAATGTGTTTTGTGTTCCTATCTATTTATTGTGTGCGTTGCATGTGCAGTTTGTTCTACTCTTTTGAATACAACTGGTGTTTTTAAGTGTAATGGTATTTCTGGCTGTTCTTGAAAAGCCCGAAAGGTCTGTACACCGCCTGACTCTAAATTATGTGCGACAATTCTTTTACGTCGTGTTGTGTCTCAGAGCTGTTCCGCTGCTGCCTGTGTTCTTTGTGTGCTTACCGGGATACAGACATTATTATTTACCACCTATGAATATTCTCTGTATACTTAGTTCCATTTATAAAAACTATACACACAAATACCACATTCACTAAACCAATGGATTGAGTAATTCGGCATATTGTTTTGCCTGTACTTATTTGTATTTGTATGAAGGAGACAAAAGGCAAAACTGCCTGTAAGAACTGCTGCCCCAAAAGTTGAAAGAGTGATACAGATCCAAATTCAAGGTACGTTAGAGTCAAAATGTCTGAACACACGGAGCTTGAAGCATTTAATTCAAGGGATGATGGAAAGACAGATTGAGAGAGAAAGTTCCAGAATGTACTAGTTGAATAGGACAAATTATGGGAAAATCAGTTCACTAATGGGTAAGAGAGTTGGACAGAATACGGATGAGAGCGTGTTGAATGTGTGGAATGTGTTGTTGGGGTGCCCCCATTTTCCGTAAGGAGGGAGCTATACACTTAACACCTTATTAGCGGGCTAGGCGGTTTTTTTATATGTACCGCCCAGCGGGGTGTTTTTAGCCAAAATAGGGCTGTTTACGTGATCATTTTCATGCCTAAATAAGACCCAGAGCGTAAAACAAGTATCTATCCCTAAAAGGGCATAAACAGAGCTTTCCAATGACACCATAACGATCCTTTTATGATGGCTAGTTTTCTTGCAACAACCGCGCAACGCGAGTGCAAAAAGCATGTAATTAGGCACTTTCCCCATACAATTCCGTATATAGCGAGTGAGAGAGGGAGGGAGGAGGTGGGATTCATGTCAGTAGGTTCGCCGCGGTGGTCTGGAGCAGTCATACGCTCGCTACTCTCCTGCCACCACTTGTCTCTCTCTCTCAGCAACATTACGTGCTGAAATTGCCACACGACCTATGTCGAGCGCCGCCAGATAGTCCAGATTTATTATACTCGACTTATGTTGCGCGCCGACAGTTAAGGGGTAAAGAAGCTCTGAAGAACAATAACAATAGAGGAGTAGTAGAGATGCAACATTGCGGCATGTTGAATGAGATTGTAAGGGAATTAGTAAAAGGAGGCAAATTGATGGTACAAAATGGTTTCGAATCTACCACTTCGAAAGTGCGGTATGGCTTGAACCTCACTACATATGCCAACTTTAGTCGATAAATAGGTACCCAGTGCCCCTGTACAGAGCAAGAAGCTGTGCGAGGGTGAAGAACCCATGGAGATGCTTTATTACACCTAACTTCTGGAAAACTGTGTTAGCAAGAGTGGTAAAATAATGTTTTCAAGAAAGGTCAGATCAAAAAGATACACCAAGAATATGGAAAGAAATGAAGGATTGATTTGTTTATTGTTGATGATAAAGTGATAGTCTTGTGGAAGATTGTGACAGATAGATATAAGGAAAAATTGTGTCTTGAAGGTATTGAAAGTAACAAAATTATCTCTTCCCTAATCATAAATAATTGATAAATCAGATGATAGGCGTGCTATGGCCTCATCGCGTGAGTTTTGGAGTGATTGTGCGGTGATTCGTTGAGGAAAACTAGTGAATAATGTAAGATACATTCCTCAGCACATGAGTGAATTGGGCTAGAATTTCAGTCAAAAAGAACATAAATGAATATTAGGAAGATAACTGGAAGCAGAACAGAATCCTTGAGGAACACCAGAGTTGATAGGTTGAGAAAGTGAGCGATAACCGTCCACAACTGCAGCTATGGATCAGCCAGAAATTAAATTAGAGACAAAGGCACAGAGAGCAGGCTAGAAACCGAAGAAGGATAGTTTGGAAATTAGATATTTGTGCCAGACTCTATCGAAGGCTTACAATATGTCTAATGCAATAACAAAAAAGTCTCAGCAGAATCCCGAAGGGAGGATGACCATGAGTTAGTAAGATATGCAGAGATATTACCAGTAGAGCAGCCTATAAAGAAACCATACTGGCGATCTGAAGGACGATTTTGAGAAGACAGATGCTTAAGAAATGTTGAATAAAGTATATATTAAAAAACATACATGAGATAAATTATTGGAGGGCTGAGAGTGGTCACCCTTTTTTGGGACAAGTTGAATGAGAGCAAACTTACAGCAAGAAGGGAAGACGCTAGAGGAAAGACAGAGACGAAAGAGATTGCCTAAGCAGGGAGTCAGCACGGATGAACAGCATTAACATACAATAGGAGGAACATCATCCGGTCCGTACACCTCCTTAGTATGAAGCCCAGAGAGGACAGCGAGTACATCATTAAAAGAGACTATGATTTTCGGCTTAACACCATACGTGAAAGCAGTATATACTGCATGTGGTTCAGATTTCGCGATGTCTGCCAAAGTTCTCACTTCCTTTACCCATCCCGCTACATATTTTGGTACATAGACTCTCCTGCATTCCTCTGTACCCTATTCTTCCTGCACCTGTGAGGTCATCAACATATGCGAAGTGTTTCATTCGGTTTTCATCATGTCTTATTTTCTGCTGCATAATAAATAGTGCCACAGCATAGATTGCCATTGATACTGGATCTCCTTAAACCGTTCCTTCATTTGATTTGAAAATTTTAATTTCTGTCTTATTTGTGCTTCCCACTATTATACAAGTAGGCTGGCTCCTTAAAAGTATTTGCTATGTACTATGCAATACTTTGGTATTTGATCATGATATTGTGAATAGCTGCCTCCCTATTAATGATGTAAAAGGCATTTGTAGCATCCACTAGCAGAACAGCTTCACAATCCTCGGCATCATACACCTTCCCCATTGCATGCATTGCTGCTTCTCCTCCTGCTTGCTGTCCTGCACATACTTGGAAGTTACCCACTGTTCTTTATACATGTTTTCCAAATACAGACATGATTGCCTTTCTTATAATATATCTCAGAACTTCCCTAATGCCTACTGCTCTGGCTTTTAGATTCTTACTTAAAGGGACCATGCGAAATGCTAGCTGTCAGCATGGTGATGATAGGAGTTCTTCGCAAGCATTACTATTGATTTGCAAAGGTCATTCACGGCTGAACCTTTGAAAACATAAACAGTGATGATAAATGCAATTGAATGCAAAACAAAAATTGTTATATACTGCGGGATGGTGAAATAAAATGTAGGAAGATATATAAACACTATTTAATACACTATATTAAAGTCAAACAAACATATATACAGACAACCAAGTGTAGGAGGTGAGACGAAATGTAATAAAACCAGCACAGTGATTGCTGGACAATAAATAGCAAGACATTGACGTGGATGATGGCCCCGGGAACTGACAAAATAGGAGTGGGAGGACCAGGAGAACGAATGGGAAAGGGGGGGGGGGGGGGTTACTGCCTGAAAATTGATAGTTTGGATATATATATATATACTTTTTATTTTATTTTTTCTATGTGAATGAGGGAGACAAAAGGCATAACTGCCTGAAGCGAGTGCCTCCCCCAGATTTCAGAGTGACAGGGCCGTAATCAACTGACATTCGAGCTAAAATGCCTGGACACACGGAGTTTGAAGCAATTTAAGTCATAGGAAGAGGGAAAGACTGATTCTGGGAGAGAGTTCCAGATATATATATATATATATATATATATATATATATATATATATACTGTACATATATACCGGGTATATTTTTTATTCTTTTTGTCTTTCATATCTTATCTTCAAACAAAGAAATTGAAAAATCTGTTAGTGCTAGTTTGATTACAGATATATTACTCCTAGGTATTACAAGAGTTAAGATATTCATTAACGGATTCTTGGAAATTGAGGAAGGGAACAAGTAACGGAGGAGTGAGGGAGGAAGAGGGTAGATAGGAGAGGAAATAAGGGGGGAAACGAGAAGGTGAGGGAGGAAAGAAGGAGATAAAGAGATAGTTAGACACCAGAGAAACTAAATACTTCGTGTGTGGATACCAAAAAGGAAGAGAGAAGGCTTAAGTGAGATTGTATGGAGGAGGGAGGATGAATAGAAAGAGGAAGGAGGGGAAGGGTGAGAGAATATGGGAAGGAAGTAGGTGCAAGGAAAACGGGAAATAAGGTTATGCAGTGAGCAGAATATAGGCACCAGTCAAGCAAAACAATGCCCAGGGGGGGATTTGCATGCCTTGCCTTACTGAATGTGTTTGAGCCTCATCTACAGAGTAATCTACCTAGCCCTCTTAAACACGTCATCCTCCGACACACTTCACTACCCTAAACAAGCTCTCCAACACATTATAATTATTTACAATTATGATATCAAATTGCCCAACTTCACACTCCCCAGGAGAGGGGGGGGGGGGGGGATATCCCCGTACTCGCCCATTCTTCCCCAAAGGACCCCTCAAAAAAAAAAATATATATATATAAACTTTTGAAATATTTGCGGCCTTTCCTCAAATTTTCCCTCTGTTGAATACACTTCTTCTCCTACAAACCTGATGTTCTTTTCTCCACTTAGACTGTCTGAAGCAACTGACAGCAGCCCCTTATTTATCTCCTCCTACTTTCTTTATCCTAGTTTCCAAGCCAAAAATGGATGTTGTGTATATGTGCATAACAAACTTACTTGGGGCGGGTGCCAAACCCCGAAAGGAGTTGAAATAGGGGAGCTATTCCCCCGCCATAGGCGGCTTTCTAGGGCTTTTCCTAGCTGATGCTGAGAGGATTGGGTTCTAGTCATGTGGTGATGGGCTGGTCTATCAGAGTGTCATACCAATAGCTTAGTCTCACTGTTCTTTTTACTTATATATTTTCTAGATCTCAAGTGACGGCGTCTCTTCCGTGGATTGACCTCCCTAGTGCCAACCTAGAGGTTGGCAGATTGGGAGCCAAAACGTAACAATTTTCCTTTGACCCTCAACTTTTCCTTCATAATTACTGAGGGGCACAGGGCCTTGGGTGGTGCTTTGGTTTCCCGGGCGTTTCAGCGCTCTCCTCAGCTCCTTGCCTTGGAGTGGCTTCAGTCACCTGGGCTTTGTTAGTGGTAAGCAGGGAGGGTCTTGTGGGGGTGGTTGGTTATAGCCATGGCCTTGCTCAGAACCTTGAGGCTGCTAGGCCAGACAGCCTGGGGAACAGCAACAACAACAACAACAAACTTACTTGCTCCCATGTTCTCAACCTACACTTCTCTGAATTCTCAACTCTATGGCTCAGACTTTCTTGTCACTCCCTGACTAAATATTTGTATGTTGTCTATCTATCCCTTAACTCTACTCCCAATTGCTTTGACACTTCAAAGTAGAATACATCATTCCCCCTTTTTCTGAAATTTACATCTTGAGAGATTTCAGTGTTCTCCACTGGCAATGTCTCTCCTAATTTCACTGACCAACCTGGTGACAATCATACCTAATGACCTAGAGCAGTTAGTCCACTACGCTACTCGCATGCAAGACTGCCTCAACAAATTAATAACTTATAATCCTTATCTTTACGCTGTAAACCTTCTCTTTTCGTTGGGCTCCTCCGATCATAACTTTTTCTCTGTTACCTGTCCAATCTCTCCAGTACGACCATTTGATCCTCCCAGCCAGCACCGCTTGTGGCACTTTGGCACTGTCGACTGGGAGGCTTTTCGGCAGCACTTCTTTGATTTCCCAAAGAATGACTTTTGCTTCCGTGGCCAGGAACCCTCGGAGTGTGCCGAACGCAATTGCGAGGTAATAATCTCAGGCATGGATGCTTACATTCCATTTTCTGTCTCTCAATCCAATATAAAATAATCCTGATATACATACATTTGTTTCTACTGCTGGATACAATAAGGAGGAAGCATGAACATGGTACTGTCCCCATCAAACTCAAGAATCTCATACTTTCTATGTTTCTAACCAGAATCAAGCCAAATCTGTTTTTCAACTCGCCAAAAGTTATTTCATCAATATAAAATGAATTGAACCTTCCAAACCCAATCTTTCCAAGCATTCTGGTGTCTAGACAAAAACATCTCCAAAAATTTCACCTCCTCGTCTTTCCCTCTTGTCCACTCTAGCAATACCACCATCACTTCTTCCTCTGACAAAGGCTGAACTCTTCACTCAAACTTTCACTCCACTTTGGATAATTCGGGTACTATTCCTCCCTCTCTCTTACTTATGCCTAATACCATCACTTCTAAGGATGTACTTTCTGCCCTCTCTGGGCTTAATACTAGAAAGGCGTACAGACCAGATATTGTTCCTCCTGTTGTAATCAAGATGTTCTTCCGTATTCACTGCATGCCTTTTGTATCTGTCTTTCTTTTAACATATTTCCTTCTCGCTGGAAGTTTGCTCTCATTCAACCTGTCCTAACGAAGGGTGACCACTCTCAACCCTTCATCTACCGTCCAATTACTGTCAGTTCTGGCATCTTAAACATTTTGTAAACTATTCATAATTAAAAATTTCTAAAGCAATTTGGTTTCCACAAGGTCCATTCTACTCGTGATCTTCTTTCTGATCTTACAAACTCTTGGTCATCCTCCTTTCGGGACTTTGGTAGACCTTTTATATTTCACTGGACATATTGAAAGCCTCCGATAGAGTCTGGCACAAATCTCTAATTTCTATACTACCCTCCTTCGCTTCATATCCCTCCATACCATAAGTGCCTTTGTCTCTAATTTCCTTTCTGGCTGTTCCATAGTTGCGGTTGTGGAAGACCATCGCTCACTTCCTGCACAAACAAAAAATAATCATGATTTCAGAACACCAGCTCTCCTACACTCAAAACAACAGACAGAGCACCTTAATGGTCGTGCTTACACAGGAGCTTATCCAATATCTTCTCACTTTGGGTCTACCTATAACCAACATCAATTATAACCCATCTACCTGCAATATCACCCATCTACCCGATACCACACCACCTAGTACACAGACTTTCTTTCATTCACCAATAAACTTCCTGATGGCCCCTTGTCAAGAAGGATGAACGAAACTCCTAACCCTAGGTCGCCTCACTATCCAGGACTGTTTTCCACCAGTGAACTTCCACCCCGCGAAAATTGGAACAACCCTGCTCAGGTTTACGATGTTGAGTCAACAACTTCAACTTCGACCCACGGCCACCGCTGGCTACTAGTTGTAAGCTCACCTGTCAATGATGAAGACATTTTTGAATGATGAATAAAGTAAAATATCCACAATGTTAGCTCAATTGGGCAGGAGTCATCCTCTTAGTTCTATAAAATTGGAACAATGCAAGTTTCATCACATGCCCTCTAAGCCTCCTCACTCATGTACTGTAGATCGTAGCTACCTCAAATAGGTCGAATTTTCTGGAAAGAGAGAGAGAGAGAGAGAGATGTCGGTGTATATGTACGAGCGTGTGGGTCTCTGTGTTTATGTATCATATAAACCGAAACATATACTACTATTTCTACCAACCTATAACCTGATGAAAATAGGTGTTAATATAATTATGTAAAAATATCAATCATCCTACAATAATCTACTGTGCTCTCTCTCTCTCTCTCTCTCTCTCTCTCTCTCTCTCTCTCTCTCTCACACACATTGTCTCCACATCTCGTCCCTCCCTCTATAATGTACATAATGTTATTTTCGCCTCCCTACCCCTCCTCTTCCCTTTTCTTCCAATCTGTTACCCTCGCCATATTTATGGTAGTCAACTTCTCTCCGTCCAGACCATCTATAAGGAGATACACCTATTTTATTATTTATATAAACTGCCCGGATTAAAAATTATACCTGTTTGTTTTTTCAAGCTGACGGTAATACTGAATTACTCCGCCATTACGAAATACAGTATGTTGTTTAATATGATAACTTGGTATTTATATGATGCAGACACATGATAGTCTCACATTTTTCTTATTAATTATTGAGAAATTAATCGTTCATCCAATGTAATGGAATTCCTTATGCATAGAGAACAGCCTTTTGAAGTTGAAAATCTGAAAAGTTATACTGTATTGGTTAATGATGTGCAAAAGAAAACACTAGTTTCTGGCAATACCTTCCATATGTTTGATTACTGTACCATACTATATATTACTGTACCATACTATATATTACTGTACCATACTATATATTACTGTACCATACTATATATTACTGTACCATACTATATATTACTGTACCATACTATATTACTGTACCATACTATATATTACTGTACCATACTATATATTACTGTACCATACTATATATTACTGTACCATACTATATATTACTGTACCATACTATATATTACTGTACCATACTATATATTACTGTACCATACTATATATTACTGTACCATACTATATATTACTGTACCATACTATATATTACTGTACCATACTATATATTACTGTACCATACTATATATTACTGTACCATACTATATATTACTGTACCATACTATATATTACTGTACCATACTATATATTACTGTACCATACTATATATTATATAAATGCAATATTTTACAAAAGTAAAAGCTTGACTATCGTGTGATGTAAGAATTTTGACTCTCGTTTATCTTTTATGAACGTATTAAATATGTAGTAAATATTGTTAAAACTGGAGGTGTTGTTGAAGTACATTTTTATCATGTACATATTCAAAACAAGATAATCAACACTGTTCATAAAGTGTTTTCTCTTTCCTTCTCTTATATAATTCACATTCCTTTGTATAGATGATAACGGATATCTTCAGATCAAAAGGTGTTTTTGTTTTACAAATATATATGATGTCTTTCACTATATAGCGGAACATATTCCGCTATAAAGTCATTAATAATAAATTAGGATGGTTATGAAATATTATATACGTAAAGTGTATATTATTGTGATCAACAGGCACTCATGCTAATCACTACACCACACTGGCCACACAAGAGGTCTTGCAACCTGGCAACAACTGTCACCCAGGATCTGTCTAGGTGGACATCCATCCACCCATAAGCGATTTTACACAAGGTACCCCCTACCAGTGAAGCATACAGTAGAGACAGCTCCCAATACGCGGGAAATCACACTCTATACTTCACTGGTAGGGTGTATCTTGTGTAAATCACACTCTATACTTCACTGGTAGGGTGTATCTTGTGTAAATCACACTCTATACTTCACACTCTATACTTCACTGGTAGGGTGTATCTTGTGTAAATCACACTCTATACTTCACTGGTAGGGTGTATCTTGTGTAAATCACACTCTATACTTCACTGGTAGGGTGTATCTTGTGTAAATCACACTCTATACTTCACTGGTAGGGTGTATCTTGTGTAAATCACACTCTATACTTCACTGGTAGGGTGTATCTTGTGTAAATCACACTCTATACTTCACTGGTAGGGTGTATCTTGTGTAAATCACACTCTATACTTCACTGGTAGGGTGTATCTTGTGTAAATCACACTCTATACTTCACTGGTAGGGTGTATCTTGTGTAAATCACACTCTATACTTCACTGGTAGGGTGTATCTTGTGTAAATCACACTCTATACTTCACTGGTAGGGTGTATCTTGTGTAAATCACACTCTATACTTCACTGGTAGGGTGTATCTTGTGTAAATCACACTCTATACTTCACTGGTAGGGTGTATCTTGTGTAAATCACACTCTATACTTCACTGGTAGGGTGTATCTTGTGTAAATCACACTCTATACTTCACTGGTAGGGTGTATCTTGTGTAAATCACACTCTATACTTCACTGGTAGGGTGTATCTTGTGTAAATCACACTCTATACTTCACTGGTAGGGTGTATCTTGTGTAAATCACACTCTATACTTCACTGGTAGGGTGTATCTTGTGTAAATCACACTCTATACTTCACTGGTAGGGTGTATCTTGTGTAAATCACACTCTATACTTCACTGGTAGGGTGTATCTTGTGTAAATCACACTCTATACTTCACTGGTAGGGTGTATCTTGTGTAAATCACACTCTATGGTAGGGTGTATCTTGTGTAAATCACACTCTATACTTCACTGGTAGGGTGTATCTTGTGTAAATCACACTCTATACTTCACTGGTAGGGTGTATCTTGTGTAAATCACACTCTATACCACTGGTAAATCACTCTATACTTCACTGGTAGGGTGTATCTTGTGTAAATCACACTCTATACTTCACTGGTAGGGTGTATCTTGTGTAAATCACACTCTATACTTCACTGGTAGGGTGTATCTTGTGTAAATCACACTCTATACTTCACTGGTAGGGTGTATCTTGTGTAAATCACACTCTATACTTCACTGGTAGGGTGTATCTTGTGTAAATCACACTCTATACTTCACTGGTAGGGTGTATCTTGTGTAAATCACACTCTATACTTCACTGGTAGGGTGTATCTTGTGTAAATCAGACTCCTGGTAGGGTGTATCTTGTGTAAATCACACTCTATACTTCACTGGTAGGGTGTATCTTGTGTAAATCACACTCTATACTTCACTGTATCTTGTGTAAATCACACTCTATACTTCACTGGTAGGGTGTATCTTGTGTAAATCACACTCTATACTTCACTGGTAGGGTGTATCTTGTGTAAATCACACTCTATACTTCACTGGTAGGGTGTATCTTGTGTAAATCACACTCTATACTTCACTGGTAGGGTGTATCTTGTGTAAATCACACTCTATACTTCACTGGTAGGGTGTATCTTGTGTAAATCACACTCTATACTTCACTGGTAGGGTGTATCTTGTGTAAATCACACTCTATACTTCACTGGTAGGGTGTATCTTGTGTAAATCACACTCTATACTTCACTGGTAGGGTGTATCTTGTGTAAATCACACTCTATACTTCACTGGTAGGGTGTATCTTGTGTAAAATCGTCTATGGGTGGATGGATATCCACATAGACAGATCCTGTGTGACAGATGTTGCCAGGTTGCAAGACTTCTTTTGTGGCCAGTGTGGTGTAGTGGTTAGCACGAGTGCCTGTTGATCGCAAGGTCCTGGGTTCGAATCCCTGGTGGTTTGTATGAGTTTTTTTCTCAAGTGGCTTTACTTGATTTTAAAAGGTTGTGTATCATTGGGTTGCTTAAGGGAATAAGTTCTTCAATTCTTCATTCCATTGCCATCAATCATTCGTTCCACATTTGGACAAAACTTATAATTATATCTGCTTTGAAATGCATTTTGTTGTACCGAATTAAATGCACTCTCCATTTAGCACTATTCATATGTTACTAAATATATGTACATTACTTTTGTGTCCCTTGTGCTCAATATATGTACATTACTTTTGTGTCCCTTGTGCTCAATATATGTACATTACTTTTGTGTCCCTTGTGCTCAATGATTGTTCTTCCATACAATAATCTAGCTTTCCACAGTGACCTCACATTAGTTACTTGAAAAGTGTATATGGAAATACATGGAGAGATACGAGAGCATTGTGGTGTGGATGTGGATGAGCTGGAGATTGTGAAAAGGTACACCTTGAGATGGTTCGGCCATGTGGAATATAGGTGGAACACACAAATGACTAAAAGAGTGTACGAGAGTGAGATGGAAGGGCAGAGAGGAAGAAGCAAACTGAGAGTGAGGAGGGAGGATAGATTTGTTTTTGTTTTTTTTGTTTTTGGCAGGTTGCCTGTAATGAGAGCCTTCCCCAAAGCCGAAAGAGTGACAGGTCCGAATTTAAGGGACTTTGGGGTCAAAATGCATGGACGCACGAAGTTTAAAGCAGTTTAAGTCATAGGATAAAGGAAAAACTGATTGAGGGAGAGAGTTGCATAGTTCACTTGTTGAGTAGAAGAAAAAATAATTATAACATTTGCCAAATCTTGGGTTGGAGAGCTGGACAGAATAGGAGTGGGACTGTGTTGAAGGGGGGGGGGGGGGCCCTCGCACTTGCCGCACTGAGAGAGCTCTGAAGAACACTGATTGTTCTACTAGTGATAGTAGAGTGAAAGAGAAGCAACATTGAGGCGTGTAGAAAGAGATTGTAGGGAACTAGTAAGAGGAAGTGAGTTGATGAGACAAAATGCTTTGGACTCTACTCTTTCGAGAAGTGCGGTATGGGTGGAGCCTCCCTACACATGCTAGTAACGAACCAAATAGTAGCATCGAAAAAGTCCCTAATTTCAAGAAAGCAAACTTCCATAAACTTAGAGCTATGTTTAAAGAAACTGACTGGAGCTTTTTAATTAACAATAACGACATAAATACATCTTGGAAGTTATTCGAAACCACTTACCTAAAAGCAGTGCAAGACTGCATACCATCGAAAATACGGCGACCAGGCCATAATAATAAGCCCAAATGGTGGAATAAAGATATTTCAAACTGCCTGCTTGCTAAAAAATTTGCTAATGATAGATTAAAATCCTCACAAAATGACGAAGAACGGGTGGAATTTGTAGAGCTACGGCGCAAAGCCAAAAAGTTAATTAAGCAGAGTAAAAAGACCTTAGAGTTACATATTGCGAATCAAAGTAAAACAAACCCGAAATAATTCTATAGTTATATCAGAAAGACAAAAGTAGTTACTTCAACCGTTGGACAGTTAGTCGATGAAAATGGAGAATACACCAAAGACGAAGTACAAATGAGTAATGCCCTCAATACCTTCTTTGCATCAGTTTTTACAACAGAAGACCTCAGTGATATCCCTACACCATCGCCGATTCAGATTGATAATTCAGATTTTCTAAGCAATATCACCGTTACAGAGAGAGAAGTATTGAATTGTTTAGATAAACTCAAGGTAAATAAAACGCCAGGACCTGATACAATCTCGCCTAGAGTTCTAAAGGAAGCTAAGGATGAGCTATCCAAACCACTGACATTACTATTCAATAAATCCTTGCAGTCTGGAACTATGCCTGATCAGTGGAAGCTAGCCAACGTAACACCGATATTCAAAAAAGGCAGCAAATCCCTACCCAGTAACTATCGTCCAATTAGCTTAACCTCAGTTGTATGTAAAATGCTAGAAACGGTCATACGAGACACACTCGTAAATCACTTAGAGGAAAATAACATACTTAAAGATACTCAACACGGCTTTCGTAAAAAACGTTCCTGTTTAACAAACCTCTTAGACTTCTTCCACGATATCCTCAACCTCTACGATGAGAGTAAAGCTGTAGATATTATATATCTACAGGTCTGATATTCAAATTATTGTTAATAATTTATATTCATTATATCGAAATTTCGGAATTAAAAAATTAAAAGATTCATTGAAAGGCCTACAAAAGAAAAGTTTTGCTCCTTTTATAGAAAATATTCTAAACAATAAACATAATTTCACAAATAAATTTAAGAATATAGTCTTTGCTTTTATGGGATATATTAGAGCTAATTCTAAGAAATCCAAAGATAAACGTATTAAAGATAAAGTCATGTCCACTATAAATTATTCCTCTAAAATTTTAGACAAAATTAATGTTAACAGTCTTATTAATTCAAAGAAAGTTAAGTCCATGTTACCAGATGGTTGTAAAGATTTCAAACCATTAATAGTGTATTCATATGAACGACCTGTTGGGTCTATTATTTGTAATTATAATAAAGTTTTAGAAAATCTTTCAGATAATGATATTTTCAATAATAATAAATGCGTGTGTGAAAGAGTCATGGATATGCCAGCTAGCAGACGTGATGCACTAGCAAAGTTCATTTATAGTCCGATATGTCACATATTAACAGGTGATGTAGAACTAGTTAAACATTTTGCAAACGACAAATTAGCGGAGCTATGTCGTAAAGGGTTTAAATTTAGAATAGGGAGTAATAAAGTAACATGGGACATAATTTTAAAAGATATTGTTTTTTCAGTCAATAAATTAAAAGATAAATTGTTAAAAATTGCGTGCTGCGATGCGAGAGAACTAGAAGCATGGTCTAAATTATTAATTAAGTTAATTAGAAATAAAATTTTCTCGCTTAAAAATGAATATAATCTTTCAGATTTTATAGACTATAATTATAATAGGCTTAAAGCTGATTTAATAAATTTACATAAACATTTTGTAATCACTACAGTAGATAAAGCCAGCAATAATTATAGCTTCACATGTAAGAAATTTTATCTTGAAAACATGAAAAAAGAATTAGGTATTAAGGGTAACATATTACGTAAAAATATTTGCGGTAATTCTGTTTATGACATTCAAAATAATCTGAATATTGATAACTTAATCGATGAACATACCAAGAAAAATTTAATATTTGATATTAAACTTTCTGATAAGAACAAGTGCATTGCAAATTTATACATGTTACCTAAATTTCATAAAAGACCTTATAAATATCGCTTTATTGCCGGAGCAAAATTTGCTACCACTAAAACTCTATCAGAACAAGTCGTAAATTGCTTAAAATACATTAAAAGTACTCATCAAATATATTGTAATACCATCATGAGAAGAACTGGCATTAACTATTATTGGAGTGTTGACAATTCGTTAGAAGTTATTGATAAAATAAATACCATGCCGAAAGTTACCTCGGTACATAGCTTCGACTTTTCAACTTTGTATACCAATTTGCCTTTAGATTTAGTATATTCAGAGCTTTGCTTTATTATAGATTTGCACTTTGACAGGTTCGTTAGGAATGGTAATTATTTCATAAATGTTTATACATATTTTAATAATGCATCACTTAGCTCTACTCCCACTAGTTCTGTATATTTTGATAGAACTAAACTTAAAGATGCCCTTAAATTCCTCCTTTTCAATACTTATGTTAGATTCGGGCCGTACATTTTCAAACAAATATTAGGAATTCCTATGGGTGGAAATGCTAGCCCTTTAATTGCAGACTTATTCTTGCTTGCTTTAGAATTTAAATATATAAAAGACTTAGTTGACAGTAGCAAGAAAAATAAAATTCCAGAAAAATTAGCACTTGCTAAACTGTTAAGTAATAATAGTAGATATATTGATGATATTCTTGTTTGCAATTTGTTAAATTTTAATCAAGTTGCTAAACTTATTTACCCTAATTCTATTCCCCTCACACAATGTAACGTAAATTATAAAGTTGAACATTTTCTTGATATAAATATAGAGATTGTTAATGAACAGTGCATACTTAAAGTATATCACAAAGTTGATGATTTTAATTTTAACGTAATAAACATTCCTTTCCCTAGTAGTAATATCGGTAGTAAAATAACTTATAATTGTTTGTATTCCCAATTAATAAGATTTTGTAAAATCTGCACTAAAGTAGATGACTTTTGGGCTAGAGCTAGGTTACTATACAGACTCTTAGTGGACAGGTTTTGAGGCAAGTAAATTGTTCCATAAATTTAATCTTTTTAGGGTCAATTATTGTGACTGTATTCTAAAATTTGACATCAATAATTTTAATCAAGCATTTTTAACTTGAAGTTTCTTGTATAACCTCTGCTTACTTTTTGTCTGTATGTATTGTTTATCTTTTTCTTTTTCTTTTTCTATTATTAATATTAATATTGATAATTTTTTAAATTTATTGTTCTTGTTAAAAGAGTACTCTTTGTTTAAATCTGTTGTTACTTCATATTTTGCAATTATTTGTCTTTATATTATATGTATTCATTGTCGATAGTATCAATTGCTTACTTTTGCGATTTCCTTAGTTTATTTGTGCTATAAATGTAGGTTATTTGTAGGGTAGTTATTGATAGGGGTCACTTGAGGCATGCTATGCTTACAGGTACCTACCCGATAGCACTATCGTTAGTGAGTGCTGTACTGTATTTTATATATTATTGTGTAATAGTATAGATATCTTATCAATATTTGTATTTTGTACTATTGTTAATGTCTTGTCATGTTGCAAATTTGATTTTAAATAATATTTTGACATTTAACATGTAGTTTCTTTATTCATGCAGAGTTTAGTAAAATTTGCCAGAACGTCCCGGACTTCCCAAACTTGACTACTTCCTTTAACGTGACGATAGTGCGTTGTTATATGTGCGATTAGTTTGCTTGGGAAACAGATTAACTTGCTCATGTAGTAATGTACACCCTATGTGGTGGATTGTGTTCTTTTATTTAATAATTTTCATTTTAGTAAGCGTTGTTTCCACATAGCGATTTTGATAATTTAATTTGACTTTATATTGTCCTTGTCCCAATTTTGGTTTGTTTAGTTTGCAAGTTTTACATTTTAATACCTTGATTTCCAAAAGGCTTTTGACAAAGTTCCCCACAAACGTTTACTGCTAAAACTAAAAGCGCATGGAATACAAGACGGTGTGTTGAAATTGATAGAAAATTGGCTCAGCAACAGAAAGCAAAGGGTAGTCATAAACAGTAAGGCATCTAAATGGACCAATGTAAGTAGCGGGGTACCCCAGGGATCGGTACTAGGACCAATTATCTTTCTAATATACATCAACGACATAGATGAGGGTCTCACCTGTACAATCTCAAAATTTGCTGACGATACAAAAATTGCAAATAGCGTACTCTCAAAAGAACAAGTTGACGATATGCAACACAATCTAGATAAATTGTCATGTTGGGCCCAAATTTGGCAAATGAGTTTCAATGCGGATAAATGTAAAGTACTACATGTCGGACACCTAAATGAGAAAGCAAACTATTCGATGAATGGCACTCAGCTTAAGAATGTAAACAGAGAAACCGATCTGGGAGTAACAATATCGAGTAACCTAAAACCGAGTCAACAATGTTCAGAAGTTGTTAAGAAGGTAAACAAAATAATTGGCTTTATAGGCAGGTCATTTGAGCATAAATCCAAAGAAGTTATCCTAACCCTTTACAATTCCTTAGTCCGCCCTCTTCTGGAATACTGCACTCAATCCTGGTGCCCTTATTACCAAAAAGATATAAACAAGCTAGAACGAGTTCAACGTAGAGTTACCAAAATGATACCTAGCCTAAAGACCAAACCATACGAAGAGCGTCTTAGAGAATTAAATCTATTTCCTTTAACCCAGCGCAGATTAAGAGGTGACTTAATTCAAGTGTTCAAAATCATCAAAGGCATCGACAATATGAACTGTAGTAAGTACTTCACTATCGACCAATCTAATTACACGCGGGGAAACGGTTGCAAAATTATTGGTAAATCTTTTAACTCGCACGAATCTAAGAATTTCTTCTTCAATCGAGTTGTCAACTTGTGGAATGGGCTTCCCCGAAACGTTATAGACTGCATCACCGTTGATTCATTTAAACTCCGCTTAGACAAATATCTCTCATCAAACCCGCGACTGGCTGCGTTTGTAAATTAATAACTTTATTTTATCCCCCCCTCAGTTACTAACCAATCTGTCCTCTACTAACTTCCTAATCCTGCCACGGACATTAGTTCCAGGGCAGTAATTCCCTTTCTAATATTCCCTTACCCACTCTAAACCACTGTATGGACACTTGATCCTCAGTGTTTTGGAGGACAAGCAACCTAGGAGGGTCACTAGACCTGTTGGTGCTTGATTTCCTTTGTACTCCTTTGTACTCCTTTGTACTCCTTTGAACAATACTCAATACAGGGGCGCACTGTGCCCCGATACAGAGCAAGAGGCTGTGCGGGAGTGAAGAACCCACAGACGATTGAGCACCCCTAACTTTAGGGAACCTGTTTTTAGCAAGAGTGTAATATGATTTTTCCAAGAAAGGTCGGATGAAAAAGATACACCTAGAATACTGAGAGAAGATAAATGGTAGAATTGTGTATTGTTGAAGAATAATTGATAGTCGTGCGGAAGATTGGGATGGAGAAATAGAGGGAGAAGTTTGGTCTTGGAGACATTGAAAGCAACAAGATTTGCTCTGCCCCACTCAGAAATAATTGCTTGATCGGAAAATAAGCGCTCTATGGCACTGTTATGTAGGTTTTTGAGTACTTGCATGCTGAGTTGATGTGAACATTTGGTTGAATAGTGTAAAGTAGAGTCATCAGCATATGAGTGGATAGGACTAGAGGTACAGTTGAGATCATTAATAAATATTAGAAAGACAATTGGAGACAGGACAGAACCCTGAGTAACATCAGAGTTGATAAGTTGAGAAAGTGAGTGATGGCCGCCCACAACTGCAGCTATGGAACTGTCTGAACGGAAATAGAGAGGTATATGAGTAAAAGTGGTATTGGGTGGGAGGAGGGGCGATGACAGGGTGGCATGAAGGTGATTAATTCGTGGCCACCACTTTGGGAATGGGATCATGGAGTCTGGCAAAATATATACAGTATATATACCGATATATATATATATATACTGTATATAATATATATATATATATATATATATATATATATATATATATATATATTAGGAAGGCTAAAATTGTTAGGTTATTCTCCCCATCAACGATTCTTGGTGTAGGCCTAATGGGAGACAGTGTATGTCACAGATGGAAGGGGAAGGGAGAGGAGGGGGGGGGGGGGTTAGCTGGAGGAAGCGAGGTTTGATAAGGAAAAAAGGGAGGGAGGTGGTGGGATGGAGTTGCCTGGCTTGATTAAGGTAAGTGGTCCTGCTGGCTCAAGATATTCCTGCAGCCCACCCAGTGTTTACATTAATTATTTAATTACCTGTGCTGGCAATTTTTGCTTGACATAATATAACACAAATAAGCCTCCATCAGTTATTTCAAAATGTATAATCTGGATGTGAGCTAACTCCAAAACCCTTATTTAAAGTAAAACAGTGGAATGGCAGTGGTAATGTAAAATGATCATTGCCAAGTCATTCCCTACACATTCTATATTTGCATCCCATCCCAGAGCACCAGTACCTATTGCGCACATCAAGGACCTACAGGAACACTGGTGGCTTCCAGGAATTAGACAACATAAACCAAAAAGAAGTGACTAGTACAAAACACTTTAAAACACCCCAGTGACATTCAAAGCAAAGCAATTTGTGATTAGGTGAGATAATTCCCCTCCAGTATTTGCTACCACTCCTACATATGTGCCCCCCCCCCTTCCCCCTTTCTCAATTATCAGTTATTTGTCCTCTTATTCCTCTTATATCGTGTAATTTTTGGCGCGAATTTCCCTCTTTAACACAGGCGAGGTGGCTAGAGATCCTTGCAATAGAGAGACTTATTGTGCAAGGCCTCAGTGTTGCTCTACAGCTCGGAGAGGGAGGTAATTCGCCGCAGCGGCTCTCGCCTCATAATACGACCGGGCGGCAATAATAAGTCTTTTTCACCCCCCAAATGCTATTCTCACTTCTTTTATTGCTCTTCAACATTCATATGTTAACATTAAAGGCAAAATAGGCACATATGGATAAGTAATAATTATATATTTGGTACATATGACGATTTTCGTCAGAATAGAGCCAAATACCTTCGCTTGGCAGGAGGATTTGAACTACCATAGCTTCGCGCTTTACGATTTAAGGGACCCCACTTCTACGTCTTGCGTGGGAAGAGAGGCTTTGGACACATATAAGTAAAAACATTAAACGTTTACAGGTTGTGAGAGACTGGAATTGGAGGAATTCCATGCAGTTGGGACCGATAAATGGAGTGTGGCTGCAGTGCCCCGATAAGCTCACTCCGAACGTATAATGCTTGACGAGTCCCTGTGACCGTTCTATGGTGCATCTGTCTGGATTGCTCTTAGGTGAGCAAGCTTTACTGCCATGTTGGTTGCCAGGCCAACTAAATTACCCAGGTTTGTCTACTGCAACTTGTCAACTTTGTTCCTTGAACAATTAATTCTAGAGTTTGGCCGTTAGTAGGACTTAGTATAGATTCAGGCTATTGCTGTCACTTCTTTTGGAAAATCAGTGTCTTTAGGACACAAGTGCTGTCAGTTGGGAGCTGCAGCATGTAAGACTGTCTGACCTCGGGTAGACCTTTGGCTCAGTGTGGCAGGCATAACGAAGTCAGAATCTAGAACAGAACGAACACCATTGACGAATAAATGGATGCAGATGAGTAATTTACCACCAACCACCTTTTTATAACATTGTATTGGTCATTAGTTTTCTCTGAAGTTAGAAGCCTTTACAAAGTACTTGGACTGGTAGAACAAATGTATAACCATGTCAGCTACTGGTACTTCAAAACTCAAAGCAACATGTGCTAAGTGCAAGACTTCAAAGACTTCAAAGAAGGTGCATATGCCAGCATCCACCATGATAGTCACTGTTTCTTTTGTGAGATAGAAGGTAAATTCATGAAGGAGGTAGCTGGGATTGACCCCTACTGTACCGTAGGGTACAGTAATAAAAGTCCACCCCAGTCCCAAGCAATGTGGTCAAAATGGCAAGATAGAACAATCTCCCACCTCAAAAGATGAAGGAATACTGGCTCTTCCAGCCTGCAGAGCTTTGGATATAAGCTGAGAAGTGTTGCCAACTCTAGAGCAGTGCTCAAACTGTCATGATACCAGGCACTGCCTGATACTGGCAGTTACAAGGAAAGTACATTACTGACGGCTCCCTGCCGTCACTGGGACTGGGGAGTGATTTATCAACTGACGGCTCCCTGCCGTCGCTGGTACAGAAGGGGTTAAGGAACAATTAAAGCAAAGAGACAAAGAAAATACAATTCTAAAGAACGAAGTTTCTGAAAGAAGAAAATAAATAGAAGAGTTAAAAAGGGTAATAGATAGCATTAGAATTGAAGCTAATTTGAGAGTGACAGCTCTTCCTTCAAACACCAGCACAAGTCATACAGGTGCAAATATGCAAAATAAGATTGTAGTGCCAGTCAAGGAGACAACAGTTGAAGCAGGATCTACGGAAGTGGCTGCGATTCCTAATACAGCTAGTGTTAGTGACCCTCGCTATGCCTGGAGAGAGGCCAAAAACAAAAAGAAGAAAAAGAACAGACAGGAATATGAGTTTTACACCTTAAATAGATTCAATCCTCTAGAGTCTAGACTCTAGACCATGCCAAAAGTCAGTATGATTTCCCTGAGTCCTCACAGAACAAAAGACAAAAGGATTGTCAAGTACAGAGTGGGCAGCTATTTGATAAGCCTACTATGTACCATTCAAACAAGAATGGAACCAAACCAAACAGGTCAAGCGGGGTTGGTCTTGTTAGTGACAAAGAGACGAAAACCATTTTGATTAGGGATTCTCAGGTCAAAGGCAAAGAGTCTCACTGTGTTAAGTTCCGCCGAGGTGTGAAAAAGGTGAAGAGCCTCGCAGGTGCAAGGACTTCCCAGATCACAAAGGAAGTGGAAAAAGTCTGATCCAAGACTAAGGGGACAGCAATAATAGCCCAGGTCAATGGTAATGACCTGTTCCTCAAGGGAAATAAAGTCGGTGCCACAGAGTCGATAATAGGAGAGGTCATGACTCTGGCTGATGAGCTCCGAATCAAGACAGACAGAGGCATGATACTTGGTATTTTGCCCAGGAAGTATGGAGGGTATTGTGCTACCAGCAAAGCAATTAGCTTAAATGGTTGGTTAGCTGATCTGTGTACCCAGAAAGGGGTGATATTTGTGGACCCATTTGATGAGTTCTATGGGAAGGGCAACCTCTTCCTACGTGACGGTGTGCATTTAAGCACTAGCGGTAAAATAAAGCTAGATGATTTCCTAAATCACCATGCTGAGGGCAAGCAAACATGTAGAAAGCACTTCCCAGCAGGAAAAATGCAAACCTTCACCAGCAGCTGATCTCAAACTTCCAAAAAGAGGTCCCACAAAAGAAGGAGTTAGTCCTTCTGAGAGCAAGAATACCTCTCAACAAAATATGACAGTTCTCTAGTAGATCGAGTGATGACACACAACTCTCTCTTGACTCTACATCTCGGTTTCCAATTTCTGAACCACTAGGTAGTGGTTCGTCTACCCCAGGTGAGGATTCACCAAGTATAGATTTCAACACCTCTGACAGTGCACAGAGAAATAGTGTGCAATAAAATGCACTACACCCAGAGACCCCATTCTCTTTGGGAAACGGGGTAAACTAGGGGGTTCTAAGAAAAACCTGAACCCCTTAAGGTAGTATTATTTAATGCCAGGTGCATTAGGAATAAATTCTCCGAACTTCAGGTATTGTTGTCTACAGAGTGCTTCGATGTAGTGGCCATCACTGAATCTTGGATTCACAGTCATACCAGCGATTATGTTGGGAAATTTGAAATGCCTGGATATAGAATGTTCCACAAAGACAAAACTATGCAGGAAGGTGGCGGAATTCTTTTGTACATCAGAGATTTTCTAAATCCAATTGACTGCAAGATCAGGTCAAAACATGAACTGCTTGGAGTAGACCTCAATCTTGGCAACTCTGTCTATAGGATTGTCCTGGTGTACAGGCCTCCACATCAAAATATTGAAAAGGATGAATTTCTGTACACAAGACTGAGTGCTGTTATCGAGGGTAAAACCAGTGTGATCTTAGGTGACTTCAATTGCCTAGTAAACTGGGAAGCAAGAACCTGCTGATGCTGAAGGTAGGTGTCTTGTGGACTTTGCTAATGATAATTTTTTGACCCAATGGGTGAACAAACCAAGTAGAGGCAACAATATACTAGATCTTGTGTTCACCACTGAAGATGAAAGTGTGACCAGCTTATCTGTTGGGGAATCACTCGGAGGTAGTGACCACAATCTAGTTAGGTCTCTCTTCGCACCTTTAGCAGCAGACCAACCAGTCCTTAGAGTGCAAAACTAGATTTTCGTTGTGGACATTTTGAAGGCTTTCGGGAAAGCTTATCCCAGATCAGATTTGAAGGTGAGAATGTTAATGTGATTTGGTGCTCATTCAAAGAGCAGTTTATGGATCGACAAGATGCATTCGTTCCTACTAAGCTTACCAAATCAGGCTTAACCCAACAACAATGGTTCACAAGTGACATAGCTTCAGCAATTAGAAAGAGAAAGGTTGCATACAGATAGGCCAAAAGAAGTCGAGACCAAAGAGATTTAGATTCCTTCAAAAATATGTGTAGAAGAGTGAAATTCTTATAAAGGAAGCAAAGCAGAATTAAGAACTCAGGGTTGCAGCCCTCTGCAAAGAGAGTTTTAAAGAGTTTTTCAGCTATGTAAACAGCAGGAAGCCATTCAAAAGTAGCATTGGGCCTCTAAAGGATTCAATAGGCCAACTACAAACCTCTGACACTGATATAGCTAAATCCCTGAACGACTTTTTTGCCTCAGTATTCACAAGGGAAAATACCAGTGACAAGTCTAGTCCAGGATCAGTACATGAGGGGTGAAGTTCTTAGCAGAATTAGATGTACCCCAGAGGAGGTAGCAAAAATAATAGATAAGTTAAATAGGTTAAAGTGATCCGGGCCAGATAGCTTTCTTTCCCGAGTTGTACGAGAAGTGCAAAATTAAATCGCAACTTTCTTGGCAGACATCTCAATAAAGCACTGGAAAATGGAGAGGTCCTTGAAGATTGGAAACTGGCCAATGTGACTCCAATCTTTAAAAAAGGAGACCACAAGTGTTCCAAGATTTATTGGCAAATTAGCTTGACTTCTATCATAGTAAAACTCTTAGAAGGGATACAAGTAGACAAGATAGTTGACTACCTAGAGTTTTACAATTTAATTACAGATTCCCAACATGGATTCAGGCGACACCGATCATGTCTTACCAATATGCTGGAATGTTTCCATGAAATACTGAGTGAGTATGACAAAAGTAGAGCCGTAGACATCCTGTACTTAGATTTTCTAAAAGCTTTTGACAAAGTGTCTCATTGCAGGCTAATGTCAAAAGTAAGTGCAGTAGGTATCAATACAGAGGTCACAAATTGGATGAGAAGTTGGCTAACAGGTAGACAACAACAAGTTTGGTGTTTCTTCGGAGTTCCACAGGGATCTGTCCTTGGCCCACTTCTGTTTATCACATATGTCAATGACATCGATATTGGTCTGTTGAGTGTGATCTCAAAGTTTGCAGATGACATAAAGCTTAGCATAAATGTGAAAGATCCCAAAGGGATGGAACAGCTCAGGATGGACCTCAACAGACTTGGTGAATGGTCAGAGACATGGTAGATGCCTCTAAACTTGGAAAAGTGCAAGGTGATGCATATCGGCCTAGCAAACCCCGAGTTAGGCTATTCGCTATCAAAAATGCCTCTGGATGTGACCAACTTGGAAAAGGATGTGGGTGTTCTGATTAGCAGTTATATACAGTTTTCCAAGCTTTGCATTGAAGTAGAGAAGAAAATTGTTGGGCTATATTAAGAGGCAATTTAAGTATAGCAATAAGGAAATAGTCCTCACACTTTACAACGCTCTAATATGGCCTCTCCTGAAGTATGTTGTTCAATTGTGATCTCCAGCACTCAGTAAAGATATAGAGCGACTGAAAAGAGTACAAGCTAGAGCTACAAAGCTTATTCCATCGCTTAGAAGACTGAGCTATAAGGACCGGTTGAGAGCTCTTGATCTCTTCCCATTGGAGACATGCTAACTATGAGGTCAGCTCATTTAAGTTTTAAGAATACTTAATGCATTTGACATTGTGGGTTATAGCAAAATGTTTTGCCTCAATATGAATACAACACACAAACATGACTGGAAATTAGAATTGAAAAGGTTCAGCACTAGTATTTGTGGACAGTTTTTCACATACAAAATCTGTTCTACCTGTAACAAACTTCCCTCCAAAGAGGTAAACAGTTCTTCAGTAGAACAGTTTAAGGAGAGAGTAGATAGTATTTTGCACACTTTGTAACGAGTGTAGTGCACTAAACAGTATCTCTCTTTCTACTTCGAGTATCTCCTCGGAATGGACCGCAAGGTTTCTGAGATACTAACTATTTCTTGTAACTCTCTCTCGCTCGTAGACGATGGAGGAGGATTAAGAAAATATACAACCACATTATAAATACTCTGAAATGAAGAAAAACCACGAAAAACATCAATATACTGTATGTTCTGTTCAGTATAGCAATGAACAGTGTTTTATAATATCGTATATAAGCAAAACATGGAAGAGAAATAATGATAATATAACGTAATAATTGAGCCTCGAACTTAATGGGTACTAATGATGAAGACATTAATAATCTTAACCCATTCAATAGCTGATTACATATATCTGTTCTATATTCTAGCTAGTATTTGACGATTTTATTCAGATTAGGAAGATATGGAAGTCAGAGTGTTATTTGAGGTACTAATTATCTCATTATTCCCACAGACCCTTCCTAAACTGTATAGTCGTCTGATGATAGTCAGAATATTCCTGGTTTGTCTAGTACAAAATGGTTCAGTGGTCTGACGTTCATAAAATTAATAATTACGTTGTCCAATAACATCACTATATGATATTTGATTAGGAACAGGCCCCCTGAAACAAAGAAACTTGCAGTATATTACTGATCATTATACAAGATGAAAACCAATACACTCCAAGCTGCGGCCTATTTACTTCTAATTATAAGGCTACAACTATAATGTATTAATGCTACTAAAAATGCATGTGCTTTAGCTGTTTTACAGAGTAATATGGAACAGACAATAATGATAACCATAGATTTATGGCAGGCCAGTGTGGCATTGTACATTATTTACAGTAAATGAAACATTGGTGGTGTTAACTAACCTACTACCACTATTTGTTGGTGTTTGTCCAGACAACACACTGCAGGAACACTATGTCTGGAGGAGTCAGATATAAAAGAAAGACTAGAGATCAGTAATGCCTTTGACAGATATATATACAGAAGGATGAAGCATATGGAAGGTCAGTAATAACGTCATGGCTTAAATGTTGAAAACATTCAAACAATGAATTACTGAAATGGAATTACATTATATTTGGGTGTAGTAAAGAGTAGTTCTTGTCAGAGATATGTGTTGGGTTACTAATATTTGATTATTTGATTATAACTAGCAGGATCGGTAAATTTGCATATGGTATACAGATTGGGAAAAATATATTCAGATGGATTTATGGAAGTTATATAACTGGAGATTTAATTCATGGGTGATCAGTCAATTGACAAGATCGATGCTGGTAAATGCAATGATCATAAGAAATGTTAATATGATTAACGTTGTAAGAGTAAAAGTCATATTGATTTTGGTTGAAGTAAAATGCAAGACAATTAATATACTGGACAGAGTACTATACTGTACACCTTACTATTAATATACTGGACAGAGTACTATACTGTACAGCTTACTATTAATATACTGGACAGAGTACTATACTGTACACCTTACTATTAATATACTGGACAGAGTACTATACTGTTCACCTTACTATTAATATACTGGATAGAGTACTATACTGTACAGCTTACTATTTATATACTGGACAGAGTACTATATTGTACAGCTTACTATTAATATACTGGACAGAGTACTATACTGTACAGCTTACTATTAATATACTGGACAGAGTACTATACTGTACAGCTTACTATTAATATACTGGACAGAGTACTATACTGTACAGCTTACTATTAATATACTGGACAGAGTACTATACTGTACAGCTTACTATTAATATACTGGACAGAGTACTATACTGTACAGCTTACTATTAATATACTGGACAGAGTACTATACTGTACACCTAACTATTAATATACTGGACAGAGTACTATACTGTACAGCTTACTATTAATATACTGGACAGAGTACTATACTGTACAGCTTACTATTAATATACTGGACAGAGTACTATACTGTACAGCTTACTATTAATATACTGGGACAGAGTACTATACTGTACAGCTTACTATTAATATACTGGACAGAGTACTATACTGTACAGCTTACTATTAATATACTGGACAGAGTACTATACTGTACAGCTTACTATTAATATACTGGACAGAGTACTATACTGTACAGCTTACTATTAATATACTGGACAGAGTACTATACTGTACAGCTTACTATTAATATACTGGACAGAGTACTATACTGTACAGCTTACTATTAATATACTGGACAGAGTACTATACTGTACAGCTTACTATTAATATACTGGACAGAGTACTATACTGTACAGCTTACTATTAATATACTGGACAGAGTACTATACTGTACAGCTTACTATTAATATACTGGACAGAGTACTATACTGTACAGCTTACTATTAATATACTGGACAGAGTACTATACTGTACACCTTACTATTAATATACTGGACAGAGTACTATACTGTACAGCTTACTATTAATATACTGGACAGAGTACTATACTGTACACCTTACTATTAATATACTGGACAGAGTACTATACTGTACACCTTACTATTAATATACTGGACAGAGTACTATACTGTACAGCTTACTATTAATATACTGGACAGAGTACTATACTGTACAGCTTACTATTAATATACTGGACAGAGTACTATACTGTACAGCTTACTATTAATATACTGGACAGAGTACTATACTGTACACCTTACTATTAATATACTGGACAGAGTACTATACTGTACAGCTTACTATTAATATACTGGACAGAGTACTATACTGTACAGCTTACTATTAATATACTGGACAGAGTACTATACTGTACAGCTTACTATTAATATACTGGACAGAGTACTATACTGTACAGCTTACTATTAATATACTGGACAGAGTACTATACTGTACACCTTACTATTAATATACTGGACAGAGTACTATACTGTACACCTTACTATTAATATACTGGACAGAGTACTATACTGTACAGCTTACTATTAATATACTGGACAGAGTACTATACTGTACAGCTTACTATTAATATACTGGACAGAGTACTATACTGTACACTTACTATTAATATACTGGACAGAGTACTATACTGTACAGCTTACTATTAATATACTGGACAGAGTACTATACTGTACACCCTACTATTAATATACTGGACAGAGTACTATACTGTACAGCTTACTATTAATATACTGGACAGAGTACTATACTGTACAGCTTACTATTAATATACTGGACAGAGTACTATACTGTACAGCTTACTATTAATATACTGGACAGAGTACTATACTGTACACCTTACTATTAATATACTGGACAGAGTACTATACTGTACAGCTTACTATTAATATACTGGACAGAGTACTATACTGTACAGCTTACTATTAATATACTGGACAGAGTACTATACTGTACAGCTTACTATTAATATACTGGACAGAGTACTATACTGTACAGCTTACTATTAATATACTGGACAGAGTACTATACTGTACAGCTTACTATTAATATACTGGACAGAGTACTATACTGTACAGCTTACTATTAATATACTGGACAGAGTACTATACTGTACAGCTTACTATTAATATACTGGACAGAGTACTATACTGTACAGCTTACTATTAATATACTGGACAGAGTACTATACTGTACAGCTTACTATTAATATACTGGACAGAGTACTATACTGTACAGCTTACTATTAATATACTGGACAGAGTACTATACTGTACAGCTTACTATTAATATACTGGACAGAGTACTATACTGTACAGCTTACTATTAATATACTGGACAGAGTACTATACTGTACAGCTTACTATTAATATACTGGACAGAGTACTATACTGTACAGCTTACTATTAATATACTGGGCAGAGTACTATACTGTACAGCTTACTATTAATATACTGGACAGAGTACTATACTGTACACCTTACTATTAATATACTGGACAGAGTACTATACTGTACAGCTTACTATTAATATACTGGACAGAGTACTATACTGTACAGCTTACTATTAATATACTGGACAGAGTACTATACTGTACAGCTTACTATTAATATACTGGACAGAGTACTATACTGTACAGCTTACTATTAATATACTGGACAGAGTACTATACTGTACAGCTTACTATTAATATACTGGACAGAGTACTATACTGTACAGCTTACTATTAATATACTGGACGGAGTACTATACTGTACAGCTTACTATTAATATACTGGACAGAGTACTATACTGTACAGCTTACTATTAATATACTGTACAGAGTACTATACTGTACAGCTTACTATTAATATACTGGACAGAGTACTACTGTACACCTTACTATTAATATACTGGACAGAGTACTATACTGTACAGCTTACTATTAATATACTGGACAGAGTACTATACTGTACAGCTTACTATTAATATACTGGACAGAGTACTATACTGTACAGCTTACTATTAATATACTGGACAGAGTACTATACTGTACACCTTACTATTAATATACTGGACAGAGAACTATACTGTACACCTTACTATTAATATACTGGACAGAGTACTATACTGTACAGCTTACTATTAATATACTGGACAGAGTACTATACTGTACAGCTTACTATTAATATACTGGACAGAGTACTATACTGTACACCTTACTATTATATACTGGACAGAGTACTATACTGTACAGCTTACTATTAATATACTGGACAGAGTACTATACTGTACAGCTTACTATTAATATACTGGACAGAGTACTATACTGTACACCTTACTATTAATATACTGGACAGAGAACTATACTGTACACCTTACTATTAATATACTGGACAGAGTACTATACTGTACAGCTTACTATTAATATACTGGACAGAGTACTATACTGTACAGCTTACTATTAATATACTGGACAGAGTACTATACTGTACACCTTACTATTAATATACTGGACAGAGTACTATACTGTACAGCTTACTATTAATATACTGGACAGAGTACTATACTGTACAGCTTACTATTAATATACTGGACAGAGTACTATACTGTACAGCCTACTATTAATATACTGGACAGAGTACTGTACTGTACAGCTTTCTATTAATATACTGGACAGAGTACTATACTGTACAACTTACTATTAATATACTGGACAGAGTACTATACTGTACAGCTTACTATTAATATACTGGACAGAGTACTATACTGTACAGCTTACTATTAATATACTGGACAGAGTACTATACTGTACAGCTTACTATTAATATACTGGACAGAGTACTATACTGTTACAGCTTACTACTAATATACGGACAGAGTACTATACTGTCAAGCTTACTATTAATATACTGGACAGAGTACTATACTGTACAGCTTACTATTAATATACTGGACAGAGTACTATACTGTACAGCTTACTATAATATACTGGACAGAGAGTATATACTGTACAGCTTACTATTAATATACTGGACAGAGTACTATACTGTACAGCTTACTATTCATATACTGGACAGAGTACTATACTGTACAGCTTACTATTAATATACTGACAGAAGTACTATACTGTACTACACTTACTATTAATATACTGGACAGGAGTACTATACTGTACACCTTACTATTAATATACTGGACAGAGTACTATACTGTACAGCTTACTATTAATATACTGGACAGAGTACTATACTGTACAGCTTACTATTAATATACTGGACAGAGTACTATACTGTACACCTTACTATTAATATACTGGACAGAGAACTATACTGTACACCTTACTATTAATATACTGGACAGAGTACTATACTGTACAGCTTATTATTTTATTTTATTTGTGTTCTGTATGTATGGAGGAGAAACAATGTATGCACTGAGAGAGCTCTGGAGAACACTGATTATTGTAATAGTGGTAGAACATTGAGGGAAATGCTACATTACTGCGTGCAGAACGAGACTGTAGGGAATTAGTAAGAGGTGGTAAATTTATAAGATGGAAATCTTTGGACTCTACCCTTTCAAGAAGTGCGGTACGGAGGAAACCTCCCAACATATGTTAACAGTACTTGATACATGGGTGGACAGTGCCCCTGTACAGAGCCAGAATTTGTGCGAGGGTAAAATATCCACGGTTGATGGTTGAGCACACCTAACTTCTGGGATGCTGTTTTTGAAATAGTGGTGATATGGTCTACAAGGACAGGATAGAAGAAAAAGAGACACTAAGGATACTAAGTGAAGATGAGGGGTGGATTTGTGCGTTGTTGAAGAATAAGGGGTAGTCGTGTAGAAGATTGTGACGGGTAGACAGATGGAGAAATTGTGTTTTAGAAGCATTTCAAGTAACAAGATTTGTTCTGTCCCTATCAAACTAAATTGATTTATCAGAGGATAGGCGAACCATGCTACATTTGGAGTGCAAATAGGAGAGACGTTGAATAAATCTAATTGAGTATAGTGTAAGGTACAGTCGTCAGCATTTGAGTGGATAGGACTAGAGGTATGGTTGAGAGGATCATTAATGAAAATTAGAAACGGGATTGGTGAAAGGACAGATCCATAATTAACACTGGAGTAGATAGGTTAAGGAAGTGAATGGTGACCATCTACAGCGGCAGCAATAGAGCGGTCAGAAAGGAAATTAGCATTTAACGAGCAGATAGAGTGATATAAGCCAAGAGATGGTAGTTGGTGATAATAAGTAATTTGTGCCAGACTCTATCGTAGGCTTTGGTTATGTCTAGCACAGTTCATTAAACAGTACAGTAAATTAACACAAAAACGAGAACAGGAGATGAGCCGAATAATAATAAAACCAGCAAAGTGAATGTTGGACAATAAACAGGAAGACATTGACGCGAATGATGTTGGCTGGAACAATAGAGGGGATCTAGAGGGCCACAACGTAAACTAGAGAGACATGAATATGTATTTTGTTATCCTTCTCCCTAATGTATCTTATGTGAACATTATATAAGAGGACTGAAATTCATATGGTCTGTGTTATGCATCATGTACATACCTCCTACCATATCACTTAATAATAGTGTCATGATATAATACCACCAGGCAGATGATATGTTCCATATCGTCACCAAGAAAAGTTTAGCATACAGCTATAGGCTTAATATTATGATACATTTCACAAAATATAACACCATAAAGTTTACTATTAACTAATTCAGTATTATGGCGTGAGTTTATTTGTTTTTATTTTGTTCTGGGAGGATGAAGATGTCGGAAGAAAGGAGAGAAGACGAGAACAAATTAAGGAGGAAGGAAGTATGAAGATAGGAAGAGAAAAGAGGAGGGGGGGGGGGTTGCTGGAAGGAAAAAAGGTGAATAATAATTAAAGCTGATGTATTCTAACTATATTTCACAACAGCACTGTGTACGTCATTCTCTATAATGGAGGGCATGATATACAGTATATATAGCTTATTGTTTAGGCTAGTGCATATGTAAACATGTTAGCCTGGCATCACATATATCTATGCTTACATTAATTTTGTTTGTTTTCACCCCAGTATGGTGTTGGACCCAAACATATGCATGTTTGCATGTAAAGACGTGTGTTATGTTATGATTCCAAAATGATATGCAACCCAGAGTAAAGGTTGGAATCAATTATAAAAATCCCCAAGTTTGATATGCCTGAGCCTTTGCATGAGATAGCTGTTGTATATTTCCTAAAATATGGTTAAACAAATTAGTGATCTCAATCTTAATCTGTTCTTCATTCCCCCGTTTTCTCTTGTCAAATAAATCATTCTTATGATATTTCCTCTTTTATTCTCGTCACTCTGCTGTATCTCTTCTTAACTTATAAGCTGCGTAGCTATGGTATTTGAAAGTGCCCGCCATGCGAATGTATTTTGGTTCAATCCTGACGAAAGTGGCATATTTACCATATATATTATAATTAGTTATCCATGTGACCTATTTTACTATTAATATGAACATATGAACATTGAAATGCAATAAAACAAGACTAGTGGTAACAGCAATTGGCTGGTGAAATCGTATATTTTAGCCCCGCTGTCGTAATTTGACCAGGACCAGCGAGAGAGACACACCCTCCCACTCTCATGTCTCGCATGGCTCTGAAAGACAAGTGGAGGTCTGAGACTGGCTACAGGGTTGGAAAAAGAGTCCCCCATCCTCCCCCTCTCTTCCAGCTGTCCTCGCCGAAAATACTAGATAAATATCGGGAATAATATGGAAAATACCGGATAATTGAGGAGGGGGCAAGAGGGGGGAAAAGGTGGGGGGGACATATGTGGAGGAGTGATAGAAGGTATGGAGGGGAATTATCTCACTTAATCACATATTGCTTTGTTTTGAGTGCCAGTGCGCACTTGACTTATTAATCTGGCCACATTCGCCCAATAGAACCTTATAAAAGTCTGGTAGCAGTTCCTGGGTTAAATATTATCATTTTGGTTATTACATTTTACAATATTCTTCACAGTTCTCTTCCATTCCTTGTTTCTCCTTAGTGTTGCCTTTCATTCTCCCATCTGTCTTCTTGTTTTCTTTCTTCTCAAGGTCTATTTTACTTTTACTTCCCTCCTTTCAGTTATCTTAAAACAAATTATGTTTATTTTTATCTTGCCTTTTCTGTGATGCTCTCCCTTATCTCGAGCCTTTCCTTTCTTTCGTTGATATTTCTGTGGCTCTTCTGTAGTATCCCTGCTATGTCACTGTTCACACACCATAAAGCACTAACATATGATATAACTGTGGTCACTACTCAACCCTCCTTCTCTGTTGATTGTCTCTTGCTCAAAAATAATATTTTTGCTTCAAACACATTACAATATCGTATTATAGATCAAGCATTTTACTGAATTGAAAAGTCCATATAGAGTTGGAAGCATTATGACTATTCCAAAAAATTATCACCGATATGCATTTATGAACCTGAACGAAATAATGCATTAATAGTAGTCATACATGGAACACCAGATTATGTTGTGTTGAAACAAGCCAAAAACTATCAAACTCACTGGGTTCTCATTAACTTCATATTCTTAAGTATTTACTTCGCTCTTCCATTAACTATTGGTATTGTAAATATCTCACACGCATATTTCTATTTATTGTATAATATCAATCTCACCTATATTTTAAGTTAGCCTGCTTGTATAGATTTCCCTTTCAATATAAAGAAGTAGGTAAAATATTATATTTATAAATATCCTTGTAATAGGTGGATGTGTGGGGAAATGTACACACAGGGGCAAGGCCTATACACCTTAACCCGGTAACGGCGAGGGGGGGGGTAATGAACTAGCTCCCCATGGGCGAGCATATTGGCTCCATTCAGGCCTATAATCGTAATTTTACGATAAATATCGTTATTACCTATTCATATGAGCCTATTTTACCTTCACTATGAAGATAGTAACCTGTAACAAAAATACAAAAAGTGAAAATAAAAAAAATCTGGTCAATATTGCGAATATAGATGGACCAGCCCATTCATGAATTATGGAGAAAATTGAGGCAACCCCTCCCTCCACGAGGCCTCAAGCCACACTGAGCCTACTCATACACACACTCGGTTGTGTAATGGAGGGGTCACACATTCACGTATATTGCTCCCATCAGCTCCCGTCCGGCGTAATCGCCAATTTATGTAAAGACGCGAGTAGTTCCTGCCGTGAACGCCCATTCTTACCACGACTATTGCACTTCCCGACAGACGTACCGTAACGGGGCCAGTGTTACGTCAGACATAATGGAGTCGTATTGAACTACGTACGTGTTTGCGACGTGCGTAAGCATAGCCCCGTTCGACCGCATGGGCTGCCCGATCATGCGGGAACACAGGCCACGCCCATGCCACGCCCCCACAAGACCGGCGTAGCTGAGGCCGCACGTCTTGGGATTTGTTAGGTCGAATCTGGACCGGTTCCGGCCAATCGTAGGCACACCCCGTCTGACCAAACACAGACAAAGACAGTCTTTGTCAACCACGTCTGTCGGGGTTGCAATCTGGGAAGTACAAAAGGGCAGGACTGGCCACACCTTTCCCATTCCCACTCATTCCTCTGCACCATGAACAACATCACAGAATTCATCCTGGAGGAGTTCAAATTTGTGAACTCCTTAATCAAACCGGAGATTAGGCATAACACGCGGCTCATACAATGCATCCTTGCCTACATAGAAGTCTTAAAACTACTTGCAATAGCAAACTCCATCCATCAAGAGGAACAAGAGAAGAAGAAGGAAAGGACCAAGAGGACAGTGTGGGTGTGGCCATATCTACAATGGAGGCCTGAACATGGCCATTATGAGAACCTCATGCAAGAGTTGGCCAGAGAATGTCCACTACTGTACAAGAACTTCACCCGGGTAGACAAACAACTATTTGATGAGATTGTGGAACATGTCACCCCCATCATTCAGAGGAAACCTACGTTCTGGCGAAAATGCATTCCTCCTGGTCTGCGGGTGGCCATCACCTTACGTTTCCTCGCTACGGGTGAAACCTACAAGAGCCTGCAATTCTCCTTTCGTGTTGCCCACAACACCATCAGCCAAATTGTTCCAGACACATGCCAGGCCATCATCTCTGTCTACGGAGATCAGGAGCTCAAAACGCCACAATCGCCTGATGAATGGAAGGAGGTTGCCAGCGGCTTTGAGGAACGATGGAACCTGCTGCATTGTGTAGGAGCCATTGATGGCAAACACATGCGGATCTGCAACCCCTCCTTTGATGGCACATATTACTTCAACTACAAGAAGTTTTTTCCATTGTCCTGTTGGCAATTGTTGACTCCAACTATAAGTTCATCTACGTCGACGTTGGTGATGGTGGTGGCTTTGCACACACCCCTCTGTCTAATTTGCTTGAAAGACAGACCGCCAAACTGCCCCCCCCCCCCCCCCCCCCCCCCCCCCCCCGCCCCCCACCCCGAGGTCATCTCTACCGATCCCACTGGACCACCCACGGACTACTTCGTAGTAGGGGATGATGCATTCCCTCTGCGCCCCTACATGATGAAGCCCTACCCCCAACGATTCCTCTCGAAACCTGACCGGATCTACAACTACAGACTCAGCAGGGGCCGCCGGGTGGTAGAGAACACCTTTGGCATTCTTGCCAACCGCTTCCGGGTTTTCCACACTCTTATATCTATGAAACCTGAGCATGCAGAGGTTGTTGTGTTGGCCTCATGCATTCTGCACAACATCCTACGAGGACGAAACCCACCCCGAGCAGAGGTAGATCAAGAGGGCCCACACACCCACCAACTCATACCTGGCCCCTGGAGGACTGACCCACCTGTAGGAAGGAACCTACCAACCGTGGCCCGCAACACTGCAACCAGGCTTGCCAAGGAGCAACGGGACTACCTCAAGACCTACTTCTCTTCCCCTCAAGGATCTGTGGGTTGGCAGGATGACTGTATTTAGGTGAGTGAGGTTTTCCCCTGTTTAATTTGTATTTTGCTGTATATTTCAGTTTCATCTTAAATTTTTGTTATAGAGTCTTTGCCAGTTTTCTTTGTATTGTACTTTTATTAGTTACTTTTGATGTTCAGTAAGTTTGTAGGTTCTTCCATATTTTTTTTATTGTATATTTTTAAATTTCCTTTAATTACTTTAATTGTTCCCTGCTTACTTTATTTTTCATCTTTTAGTTTTATATTTCAATCAAGTTGTTAATTGTTTCAATGTTTCCTTTGTTTTTTACTGTATGTTTTATTTTATTTTTCATGAATTTCCATATTTATTATTAACCATATTATCAGTATTTCTTTTCAATTAGTAATTTATTTTTTATTACTTTCAGTATATATTTCATTTGTCATCTTATTAACCCTTAATTAGCGGCGAACAACATAAGTCGAGTTAAATAAAGCTGGACTATGTGGCGGCGCTCGACATAGGTCGAGTGGCAATTTCAGCACGTAATGTGGCTGAGAGAGAGAGACAAGTGGTGGCAGGAGACTAGCGAGCGTATGACTGCTCCAGACCACCGCGGCGAACCTACTGACACAAATCTCAGCTCCCTCCTCCCTCTCTCACTCGCTACATACTCAATTATGTACCGAAACTACCGAATTACCTGCTTTTTGCACTCGCGTTGCACGGTTATTGCAAGAAAACTATCCATCATACAAGGATCGTTATGGTGTCATTCGAAAGCTCTGTTTATGCCCTTTCAGGGATAGGTACTTGTTTTACGTTCTGGGTCTTATTTAGGCATGAAAATGATCACGTAAACAGCCCTATTTTGGCTAAAAACACCCCGCTGTGCGGTACATATAAATAAACCACATAGGCCGCTCGTAAGGTGTTAATAAATACTTTTGCTACAATATTGGAATTAGAAACACACACGTCATTACAAAATTGTTTTTAATTTGTAATACATGTCTCATTATCTACAAAATATAACATAACATTATTACATTAGGGTTGCTTCTTTGGGGTCTCCAGGCTCTGATTAGGGTTGCTTCTTGGGGGTCTCCAAGGTCTGATCGGGATCAATATTTGGTGCTGGCGTAGCTGGGTTCGAAGGTGCAGGTGAGGATGCCGGCAGATACTGTTCTATGTTGAAGCTTGTGTTCCCAAGCCCAAACTGGGAGCTCAACTGCGAGAGGTCGAAGTGCGTCGGTGTGGAGGCAGTAGGTGGCTGAAATGTGGCAGGGGAGGCAGAGGGTGTTGCCGATTGGGGCGGCCGCATCATCAATGTCTGCAGTGCTGCAACCTGGTGTGCAGGTAGCACGTAGGTAGGAGCAGGCTTGGGCAACACTGGTTGAGGCAGGGTGATTGCCGGAGTGCCCTGGTACATCACAGCGGTTGGTTGAGGTTGAGGTTGAGGTGGTTGTGGTTGAGGTTGTGGTTGTGGTTGTGGTTGTGGTTGTGGTTGTGGTTGTGGCGCCGGAATGCCATAATTTCATATGGCATGCAGCATGAGGTCCGGACCAACACTGGTGACTCCCTCCTCAAAGGCAGTCTTGAACCTGTGGAGGGCTGCCAGGAGCTCACTCTTGAATGGAGTTCTAAAATTGGCCGGCAACCCCACACAGTCCTTTGCCATGACATCCATGGAGGCGCGCCAATACTGGAGTTCGGGGTCCTCCACCAAATCAGCCACCCCAGCCAGGTTCTGCCGCACCTGCTCCGCAGTGACAAGGACCTGGTAAGGGAACAAGGAACAAGAGAAGATTAAACACACGAAACATAATATATTTAATATTGGATCAATTATGAATGTTAACAAATAAAATGATGTGGTATTCTGTGAAGCCTAATATGTTCAAAGTTATTGTTACCATTATGGAAAAAGAGAAGATTAACACGTTGCACAACACACGAAACATAACATATTTCAATAATTAACCAATTATGAATGTTAACAAATAAAATTATGTGGTATTCTGGGAAGCCAATATGTTCAAAGTTATTGTTGCTATTATGAAACTAATATTTCCTCTACTCACTTGCTCCAGGGTTCCCGTTCCGTGGGTTGCAGGAACAGCACCAGGAGGCTTCCCCTGCTTCGCCCTCCACGGAGGCATGAAGATGGCTGGGGTGGTGTTCTCCTGACTGCCGGCTGCTTTGTCTTCCTCATCAGCGTCTGCTGGGGCGGGGTCATCAGGCACAGGACCACACACAGGAGGCACAGGAGCAGGTTCGGCAGCTTGGGCAGCAGACTGTTGAGACATGAATGTATAATTAGTAACATGTAAATTATTTATCAACTGTTAAATACCAATCAACATAACCATTCATCCTTGTAACCTTTAAATAAAATGAATAAACTGCTTTGTGTTATTATGTGTTTCATTAACAAAAATGTTAGGTAATTATAAACTTAAGTGAACAAGATAAATTTACAAAAATAATGGCACCATTATAAGCAAAATATTTCAGAAAAAGACAAATCCTGTTACTGTCCTGAGGACGCCAAAACTCTTGGCTTGCTATCGCTCGCCAGGAAAATATTGATGTTGTTGACGATTTAATAGTGAAACGGTTGGGAAACAAACAAATATAAACGTACCTGAGGCATACCCAGATTCCGGGGCTTCTTCTGTCGCACGATGTGGGGCTTGAGGAACTGGAACATGGCCAGTATCCACTTCTCCCTCTCAGTCAACCTCTTGGCCCCCTCACCACTCTTGTCCTTGGTGAGCCTGCCAAACTTGGAGCGGAGAGAGGTGAACCACGTCAACAATTCCAAGCCGGTGATGGGGGGGCCCAGACTGGCTGCCTTCTCCGCCCAAACATGGTCGATGTGCTCCTTGTCTTTGTGGCAGTTATCACCCTTATCATACAGATAAGGCACATCCTGTTCCAGCCAGTCTCCCAACATACGCTCCTGCGCCTCCGTCAGGATAATGTTGGTGCTCTTCCTGCGCCGTTTTATTGGTACTGTTGGCTGTTCCTGTCCCTGTCCCTGTTCAACGTCGTCGGGGTTTTCCTCACTTTCATCCACGTCCAACACCTCTCCATCATCGTCGGGTATATTCATCAACACTTCACCGTCAGAGGGGTTAATCGGCGAGGTTCCAGACGACGAGGGGACAGCCGGTGAGGTTGCAGAGTTCGAGGGGAGAACTGGTGAGGTTGCAGAGTTCGAGGGGCCAGGCGGTGAGGTTGCAGAGTTCGAGGGGACAGGCAAGGTTGCAGGCGTCAAGGGGACAGGCGATGATGAGGTTGCAGGCGTCAAGGGGACAGGCGGTGAGGTTGCAGACGTCTTCTTCACGCTTCTCTTGGTAGCCTCGGTAGCCATGGTGATAGGGCAGGGCAGGGCAGCGTGCAGAGGGTGGCAGGGTGGCAGGCAGGGTGGCATGGTGGCAGAGTAGCAGGGATGGTGGTGGTCGTCATGGTGTGGTGAGAACTATGACGGCAGTACCTCCCGTTGTCCCTATATACCGCTCCGTACGACGTTGCCGCGTCTTCCCGGCAACACGCAGTGCGGCGGTGTTGACAAACGAACGTACACTTCCACGTTCGACTGGAACTTTCCACGATGGACGGGAGCAGCTCCCGTCTGACGGGCGAGCGGCTACGTCTGACGGGCGAGCTGCTGCGTCTGACGGGGCTGCTCCCGTCAGACGGCCGTGGTGGCCCGGTCGGTCGTAAGCTTTCCCGTCTTTTAACATATGTGAGGGCGAGCCACGTATTTGATTCCACTCGAATCAACAACCGCGCGGCCTCGGCCACACCCACAACATTCCCGACCCACGTGGGCTACTCGTTTCTACTCTCGCCATGCGTGAGTACCCCCCCGACTGGCCGCAATTTCATTTACGTTTTGAGTATTATGCCCTTACATTTTACGTAATCGGTTGCCAACTACCAATATACCTTCGTTTACAAAAGACGGGAGCTGACGGGAGCAATATACGTGAATGTGTGACCCCACCATAACACACCCGCTAGGCACGTAAGCACATCCCCCACACAGTTTGCTAATGTTAGCACAAAAATATACCAACAAATTAGGGAATAACAGGGAAAATAGGTGATAATTGAAGGGGGAGGGGAAAGGGAGGAAGGAGGGGATGTGGAGGAGTGATATGAGGTATAGGGGGAATTTTTTTTTTTTTTTTTAGTGCTATTTAAATGTTTTTTTTAGGCCTCCCTCTTAACCCCTTCTTTACCGCATATCCAAAACGTGTACTACCGTACTCGCAAAAAAAGTTTGGCTGAAGAACCGTGACTCGGTCTCGTGTACTATGGTACACGGGACCCTAATAGGAGTCAATAAGGCTTCATATTTTGCGGTTTGGGTGCTATTATGATCCCCATGTGTTGGCAAATGGCATCTATGCCAATGATGCCACACATCATTGTCATGCCCCTGTCATGGGGCATAGAGTTATGCCAATGACTCAAATATTTTTTTTAGGTCATTGTACCCTACAGTATATAGTTTAGTGTTTGTACATATAATACCCTATATTATGTGATATAATATAACATGGAAATAACTAACATGGCAATGGGGGGTCTGGTTGCCAGTCACGTGGCCTTGGGCTTGAGCCATGAGGGTGGGGAGGGAGGGAGTGACGGAGTCAGTGTATCTCCGACAGGCGTCCGTGAGGGTGCCACAGGATTATTACCAGTGCCATGGCGTCCTTACCTAGTGAATCCGACAAGGAAGTGGACCTGTACAGTGACTTAGATGTATCAGATGACAATGAGGAACACTCAGACATCTCCATTAGTGACGAGGATGAAGATTATTTACCCGAGAATGACAGTGATGTTAGCGGTAGTGAGGAAAGTGAAACTGATGATGATATCTCCCCACCATTGTCCCCCACCCCCACTGCCGCCGCTGGCCCTCCCGCATTTCATCTCCTGGCAGATCCCTTTGCCGACCAGCGGCCCACCAATTACCACAGGTTATTGAAGATTTTGAAGATGTGCATCCAGCTATTATTCAACAACATGAGGCAGAGGAAATGACAGCCTTGGATTGCTTTGAACTATTTATTTCGAAGGACATTGTGAATACTTTATGCCTGTGGACCAATGCGAGGGCTAATAAGTTCTTCAGGGAGAACCCTACCAAGAATAGAAAAAGATTTATGGGAAGGAAGTGGGTAGACGTGAAGGAAGATGAGATGTATGTGTTTATTTGCCTTCAATTATTGATGGGGGTAACCAAATTGCCCAAGATATCAGATTACTGGAGCACCTCCATAATGTGTAGAGGCCCTCCTGTGTACCACTCCTCCATCATGAGTAGGAACAGGTTCTCTCAAATCATGAGGTTCATTAGATACTCACACCCAGATGATGCACAGCCCAAGATGCCCATGACCAACCAGGATTGGCAGTTTTGTTTCATTGTTGCAAGAAAAAACTACCTTGTATTTCTCTGCTGGAAGCAATTTCGCAGTTGATGAAGCTCTCATACTTTTCAAAGGCAGATTACACTTCAGACAATATATAAAAACTAAGAGAAAACGCTTTGGGTTGAAGCTGTTTGCACTTTGCCCAAGTTCACCCAGTGCCAGGGGGTATACATGGAACTTTTGCCTGTAGACACCCCGCCTCTATGACAGGATGTTGGATGACCCTGAACTACAGCCCCTCTCGAAGTCAGAGCGAGTACCTGTGTTTCTGATGTTGGACCTCATGAAGAAGGGAAGGCATGTCATCCTTGATAACTGGTATTCTTCCCTCCACCTTGCTGAGTACCTGTTGGCCCGGGACACTTTGACTACAGGCACAATTCGTGCAAATCGAGGTGTACCCAAGACTGTGAGGGATGAAAAACTTAAAAAAGGGCAAACCTTGTTCGCCAGAAAAGATGAGATTCTGCTGGTCAAGTTTCATGACACGAAGGAAGTGAATGTCATCACCACCAAATATGAGGCAGGTTTCGTGGAACGTACTCGCCATGTGAGGGGGGGTAAGGAGGAATTTATCAAGAAACCAGTACCAATCCAGCGCTACAACGAACAGATGGGTTCAGTTGACTTGGTGGACCAACTTTTGGAGCCAACTGACCCCACCAGGAAGTCGTATGCATGGTTCAAGAAGATCGGCCTACACATGATCTGCAGAATGTTGCTCAATTCCCGTACGATCTACATGAATCTTCGCCAATATACCAAGTGGATGGAATATGGAGATTACATAAAACTTGTCGCCCATGAACTTCTCTCCAAGTACTCTCTCGGCTATTGTGCTCTGTGTGTGGTGCAAGATGAGGAAAGATCGCCTAAAAAGAAAGAGAAGAAGAAGGCCAAGCAGGGAGGGGGGGCAACAAGGGAAGGTGAAACTGGTATCTGCCATGGACTGCTTGTAATACCTGCCAATGACAACAAGAAAAGACCTCAAAAGCGTTGCCGAGTGTGTTCCAAAGAGGGTAGGGCAAAATTCAGTAGGAAATATTGCCCTGCCTGCCCTCAGCAGCCTGGTCTGTGCTCGGTGGAGCACTATCAGGCTTGGCACTCCCAGTAGCACTCTGACACTCATGGTGCACCAGCCTCGGAGTGCACCACCTCACCTGCCGCGGTGCGCCTACCTTTGATCGCACCGCCGCGCCTACCATTCATCGCACCGCCCTACTTCACCTACTTTCTACCTGTACCTACCTCATTGTCAATGGATCTCATCCACACTTACAAGGTGAGTAATACAATCATTATTGTCTTCATTATATATGTTTTTATATCTCCAGCCATTATATTTATCTGTATAGTAAAGGATTAGTAAAGCAATTTGTTACGCATGTAATATTATATGTAAATTATTTTAACATATGATACACACATCTCATGGTCAATATCTACATGACAACATAAAAAAATAAGAAATATAGCCAAAATTAACGATGTAATGATAAAACATAAACTACCCCACGAACGAGCGGGAGCGCGGGAAAATTCGGTTTGGGAAGGGGAGGGTAGGACTCGCGCGGGTATGGTCCTGCGGTAAAGAAGGGGTTAAGAGCTTTTCCGCCGTCGCCCAGTAAAACCTCTTAAGAGGTTTGCCGCCGTTTACGGGTTAAGTGAGCATATGGTCCTAATCGACTACCCATGCAATCTCAGCGTCGATCATAATCTGTCATTATAAAAAGTTAATACTAGTACGGGCAACAAATGTCACCCGTCACTGGCACCTTGTTCTCTGCTAAAATCGAGCGGAAACTGCTGATATGACTTGAAGGCAATACTGTTAGGCGATATAATTTGAATGACAATATGCTATATACATAAGAGTAAATATCTTAAAGAATCATTGGCTAAATAACTTATACTGAATAACTGCATGTGACAAACAGTAATGTTAATGATGACACAAGGAATACATATTATATGTACAGCTACTGACAAATGTTTGTGAGTTCTTGCAATATTATTATGCAAATATATATATTTAGATTGAGTTTCAGATTAAATAAAGTAAATATTAAGAAGTATATACAATTTAGATATTAACCCCTTCCCGATGGGACCCGTCACCTGACGGGCACCAAAATCTGCTTACTATGTATCCTGGGAGTGAGGCAAGCGGTTACAGGCAGCGCAGGACTCCTTCGTCCATCGCCCACCAAGGCTGGACCCGCACGACGTAACTCCGAGCCAGCTGTCACTTCACTGCAGCGTTGCACATAGCGGAAATAGTTCAAAACCGCTAATTTTTTAGCAATAATGGCCGAACTTTGCAAGATCGTTACAAAAAAACAAGACGTAGTACAGAGATGATTCAGGTGTCATTGGAAAGCTCAATTTCTGTACGTGCACGGGTATATAATTGTATTACGTTCTGTCTCTTCTTAATTCATATTAATATGCAGGGAATGAAGGTGGAGGTTATTTATTACCTCTCTGTGGTGGAGGGGTGAGAAATTTCCACCACCGCTTTTCTCCGGCGAGACGTAGAAGTCGGCCAAAGGGGATCGGGGGCAGGGGGCCTGGTATCCTTCTCCCCTTAAATAAATCTACCAAAAAAACGAGACAGAGATAGGGGCGAGGGAACGCGTTCGTGGTCCCGGACCCTAAGAATAGGAGCTTTGAATGTGCGTGGATGTAGTACGAATGAGAAGCGAGAGGATATTGGAAGGTTATTTGAAAGAAGAAAGTATGATGTGCTTGCACTGAATGAAACAAAGATGAAAGGAGAGGGAGAAGTGGATTTTGGAAATGTGATAGGTAGAAAGTCTGGAGTTGACGAGGGAGTCAGGGGGAAAGAAGGAGTAGCTATTATTGTGACGGAGGAGTTGAGAGAGTTTATAAAAGAGTGGAAAGAGGTGTCATCAAGGCTAATGTGGGTGCGAATGCGGTTTAAGGGTGAAAGGTGGGTTTTTGTAAGTGCGTATGGACCAGGAAGTGAAAGAGAGTTAGACGAGGTAGAGGGTTTCGGAGAGGATTTGAGAGATTGTCTGCAAGGGTTTGATGAAAATGAAAATGTTATAGTTTTAGGGGACCTAAATGCTAGGGTAGGAAATGAGCCTGTTGAGGGAGTCATCGGTAGTTTTGGTGTGGATGGTGTAAACGAGAGTGAAGAAAGACTGAAAAATGTATGTGAAGAGTGCAGATTGAGTGTAGGTAATACGTTCTTCAAAAAAGGCGTATACACAAGTATACCTGGCATAGACTTGTGAGGGGAGAGATTGTAGAGAGGGCATTGATGGATTATGTGCTGGTGACAAGGGAAAGATTGTGTAGACTGCTGGATGTGAATGTGATGACAGGTGAGGCGGAGGGTATGTCAGATCATTACCTGGTGGAGGGAAAGCTAAGAGTTAAGAGTTACAGGAGAATAAGAGACAAGCGTGAAGTAAGAGAGGTAATAAAAGTTAGTGAGTTAGAGAAGAGTGAAAAAGAGAGGGAGTACAAGGAAAGACTAAATGAAAAGTGGATGGAAGTGAGAGAGATGGTAGAGAGAGAAGTAGAGGTTGAATGGCAACAGTTTAAGGAAGGAGTGAAAGCAAGTGCAGAGGTAGTATGCGGCAAAAGGAAAGTAGGAGGCAGAGGTATCAGGAAGGGAAGCGAGTGGTGGAATGATACGGTGAGAAAGGCAGTTGAGGAGAAGAGACAGTATTTTGAGAGGGTTTTACAGGATGGTAGTGTTGAGGTATGGGAGAGGTACAAGGAGAAAAGGAGAGAGGCAAAACGGAAAATTAGATTAGCGAAAAAAGATGCTAACGAAAGGTGGGGTCTAAGGTTGAGTGAGAATTTTGAAGGACGAAAGAAGATGTTCTGGAAGGAGGTAAATAAAGTAAGGAAAGAAGGACAAAAGAGGGAAGAGTCAGTGAAAGATGCAAATGGAGAATTACTAGTGGAACCAGTTGAAGTGAGGAAAAGATATGCCAAGTGTTTTGAATCTTTGTTAAATACAAGAGATGGAAGAGAAGCAGAGATTGAAGCAGAGGTGGATGGAGATAGGTTACCCAGGCCACCCAGGTGGCAGAGAATGAATGAAAGGATTGAGGAAAATGAGGTGAAAGAAGCAGTGAAACAAATGAGAGCGGGAAAAGCAGAAGGTTTGGATGGTATTGCTGTGGAGTGTATAAAGAAGGGTGGAGATGTGATAATAGATTGGTTGGTGAGACTTTTCAATGTGTGCTTTGCTGTGTCAATGGTACCAATAGACTGGAAGAGTGCATGTATTGTGCCGTTGTACAAGGGGAAGGGAGATCGGCAGGAGTGTTCAAGTTATAGAGGTATTAGTTTATTGTCAGTGGTGGGAAAGCTGTATGGCAGGGTGTTGATAGAGAGGATAATAAAGTGTACGGAAGTTGCAATAGGAGAAGAACAGTGCAGATTTAGGAGGGGAAGAGGGTGCGTGGATCAGATGTCTGCAGCAAGACAGTTATGCGAGAAGTATTTAGAGAAGCATAAGGAGATATTTTGGGCTTTTATGGACTTGGAAAAAGCATATGATCGTGTGGACCGTAAAGCAATGTGGAAGCTGTTAAGGATTTATGAAATAGGAGGAAATTTGTTAGAAGCAGTTAAGAGTTTTTATGAAGGGAGCAGAGCATGTGTGAGAGTAGGAAATGGTGAGTTGAGTGAATGGTTTGAGGTAAAGGTAGGTTTGCGACAGGGTTGTGTAATGTCACCAGGGCTGTTTAATATGTTTATGGATGATGTGGTGAGGGAGGTGAAAAGGAAAACTATGGGAAGAGGATTGGGTTTAGTAGGAAAGAATGGTAGAGATTGGGAGTTGAATCAGTTGCTGTTCGCTGATGACACAGCATTGGTGGCGGATTCTGATGAGAAACTGCAGTGGGTAGTCAAAGAGTTTGGTGTGGTTTGTGGAAGGAGGAAACTGAAGGTGAACGTCAATAAAAGTAAAGTAATGGTGTGCAATAGGGGAGAGCATAGGGTGAATCTAGATGTGAGGCTGGATGGGGAAATATTGGAACAAGTAGAGTGTTTTAAATATCTAGGAGGAACGATAAGCAGGAGTGGAGGAATGGAAATGGAGGTAAAACAGAGAGTGTGTGAAGGAAGGAAGGTTTTCGGAGCAATGGGAAGTATGTGGAAGACGAGAAATCTCGGAGTGAAAGTAAAAAGTGCACTGTATCAAGGAATTGTTGTGCCAACAGTGATGTATGGGGCTGAGACATGGGCTCTGAAGAAAAAGGAGAAAAGAGGGCTGGATGTGATGGAGATGAGCTGCTTGAGGAGTATGTGTGGAGTTACTCGTAGATACAGATTGAGAAATGAAGAGATACGTAGGAGAGTGGGGCAGCAGGAACATTTGTCAGCCAGAGTGGACAGAAGGGTGCTGAGTTGGTATGGTCATGTTGAACGAATGGGAGATGAAAGGCTTACAAAGAGAATATGTGAGTCAGGTACAAGGGGAGATAGAAGGGCAGGAAGACCCACATTGAGATGGAGAGACTGTGTAAGAAAAGCTTTGAATGATAGAGGAATGATTATAGATCAGGCAGGGGAAGTGGTGGTGGACAGGAGTGAATGGAGAATGCTTGTGAATAGTTGAGTGAACACGTGGTCATTTGGAGTAAGGGGTCGGGCGCAAGTTGGACTAGATAATAGTCCATCAGGCGCCTGGCCCGGGGAGACGATTAATATGAAGGGTGCGCCTGGAAGTGTGGTGGGAGGGCGTGTGGCTTTGGCTCCGCTGCGTGTCTGCCTGCCGAGATCGGAACCACTCCGGGTGGTCGAGGGCCGGGGGAGTGCTGAAGCGACCTTGGTGACCCTGGTCTCTGGGTCTTCTCCTGGGTGACCTGGATGTGCGAGAGTTGGTGCTTTTTATCTGTGTTTATTCGTTGTTTTATGTTGTTTTTGTGTTTTCCCTGTTCTTGCTCTGTCTTGAGTCGGCTACCCCCAAAATGGGGATTGGGCCTGAGCATATAGATAGATAGATGGAATGAAAGTTAATTAGAGTCAAAGCCCCCACAGGCAAGGATTTAACATATAGCTGCTTTGATCTGAACATCATTATGAATGGATATATTTACATAGAGAAAATCACAAGAGCTCACAAACATTTGTCAGTAGCTGTACAATGCAATAGATGGGTAGAGCCTATGAAATACAATAATATAATATGGTAAAGGGAGGAAAAACTAGCATAAGTAACGTGTTGTTTGGAGGCTTCTACGTTAATCAAATACATTCAAATCAATATTCTCAGAGTCATTCACGAGAAACATATTATAAATATATTAGATCATGGGGAGCAATGGATAGAGTGTGTATTGTGTAAATGTGTGATCCGTGCTTTAGAGGTGAGATGAGGGGCAGCAGGATTTGTAAGACCAGCTTGGTATTCCCCGGGGAGCTGTTGGGTGGAACGAGTGACATACTATAGGTAGCACCAACGAACCTGACAATAATCTTGATCCCTGACCTCTCTGTAACTCAAAAGGGCCTAGAGCAAACTGGCTGTAAATATCCACACCTATTTCCTGGTGGACTCTTCCTAAATGATAGAAACGTTAGCCTGATTGCTTTCATTCATTTTGAGTTATAAGAAGTTAAGGGCCCAGATTATTGTCAAGTTCACTGGCGTTACCATAGCTGGGAGAGGGACATGTGGCATCAGATGCTTTGCAGATGATGGTACTTGTGGGGGGTAATGCGTTGCTTCTTATGAGGATGCTTGTGTTGAGGTGATAAATGCAAGGTGTGCTGGGTTCTCTCTTGCAGTTGAATTGGGCATAAGTTGTATTTGTTCGTATGGAAGTACAACATTTTCAATATTCACTGAAAATAAATCATATAGGCCTAAACCTACAATTCTAAATGTGAAAATCTGGAATAAATAGTAGAGTGCGTGATTCCTTCATCTAGAAGTGAGACATGAATCAAATTTATACTATTTCAAGCAAAGATAAATACAAAAACGATGGGCGACTTTATTAAGTTCATCATTGACTCTCGCAGTCAAATAATAAATGATAATGGTGTTTGTAGTCTTTGATACAGTCTTCTCAAAAACAGATTGATATGGCATAATTATATGTTGACTATTTTGTTATAATTTTGGACTTCCTTGATAGCACAATGACGGGCTAGAATAATATTGAAGTTCATCCTGAACTTTTAGTACGTCCTGGTGAGATGTAGTTTGCCAATACCATTGGAATCAAATTAGAACAGATCCTTGTTATTCATTTGGAAACCGATATTGGAAAAAAATACATATCAATTTCGTTGCCTTGGAGAGAGAGAGAGAGAGAGAGAGAGAGAGAGAGAGAGAGAGAGAGAGAGAGAGAGAGAAGCATTTGTATGGGAAATCGTAGAGCTTCTGAGTGGAAAATTGAAATGCAAATTACAATGTTTTGATAAAAGGAAAACATTTTGAATGATTTTGAGCCAGTATTGAGTTGTATGTAAAATGGAATTTACGCCACGGTGTGATGTCACTATGGCTGTTTATTATACTATGAAATATGCTTGGATGGTGTGGCCTGAAGAATTTAGTTGAAGTAGGTATGAGGGTAAAAGTGAATGGCTATAAGGTGTCTAAACCTAGATGATGGTGTCCTGTTGGCAGAAAGTGTGTCATAGCGTCGAAAGGTTGTGCGTGTGTGACAGCCATTTTAGTAAGCGCAACATACTGGCAGCCTACTCCACCTTCCATTTCCTCAGTCACATAATGTTGCCATGCTATTACATGGACACAGAGAGAGAGAGAGATTGAGTGGTATTCTTAAGTGGTCCCTATGAGGAAGCAACAATGGCAGGAAGGATGCTTGGATAAGACTGTGAGCACAAAGGAGTACACATCAAGTTAAGCACCATCATATCCATTAACCTGTTAATGTTGCTTGTCCAAGGGTTACTTATAGAGAGAGGTTGAGTCGCAGAAACTGAGTATTTTGTGATTCCTTTTTGGGTATGTGTAAGGTTGTTGTTTACTTGAATTTGCATGTAGGTGTGAACTTAATAATATGACATGTATATACACTCTATGGTACAAAGAGACATAATATGATCATAGTTTTGAATGTGTATAAAGTAGATTTGCTGTGTAGTTCTCAACTCAGCATCGCCCCTCCGCAACCAAATGTTAAAATGAGAAGGGATTTGGAACAATTCCAGCCAAGGCAATACTATATATGTATTCTCCAACCCATATCAATAGCTTGGTATCAGTTCTATTCTTGGATCAAGCCCTAAATTGACAGTGTAAAACAGAATGATGCATTGACTATGCTTTGTAAACAGCTTTGGTGGTGACACTCGCGTTACAGACACCGCCAGACTTCTACAGTATACTCAAAACGCATGCGGGAGAGAAGAGTGTGGGGCTACAAATTTTAGTTTGCCACTCAATTATTCTGGCAAAGACTTATCAATCCATTACGGTAGGTATAGTAGATTATAGTAATTAACTACCCATAATTATTAAAGTTTAAAACAAATTGTATGACCTTTATGTGGAAAACTGTTGGGGTTGTCATGGTATGTCTCTGTGAGCTGAGGTACAAGGGCAGTAAAACAATCTGCTATGGTGGCTGAACATGCTACTTGTCTGTCTACAGCAATGGTGCTTGTTGGAAGAGAACTGATGAATTTGTTAGGGCCATAACGAACTCCTCCTTCCTGATAATGTTTAAAACGCTTTTGACTGTGTTTGTAAAGAAAACATGGCCATTCAATTGTAAGTCACTTAAATACAATGAACTTGGTTAGACTGTTGCATATAATAACCACATCGAACTGAATACCATTTGGTATATTTCTTAAAACACCCGTATAATTTCCATTTCTACTTCATGGACGAAATCTAAAGAAAAATGATACAAATTGTGTGTAATTAATGTATGACCTACACTCAGATGATTAACCTTTATTAATGTATGACCTACACTCAGATGATTAACCTTTATTAATGTATGACCTACACTCAGATGATTAACCTTTATTAATGTATGACCTACACTCAGATGATTAACCTTTATTAATGTATGACCTACACTCAGATGATTAACCTTTATTTATGTATGACCTACACTCAGATGATTAACCTTTATTAATGTATGACCTACACTCAGATGATTAACCTTTATTAATGTATGACCTACACTCAGATGATTAACCTTTATTTAAGAATTGTCGGCCTTACACTTTCATGCACCACAAGGATCAATGTTTGAACCTGTTCTACATTGATGTCTGACTAACATGCACATTTTCAAACATTGATGACATAAATATTGCAAGGTGAATTTTTAATCTCACATAAAAGAGATTGAGTACTAGTTAGATTACTGATTATATTGGGCAAATATTTAGAAAATATATATTAACATGTAGAAAAGGAGACTGCTTTAAACCGATAGGCAAGTATTTATATCCAGAGACATATAGCCCACCTAACAATGTGTGTTTTGTTTTCTATGGACATGAAGGAGACAAAAGGCAATATTACCTGTAAAAAGTGCCCCCCCCCCCCCCCCCCTTCCCCCCAAGATAGACTGAGTGACAGACAGACAAATTGAAAGTATGTGAGCTAAATTGGATTATTCTGTGTAAGTGAGGCACAAATGGAAACAGTGAGGGAAGCCAGGCAAATGAAAGAGGAGTTCCAGAAACTCCTTATCATATGCCTATGTGGCATCCCCTGGGTACTGCCCTGTTCGATTGGTAACTACAATCTCCCCACTGTATACAATCTCCCCACTGTATACAATCTCCCCACTGTATACAATCTCCCCACTGTATACAATCTCCCCACTGTATACAATCTCCCCACTGTATACAATCTCCCCACTGTATACAATTAAATATCTAACTTAATATTTTATTTACAAAATTTAATTTTGGTCTAATCGAAAACACTTTTCAGTTAGACGAGACATAAACAAAGAGGTTTCCTAAGTCGTATATTTTATAATAAATGGAAATCATAGTTTTTCACTATATAAAGAAATAAAATAGTGATCATGAAAGCGGAAAAGGAGCAAACTGTGGCCGAATTAACCTCTCGAATATTCAGTGGCTGCTTCCTGTCTTAATCTCTCTCTCTCTCTCTCTCTCTCTCTCTCTCTCTCTCTCTCTCTCTCTCTCTCTCTCTCTTATGCACACATATGATATTATACCCACAGACATACTCACTTTTACAGTCTCGGAAACAATAACATATACATATTCATTTACTTATGTGCAAATTGTGGAGTAATTTTACAATTACCATAGAAATCCCCCTCCCTCCTCCTACAGTTACCTCACCATAAATTGCATTGCTGACCATGACGTGCTTATAAAAAAAAAAAAAAAACAGTTTACATAAATTGTTTAACACCTTAAGAGCGGGTGGTGGAGTATATTTCACTGTGCCGCCCAGCGTTTTTTTTTTTTACCATAAATGGGGTTGTTTCCGTGCTCTTTTTCATGCATAAACAAGATCCAAAGCGTAATACAAGTATGTATCTCTGAAAGGGCGTAAATTTAGCTTTCCAATGACACCCGAACCATCCTTCTACGATCACTGGTTGTCTTGCAACGATCGTGCAACCGAAGGGCAAAATCGCTAAAGTACGGCAATTTCTTTATATAATTACGTATGTAGCGAGGGAGTGAGGGTGGATGTAAGTGAAGTACATCTCAGTTGGTCCACGGCGGCCGTGGCGAGCGGTAATGAGGTAACCAAGGCTCCTCCCGTCGCTCGTCTCTCTCTCTCAGAGCCAATATTGCGCCAAAATTGCACACAGACTTAAGTCGGGCACCGCCACATAATCCAAATTTTTCGATACGGACTTAAGTCGGGCCCCGATAGACAGGGGTTAATGAGTATATATGCTTGTACAACAATTATATTTAACCAGTGACATTGGCATTCTTTCTTCCTAAAAAAAAAGATATAATGTGAGGCATAATGCAGAGGCCCTGCAGTACTGAGGTTTGTTTGAAAAGTCGTGGGGATAACAGATGCGTTAGTACCACGATGAAAGTTGAGAAAAGGCGGCACAATTTATATAAAATAAACCTGACATTTGTCATAGGGTAATGAGAAGAAATACGTTGTGGAACATCATGTTGATTTATTCTAATTTTCGGCGACGTCACGCAGCCATCCTCAGGAAAGGGTTACCAACAGATCCTAAAAATTAAGTATAACTGTATATATTGCTAAAAAAGGACCACTAAAATTGTATACATTGTTGAACACGTGGCAATTTGCTTATCTACGAAACAATTAAACAACATAATTCTGGCCAACTAGGCAAGTTTTGAATAAAAGTAAATCTACGGCTAGACAACATCCAAATTCAAAATAGCTAAATTTCAATGCAACAATAGAAATACAAAACTCATTAGATATCAAATTTATATGTTATTATTTCTTTTTCAATTCAAATATTATTCTGAACTGTAAAGGCTAAAATCTATTAAAATTTTCACCTACCGCTAAACAGCGTCCAAAGCATTATGCTAATAGTCAACCATGTGAGGGCAAAACTTAGCAAAAACAATCATAATATACGAGAATATTAAAATGAAGGACTTTAGAAAATAGTTCAAATTATCTTGTAATACAAATTAATATAAAATCCTAGTAATCCTAATCACATCGAACCGCAACATAAAGCAAAAAAAAAAAAAAAAAAAAAAAAAAAATTGAATTACTTTACTCCAAGAATCAAAAGATAAGTGTTGAAATTCATATACAGGAAAATTGTCACAAACAAATCGGAACTCACCATGACACCACGCAGTCTCCTATGAAAGACGATGAGGGACTGATTAACTGAACAAATTTGAGCCCTATTTGTAAACTCACTATATGGTGAAAATTAAACGAAATCAAATGAAAAACCAAACTACAGAACACCCAAAAAGCAACCAATTGTACCCAATAATGAACCTTCAACTATTATTGACAAGATTTATTTCTGGTTTGTGCTTATTCATTAGCATTTGTTCGCCTATTAAAGCCTCATACGTGCTTCTAAACCTGCCGATGATTTCAAAATCCCTCTCCCTAAAAGGGTGATCTTCATTACGGGAGTGTTCCCTTACTGCAGAAAAGACATACTCTTCAAAAATATTCCAGACCTGAAGTTTTTCCCCAAATGCTCATATATTCTCATTTTGAATTATCTACTCGAACATCCAATGTACCCAGCCTGACAACTGGGACAAGTTAATTTATACACGATATTTGAGCATAAGGAGTCCGGCACCCGATCTTTGAAGCTGAAGAAGGTTCCTATCCTGAATTCATTGGTGAATACAATTCTAAAATTGATTGCAGGAAAACTCTCCCAGAGTACGTTATTAACCCGTGGAGCCCCGGCTAGTTTTGTAATGTTTGCGCACCAGAACCCGGCCGGTTTTCAAAAAATGGTTTTATTCCAGAAACAATAGCGAATGGGTTAGGAATGAAGGAAAAACCACGAAAAACCGCTCAAAAAGCTTAAAAAATGGTCCTACAGAGACCCCGAAAACGGATTTTACAAGAGTAAAAAATTGAAGGCAATTATCCCCAAAAAACAGGTTATTGCGCGCTCGCGCGCACGCACGTGGACTTTGAGAGTTTTCAACCATCGGCACGGTTGCGTGGGATACGTACACAGTTCCCATACAAATCTGAGCCCTCTTGAGTGGCTACACCTGAGGTCACGGTCGGCGCAATTAGGGTGACGCGCCAGGCGCGTCTCTGGGGCTGTGCGTTACATACATCGCCGACGCGTCAGGCGCGTCGCTGGGGCTGTACGGGTTAAGTAATTTGCGAAAATCATAGCTCACTCTCCTATAGAAGGGCATGTTGACATACTTAACAAGTTTAGGCACATTATAAGTTACCGATCTGCTGTGTGACACTTTATTATACATGAATTGATTTAGCACTCTGTTGAACAAATTCATCCTATAATTATTTTTCAAAGAATACTCTCTTAGTTTGCAAAATTCTTCATGTAGTTAGAACAAATCATGTAGGCTCTCTCAAGAAGTGTTTTGATGGAATTTAGTTTATATATTTCAGGGCAATAACTAAGCAAACTTAAACCCAAGCCAGTGAAGGTGGGCTTTCTATAAACTTCAGTGGTTAACCGATTCCACGATTTAGTGATTAAAAGATCCAAAAATGCAAAAGTATTATTATCCTCGTTTTCACAGGTAAATCTTATGTTTTTTATGCTGCTTGTTCATGTAACTGAAAAATGTATCATTATCATCCTTATTTTTTAATACTAAAATGTTTCATCTATATAACGCCTACAGTATATAAGATAGGCTTACAATCTGGTGGACAACCCTCAAGCTACTGAACCTCCTTGTTACATAAAAATGCATCGGCGAACAAAGGCCCTAAGCTCGATATATATATATATATATATACAGGGTGTCCCAGGAGGAAAGGACACCCGATCCTCCCAACCGGCGGCGCTTGTGGCAATTTGGCGCTACCGACTGGCAGTTCTTCTTTGATTTTCCATGGATTGACCTTTGCTTCCATAGCCAGGGCTCCTCGGAGAGTGCTGAATGCATTACCGAGGTAATCCTCTCAGACATGGAAGCACACATTCCATTTTCTTTTTTGCAGTCTAATGCAATTTTTGGGGTTTACTCACGCTTGTTCTACTGCTGTCCGCAACAAGGAGGAAGCATTCAAAACTCAAGAATCTCATTCTTCCTATGTTTCTGCCCGGAATCAAGCCAAATCTGTGTCTTGACTTGCCAAGTACTCTTTCATCAATAATAAATGCACTGTACTATCCAACTGTAACTCTCCCAAGCTTTCTGGCATCTAGCCAAAAACCTCTCCAACAATTTTTCTTCCTCGTGTGAAAATACTGAATTTTTTGCTCAAACCAATGCTAGAAACTCAACCTTGGATGATTCCGGTGCTATTACTCCTTCTCTACCCCCCTCTCTCCTACTTATGCTTAATGTCCTAATCTCTTCTAATGATATACTTTCTACCCTCTCTTTGCTTCATACTAAGAAGGCGTACGGCACTGACGGTGTTCCTCCTGTTGTACCCAAAAACTGTGCTTCTGTGCCGACTCCCTGCCTAGCAAACTCTTTCGTCTCTGTCTCTCTTCTAACTTCTTCCCTTTTTGCTGGAAGTTTGCGTTCATTCAAACTGTCTCAAAGAAGGGTGACTGCTGTCAACCCTTCAACTATCGTCCAATTGCTCTCATTTCTTGAATCTCTAAAGTTTTTGAAACTATCCTTGCTTCCAAATTTCTTAAGCATTTCTCGTCTCATAATCTAATCTCAGATCGCCAGTTTGGCTTCCTTAAGGGTCGCTCTACTGGTGAGGGTGATCTTCTTTCATATCTTACTAACTCTTGGTCATCGTCCTTTCGGGACTTCGGTGAGACCTTTTCTATTGCACTAGACATATCGAAAACTTTTGATAGAGTCTGGCACAAATCTTTAGTTTCTAAACTACCCTCCTTCGGTTTATATCCCTCCATCTGTGCCTTTGTCTCTAATTTTCTTTCTGGCCGTTGCGGTTGTGGACGGTTATCGTTCACTTGCTCATCTTTTCAACTCCGGTGTTCCTCAGGGTTCTGTCCTATCTCCCATTCTCTTTCTAATTTTCATAAATCACCAGGTACCTCCCGAGCAGCAAACAGCACATAAGGCAATTCAAGATCCCAATCCATACCGTTGTCAGCACAATAACACCTGAGCATGCTTTTAAGTGTAGCATGCCACCGCTCAAGCACCCCTTGACTCTCAGGGTGATACCCTGACGATACTACTGCTCGTATCCCATGCTGTTGCATTGTTTGCTTGAACATGTTGGAGGTGAAATTAGATCCCTGATCAGACTGAATCTCCTCCGGGTACCCGTACCTTGAGAAGTACCACAACAAGTTACTGACTACCGTCTTAGCCATTCCGTTCTTCATAGGGTATGCATCGGGGTATCTAGTGGCAACATCCATTATGGTTAACAAAAATGTATTTCCAGCCTTAGTGGGAGGGACTGGACCAACCATGTCAACAATAATTTTACTAAAGGGTGGCCCAATCACAGGAATAGGGTGTAACGGAGCCTTAGGAATAACTTGGTTCGGTTTCCCGACGTGTTGACAAATATCACATGAGTTTATCCATGACTGCACATGAGACTTCATCCCCGGCCACCAAAACAATTTCCCCAAAGCCGCCACCGTTTTCTTGGCACCCAAATGTCCTGATAATGGAGAATCATGAGCCAACCTAAGCAAACTTTCCCTGCAGCCCTCTGGCACGACCAGCTGGTCAACTGTACCTGATCCGCCCTCCCAGTTCCTTTTAGGATCTTGATATCGGTGGTATAAAATTCCATTAAAGACAAAAAAATCCCCTGCCTTTGCATCCCTATCGTCTTCTAACTCCACAGCCCCATTGGTACACTGCAAAACATCTGGATCCTCTAATTGCAACTTTCGAATGTCTGTGGGAGCCAACATGTCTAACTGCTTGGTCAACAACTCATGCCCTCCCCCAACATCCAACTTAGACATCCGGTTTTCTCGCTGCAGGTAACGGTGCTGTCTCTGAGTCTCTGCCTCCTCCACTACTTTATCAACTGTGTTAGGCACTGGTGTTACAACAGACTCGGTCAAAGGTCCTGCTATTGGGTCTTTTGGGAGAGCCACTGGTTCTAAACTCTTCAAACTTTTCCCAGCCTTCCGCTTCTCCTTAATTCCCTTCCTCCGCTGTTCTGTGGCCTGGGAAATAGGCTGTGATACCTTAAATGCTTGGGAACGAGTTACCACACATGCCGTCTGTTGGCGTTGACAACTCACTACCCACTCTTGTTCCTCCCTACTCACGTCGGCCGGCCTCTCGGCAACGACTAAGGGTGGAACTTCTAAAGTAGGCACCGCAAAGTCATTGCCGAGAAGAAGGTCGACGCCCTCCACTGGCAATTTCTCAACGATCCCAACATCTAAGTCCTTAATCACACCATCAATTTCCAGCTCCACATGAACCAATGGGTATGACCTGGTCGCATTAATACCCTGAACAACAACCACCCGTGCCGCATTAATTGGTCGCCCCGTGAAATTCTTGAAAAGTGTCTGTGAAGCTCCAGTATCACGCAAAACTTCCACCTTATGCTGGCAACCCGCCCAACTTACCCTACCGGTCCCTCTATGGGCGCAAAAGACATCACGGACAGGGGAGGAGCCTTCCTGAGTCTTATACATAGCCTGTGACCCTGCCGCTGGCAAACTACCCTGGGTAAATCTAGACGACATTTCAGCCACACCTATGCTGCGCACCAAAGACACGGCTGCAGTTGGAGGCTTACTAGGACAAGATTTTGCATAATGCCCCTTCTTTCTACAATGAAAACATTCCACTTTCCCTATCGGTCTCTTCTGATAAGGGGCGGAGTTCTGACCCTTCTGTAATGGGACGGCCGTAGTCCTTGGTTCAGTCCTGGTATCTTGGCTTTTAAACTGAGGTTTATATCTATCGTGATTGTACTGAGCTCGAGGGTTTGGAGTATCGCGCCCCTTGGGAACTGCATCAACACGCTTTACAGACTCACATCCCCTGATCAGCGACAACCTGAAGTCAGCCATCTCAGCTGCCTCTTGAAGAGTTCTTGGGTTCTTTTCTTTAATAGTTAAAGTCATTTCTGCACCAGTATACTTATAAAACTGCTTGAGCAGAAACAGCTCAGTCAACTGTTCTGCCGTCTCAGCTTTCTCAGAACGTGTCCAGTTTTTAAGTGCATCTTTTAAGTCCCGGGCATGTTCAAGAAAGGTCGCCTCCCTAGTCTTTGTAACACCCCGAAACTTCAATCGATATGTTTCCGGTTGCAACTCGTATGCCCGTAGGACAGCTCTCTTCAATTCTGGGTAGTCAATGCAAGACTCTAAAGGCAGTGCATCATAAGCCTTCAGACCCTTACCCGTAAGTCTTGAGGAGACTAGAGCTGCCCACTTCTCTTCAGGCCAATTATGCTCCCTACACTTCTTCTCAAAACGATTAAAAAATTCTGTGACTTCAGTTTCACTAAATACCGGCACCAATTTGACTAAGTGGGCTAAGGACTGTTCTCTTACTTGGCCCTCATGGCCCATCCGAGTCCCTGTCGACTCTGCATGAGTATTATCTAAATCTAATTTAGCACAATATTTCTCTGAGTCGTACCTAAGCTCAGCCTCATGCCTCCTGGTCTCATCCTCCTGCCTCCTAACCTCAATCTCATGCCTCCTCATCTCATCCGCCTGCCTCCTGGTCTCATCCTCCTGCTTCCTAGGCTCAATCTCCTGCTTCCTAGCCTCAATCTTAGCAAGCTCAAGTCTAAATACCATATCTGGAGACAGGCAGGAAGAGGGAGCTGCCACTACTGAAGGAGGGGGGGCAAAAACTGGGGAACCACCACGTGCACCACCCGAGGGCACTCCAATCTGCCAATTCTCATCCCTCTGTGGGAGAGTGCTAACCTCCGGTAACTGAGTGGACGGCACTGTGGGAGTCGAGTGAGAGGGGATCTGGGGAGGAACCCCCCCAAACGCCCTCTCCTCCGAAACCCCATGTCGCCCACGCAACACCCAGGAAATCAGCTCCCCCTTGGACATCCCTGCTACATTGGAAATGCCCAAAACCTTGGCTATCAGGTGCAATCCACAAACATCCACCCAAGTCAGCCTCTCCTCCGTCACGTGGTACCGCTTACTCACAAAAACTCTAGCATCCTCCTCACTGGTTACTAACGGCACACCTTCAAATGACATCTCTCGCTCATCGTCAGTTCTAATGCACGACATACTGAAGTCCACAAAAAAATTCTCGAGACAAAAGTGTTAAACTTCCTATGCAAGCACTAATTACTAAATTAACTGGAGTCTCTTAAATGCTTTACTAATTGCCATACAAAACAAAATATTCTTCAATATGCACGCTAAAATACAAACAAACAAATGTTGTACAACTCTGCAAAAATGTATACTGTTCACAAAATCCTAAGCAAGGTCGCCATTTGTTACGAACTGGCACTCGGGTACACAAGGGCTCTCAATCAGGACTCGAATACGGCTCGCTGCCACAACGGAAACACACGATCCCAACCCCTGAGTACTGCCAGCCGAACAAAAAACACCAATACCCTCCAGAGTTCAATCTGCTATAACGGGGTATACAAGAACTCGGTACTAGTGTTCAACAACAGACTAATAAAGAGACAGGAATTATCTAGTCTGGTCAACAATCAAACAATGAAGTAAAAAAACAACAACACCAAAGAATAGTGTTGGCCGAAGCTGAAGTAATCCACCCTTGACTATGAACTTAAGAAGTCCACCACCCTCTACTTCGGATCGGCACTATTACGTTACGTTAATTAATAGTCCTTAAGCATCGAGCAAGGAATCTTCTGAAAAAAGTTAGATGCTTCTCGGATGCTCGTAAGAAGTACGTATCGGATTTTGAACAGTAATTCAATAAGCAAAAACACTGGCAATTAAATACTATTAAAGGCTTAAATTGGCATAAGAATAATTAAAAGAATATGCAATAGTAAATGGCAAACATTAAAAGGAAGTACTCCGCAAATGCAACGGCAATAGCCTACTCGGATTGTGCTCGTGGGCCACTAATCACTAAAGTAGCCAAGCTTGCAACACATGAAATCAATAGTGCATAAACAATATCATACATAAGGAAAGCTTCAATACTATTCTGTATCTACTAATCGAGTAAAGCCTAGCTGGGGTACTGTGGGCAAAAGGTAGCAGTGACTGAGCAAAAACAGCTTGTAGCCTAGCGAAGTCCTCACGACTGTTTAAAGTATTACGTTAAAACTAACAAGTGCACTTTGAGAAATCCAGATCCCTTGTATCTGGTTTTGTCCCGGCTCCTTGACAAAGTAAAAACAAATTGTTAATAAAATACAGGGTGGTTAGGCTCTTGCCCTCACGCACTGTAAATTATAAACTCAACACAGTCAGCCACGAAGACAACCTAGGCTTCACTGAACCGAAACGAGTATGCAGGTTTATCGCTTAACCACTGCATCAAACAACAACTCGTAACACAGAAAAGCCTTTCCCCAGTCTAGCATTACCTAGACTAGCAGAAAACAGGAATAATAATAATAACACACAGGGAAATGCATATACAAGTGCAACAAACATAAATCAATCCTATTCTAAGTTAACCCTTCCAAAATAGGCTATCTAATAGGCAAGTATCTCGTGAGAACTCAAGCGATAATACGTTGGCTGACTAGCTCTGCACCAACGGGACCATGGAAGTTAAACAGGGCAGGGAAAAGAGGATATAAGAATGTAAGGTAGTAGAGAAAGTTCCCATCAGTCAGAAGAATATAAATAGTTAGCAAGGGAAAGGAGAAGTCGCTCTGCCTAATGAGTTCTGATGAAAAAATGGCTAGACTTCCCTTTTATACCCGGCCCTCTAGTGAGCCCAACGTGAACTACTAAGGACCGCCCACTGACAACCATTACGTAATTTCTCTCTCCTCTGGGATACACAAAGGCTCCCCCTAGCACTGAGGGAGGGAGGAGTGCTAGTGAGTTAGGCCTACCTCCTGCCTGGCGTACCCACTGACACCTAACTGTGGCTGTTTCTCTTCCCATCATTACAAATAAGTTTTACACACAACACTTATAACTAATGATATAAAATAGAACTCGTTGACTCAGATGAAAACAAAATACATATTCATAATACTTATAGTATAATGGCTCACACGAACTAAGTTAGGAAACTCTACATAGACTACAGCCAAAGTTCCTGCCCTGACGATCCTAGCGAGAGTGGGGCATGACTAGGCGTTCTGTACAGCATGCTCACACGTGGACAAGCGTCACACAGGAGAACGAGCTAGAGAGGCAGGAGAAAGATCTAGAGAGGCAGGAGAAAGCGCTAGAGAGGCAGGAGAAAGATCTAGAGAGGCAGGGGAAAGATCTAGAGAGGCAGGAGAAAGAGCTAGAGAGGCAGGAGAAAGAGCTAGAGAGGCATGAGAAAGAGCTAGAGAGGCAGGAGCAAGATCTAGAGAGGCAGGAGAAAGATCTAGAGAGGCAGGAGCAAGATCTAGAGAGGCAGGAGAAAGATCTAGAGAGGCAGGAGAAAGATCTAGAGAGGCAGGAGAAAGAGCTAGAGAGGCAAGCAAAAGAGCTAGAGAGGCAGGAGAAAGAGCTAGAGAGGCAGGAGAAAGATCTAAAGAGGCAGGAGAAAGAGCTAGAGAGGCAGGAGAAAGATCTTGAGAGGCAGGAGAAAGATCTAGAGAGGCAGGAGAAAGAGCTAGAGAGGCAGGAGAAAGATATAGAGAGGCAGGAGAAAGATCTAGAGAGGCAGGAGAAAGATCTAGAGAGACAGGAGAAAGCGCTAGAGAAACAGGAGAATGAGCGTCAAAGACAACATGAGTTACAGATATTTGAATTCAAAAGACAAGGTGCTAGTGTAGGAGAATCCAGTCACTCTGATATACTAAACTAATACCCTCTTTCTCTAAATCCAATCCGGATGGTTTCTTTCGTGAATTTGATTCAGTTGCTACACACTTGAAATGGCCTAATCAACATTGGGTCTGGCTGATTAAACCTAAACTAACCGGAAAGGCACTAAGACCAACAAAGAGCTTGTCCACCCGATCCTACAGCTTCTTGCTCGTCATAAGAGTAATGGCTCCTCAGTGTCCCTCCAGTGGGTTCCGAGCCATTCGGGTCTCCTTCACAACGAGATCGTGGATTCCCTTGCCAAGAACTTACACTCCCTCCAGCACATCACTAGGCTCCCCTACACAGTACGAGACAGGAAGGTGATCCTTAGCGACGCATTGCGACAAACATTTATCCACGATTGGAAGGCACAGATAACGAATACCCGTTATGGCACTGTCAAGGATGACTGGATGGTTTGGCGGCACACTCGCTATAAGTCTCCATCTCTCAATAAGGCAGCCACATGTCTTCGGCTGGGACACTCCCGGTTGGCGGCACATATGCATCGCCTAGGTCTCCACCAAGATGGCCACTGCCAGCACTGCAATACCCCTGAAACTGTTGAACATTTCCTACTACATTGTCATAGATATCATGGTGCCAGGGTCGCCTTAAGGGAATGCATTCTCCCCCAGGGAGGACAGTTTACCATCAAGCATATTCTTGGAGGAGCACCTCTCAACACCACCGATCTTCATATCATCTCCACTGGACTCTCTACGTTCCTCGCTGCTACAGGGAGGATCTCTGACCTCTGACGACCCTCCAACTACCGCTTCTCACCGTTACCCGTCTTCTGCACACTCCTCACCATCTACAGTATGTTACGTGCTAGAAATCGTGCCCCCTCGCCATGAACCTTAATTAAGACTTGTACTACTTGCGCAGTTATCTCGGGGCTACATCCCTGTTGACACTGTGCATCGTGAAGAAGAAGAAGAGAACCGGAAAGGCTGTGAAAGTTTGTGAGGGATTACAAACTGATACAACCTATAATGAATTGAAAGAAGCCATCCTAGTCTCTTATTTAATCACCACTGAGGGATACAGACAGGCTTTTCGGAATCTGTCAAAGCTAAATCATGAGACGTTTGCAGAGCTTGCCTCGGAAAAATTAAGATCATGTAAAAAATTGATAAAATCGGCTGCTGTTAACAGTTTTGATGAGTTAGTACATCTTATAGTATTTAAGGAATTTAAGAGAAAGGTTCCATACCAGGTTATGCATAAGGAGGAAACTGATCTTGTTAAAGAGGTTAGTAGACGTGTTTGCACTACTTCACTGCCACACTCTGGGGGATAGGAAAATAGTTGCTTCTGCCTCTGTACAGTTATCTGCAGGATCTAAATCAGGATCTGGATATAATTCTATTGAGCAGCACCAGATTGCTACTTCTAGTAACATATCCTGCTGTAGATTTTGTAAGAAGGAACGTCATGGCATTAGGTAATGCCCTGATCCTAGATGTAGAGTTGCCAAGCAAAATACCTTTAATACTCCACCAGTAGCTTCGGTTTATGTATCAAACACCCCTAGTGACTTATTAGAGCCTTTCAGATCCCATGCTTCAGTATCTGTCAATCCCCAGTCTGAATAATCTATTTGTTATTAAAAATCTAATTGATCATTTTGCACAAGGACAAAATAAATTGTTTTGTTTATTCATTGATTATAGGAAAGCATTAGATCTTGTTTGGAGAGATGGCCTATGGTATAAACTGACAAGAAATGGCATTTATGGACAAATAGTTAATGTAATCATAAATATGTATACTAATATCAAGTAATGCGTTTACCACAAATGTTCAAAAAATTTCATGAGCTTCAAGGGTGTGAGGCAGGGAGAACATTTGTCACCCTTATTATTTTCATTGTATGTCAATGACCTTGAAGACTATTTACAATATAACTGTAGATTCTTAGACTTAAATGATGCATGGCTGAATACGATGCTAAGACTCCTTGTTCTGATGTATGCAGATGATACTGTTATTCTGGCTAATGATCAAACAGGGTTACATAATGCACTCAGAGCAATGGACAATTATTGTCAAGAATGGAAGCTAAACTTAAACTGTAGTAAAACCAAAATAACCATCTTTGGAAGAGGAAAATATAAAGTAGATAGATATGATTTCAGGTACATGGGTGAAAAGGTAGAGGTTGTTCATAGTTATAAATACTTAGGTTTAACACTAAACTTTAATGGTAAATTTACAAGAGCACAAGAGGAACAAATACAATCGGGAATGAGAGCGATGTATAGTCTGATAGGCAAATGTCGTAAGCTAAATATGCCTATTGATTTACAGCTGGAACTGTTTGATTCTATGATAACGCCCATTTTAACATACGGTTGCGAGATATGGGGCTATCCAATAAATAAAGGTTTAGAAAGTCTTCATTTAAAGTTCCTTAAACACGTTCTTCATGTAAATAAAAGTACATGCAATGATAAAGTGTATGGTGAGTTGGGCAGATTTCCTGTCATGGTTCATATCAAGTGAAGAATGATTGGTTTCTGGGAAAGAGTTATCAGTGGTAAAGGTAGTAAGCTGAGCCACATTATGTACCAATGACTTCTGAGATTGATCATGAAAATAAATTTGAATCACCCTGGCTTACAGATATAAATCATTGATACATAATTGTGGTATGTCAGGTATGTGGAATGTACAGGAGGGTGGTAATCCATTGTGGTTTAAGGCTGCAATACAAAGACGTCTACAAGATCAATGGATAACACAATGGTTTAGTAATCTAAATAATATGTCATCATGTAGTACTTATGTAACATAAACAAGTAATTTCAAGTTAGAAGATTACATACTGAAATTGCCCAAGAAATACTGCACCAGTATATGCAAGCTTAGAACAAATAATAATAAATTCTCCACAGTAACTGGCAGGTACCAGAGAATTGCTAGTGAGGACCGTATATGTAATAAATGTAATAGTATCATAATTACCATAAGGTTCTCAAGTGTAAAAACCAACATATAGAGGACGAACGCCGTAAATATATTTCACGATATTTCAGAGTATCTTCAAATAGGAACAAATTTGCTGAACTATTGTAGAGTACCAACAAAAAGACCCTGTTGAATTTGGCAAAGTATTTGCAATCTATTTATAGGATGTTTCCATAGCTGCTGCATAATCATAAATATTTAATAGGTTGCAAATACTATTGTACATATGCTTTATGTTGCAATGTCAATGTAAATCATTATATTGTTGTATAATAACTATGTAATTTGAGAGCTGTGCTCCATATGTTATAAAGAAGTCTGAGCAAATAAATGTTTTGTCTGTCTGTCTGAAAAGCATCTTGTTCGAATTGTCAGGAACTCTTGCTGTGCACAAACATGATAATCTTCTACCTGATATTCAGAAATGCTTCACCGGAGAGAAGGTCTATCTTGATATAATCAAATCCAGAACACCAGTCCAGTTACAAATATTTACCTAGATAGTAACTTGGTCAAAGGTTCCGTCACTTTGGGTGTAATTGACGCCCCTCTCCCCATTCTTGATGCAGATCTCCTCCTTGGAAATGATTTAGCAGGAAGTTTGGGAGTTCCTCGGCTGAAGGTTCAGGTTACTCCCTTCACTAAAAATCTTACCAAAGACCTAGAAACCGAACAACCTAATATTTTCCCGGTGTGTACTGTTACTCGTGCTCCGACTCAGCAGAGTGAGAATAATGAAACCCACCTCAAAATGAACCTCCCACCTGTAGCATAGTATCTGAACTAATATCACCTGACCAACTAGTAAAGTCCCAACATGAAGACCCTACAATTTCCAAACTTCATGATTTAGCTGTAGACAAGGAAGACTTATTTAAATCTCATTCATTTTATTATCAAGGGAACATTTTAATGAGATACTATAGATCTCCTGAACTTTCCTCCGAGGACACCTGGGCAGAAAGTCGCCAAGTTGTATTGCCATCTTCAGTCAGAGACAAAGTCCTAGAGGTCGCTTATGAAGGGTTGGATGGAAATCTGGATACAAAGAAAACTTACTGTTAGCTTCTCAATTCATGTTATTGGCCAGGGATGAAGAAGGATGTGACACAATTTGTAAATTTGTGTCACATTTGTCAAATAACTGGAAAGACAAATCAAACTATACCCCCCTTTCCCTTACAAAAAAATCAGGTTCCTTCTAAGCCTTTTAAGAAAATCATCATAGACTGTGTTGGTCCCTTACCCAAACCAAAAACGTTAACCAATACTTCTTGACTGTGCTCTGTCCTACTACAAGATATCCTGAGGCTTTCTCATTAAGGAACATCTCCGCAAAAATATTACTAACCATCTTACCCATATTTTTACCTCTTTTGGTATTCCTCAGGAGGTGCAGAGTGACAGAGGAACCAACTTTACCAGCGATCTCTTTGCACAGGTTCTTAAAGAGTTAGGGATTAAACAGACTCTATCCTCGGTTTACCATTCAGAATCCCAGGGCGCTTTGGAACGGTGGAACCAAACCGTCAAATCAATGCTCCGAAAGTACTGTCAGGAGAACACAGACTCATGGGATGCAGGTTTGGACTTGCTGCTATTTGCAATAAGAGAAACACCTCATGAATCTCTGGGATGTTGCCCATTTCAGTTAGTTTTTGGGAGGCAAGTAAGAGGACCATTAACTCTAAGAGAAGGAAAATCAAATAAACCCTTCTGATCCTCCCATTCCAGTAACCACCTACTTGAAAAATGTTAAAGACACTTTGAGTAGAGCAAGACAATTTGCCAAACAAAATATCTTGAGAACTGAAAGTAGGATGGAACTTCAATATAACCAGAATGCTAAATACAGAGAGTTTAAGGTAGGTGACAAAATCCTTGCTTATTCTCTTATTTCTGGCTCTCCCATGTCAGCAACATATCATGGCCCATATGAAGTCAAAAGGAGAGTAAACAAAACCAATTATATCATAATTACCTCTGATCGTAGAAAGTCTACCCAATTGATACATGTAAATTTGCTGAGAGCCTATATAAGCAATGATCCTGCAGATCTCTCTAAAGAACTATCATGAACTTCCATAAATGTATTTGCTAATGTTACTTCTGACTCCCATGAGATAATAACACCATGTAGTGGATCTTCTAACTCTGATATCCTGGCTGATCTACCTAGCTTCCTAGGACATCTGACCTGTGACCAAGCGTTCAATGTTTGAAAGTCATCCAGACGTGTTCTCAGATGTGCCTGGACAATGTAATATTTTGCAACATGATGTCAACCTAATGCCTAGCACACCTCCTATTTGCCAGGCACCACACAAACTCCATCCACAGAAGTAACAGTGGATGACAGAAGAAGTTGACTACCTGCTGCATAATGGCTTGGCAGTCCCCACCTGTTCCTTGTGGGCTTCCCCTTGTTTACTGGTGCCTAAGAAGGGGGGACCACTGGATATATATATATATATATATATATATATATATATATATATATATATATATATATATATATATATATATATATATATACTGTATAAATATACAGAGAGAGAGAGAGCAGCTGGAGGAGGTGATATGGTGGTTCTCGAGAGAGGATTTTGAAGGGTCAAACGCTTCCTCGGGGTGGTTCTTGGACTCTTAGCCTGAATAGGAGTGAGGCTGGGTGGTGATGGTGAAGGCAGAGGTGGCATGATGATGAGAGAGAGATTATTCGCCTTCAGGAGTGTTGGAAGATATTCCTGAAGCAGCAGGTGATCCCCTTTGCAGCAGTCTTGACAGTCTTGACAGTCTTACAGCAGTCTTGACAACAACCTGGAACAAATCCGGGTGTTTTACACGATTGGCTATTGTGGCTTGGTGGTGGTCCTCCCTCTTGCCTCTCCTTCCATTCCATTAACCCTTCAGGATCTCTCATTCAGGGCCCATGACGTTGATGGCCTCATCTCCTTTCCTCGTCATCTTGATGGTGAATGAGACCCTCTCATTGGTGGAAAGAGAGGGCAAAGGATGACGAGGGTTGGGCTTGGAAATGCCTGATGAGTGGACAAAGATGTCTACTCCATTATAGGTTATATAACCAAACCCCTTCTTAGCATTAAAACACTTGATGTGGCCAGAAAGGTTGGTGGTGGTGGTGGCAGTGGAGGTCTCTGCAGGCATGCTGGTTTCAGAATGAATGAATGAATGAACGAATATAGAAAAGGTGGGTGAAAAGTGAAAGAAGGGAAGTTTTTATTGGTGTAGTAATAGAGAAGTGTTAAAGTAGGAGGATAAAGATTGTCGGGGCTTGACCAAACGTGCTTGAGTTTTATAATTTGGGTTGGTGGAGGGTTGTGGCTGTTGATATTACTGAAAGTACATTTTTGGAAAGCTTCAGTATGGCACGCAAGAAGGAGGCAAGGAGTATTAATTTAGGGTGGTAAAAGTTGCAAACAGAAGGTGGCGATTTTGGATGGAAATGGTCTAAAAAGTGGCCTGATAATTTTGGATGGTAAGGGTCTAAAGGTGGGCAGCAAGACATAGATGTCAACTGCCGAATTTGGAGGTGGTTGCACTGTTTTATGAATGGCTTAACACATTGAGTAATGTTTAATTTTTTAAGAAATTTTGGCTGGGTGAGTAAAAAAATTATGAAAATTTTATGGTGGGGGAGGGAGTGATTTGCTGTCCGCATAATTTGGTCGTGGGCGAGAGGGAGAGGATGGAAAGGAGCGGCCTCCTCCAAATGCTAGGGATTTGGAGGTAGAGTTAGCATTCTTCTTTGGATTTAATGTTTTACGGCATTTTGGTCGAAAATGCCGTAAAACATTAAATCGTCTGGGTCTGGTGTGACGTTAGCCACTCCGTTAGAACCGCATGGCTTGTCCTACAGTGACTCGCTAGGATCGCCAGGGCAGTGGATGGGGCTACAGTTTATGTATTAGAGTGTGCTTTATTTCATATGAAAGCTCGTGTCATGGGCAGTCCAGAAAGGCTCTTTGTTTTCACCCATGTCAAGGCTTTATATATTTAATTGTAAAGTATATGTTTTATCATTAACTAGTAATGATGGGATCTGGGAGAGAGAGAGAGAGTAGAACAGAGTGAGAGGGGGCGCGCAGTGTTTTTGCCCCGCTCGATGACGTCACGGCTGGCTGCCTCGTGGGGGTTGGTTGAGAGAGGTCCTTACCATGCTGCTAGCTCCCTTGCTAGTGGCTAGAGGACTTGTTACCGTTTTTTTCCCACGCGGCTCGACCTAGTCCCGGTATATATACTGGTTCCTCGCCACTCTCTCCCTCAGATCTGGTTTCTAGAATGCATCTATCTTATCCCTTGCTACCTGTCCCCCGCTCTGTACCTGAGAATCTTTTCCTCTGCCTACCTCTCTCTTTTTTCATATCTTTCACCATCTTTTATTAACACTATATCCCCTCTGGTTAACTCTGCAAAATCAGCTTCATGCTGGCCAGTTGTATTGTGCATTAAGGTCTGATATAACACACGTATGTTAGTTGTTAAGATAAGTTGATCACAAAGCATTGGTTGGCATTTATATTGTTTAAGTACCGCGTCCTATAATTAGTAGTGTTCTGCTGGATTAGATAATGCTAGACTAGGGGTCTGATATTATAAGGTATTGTTTCCTATGAGTGCTGGCTTTAGGAAAAGGCTGCACGACATACCTGAGAACTGGAGTTGATTGAGTAAATTCTAGTCTGTGTGCCATTGAGAATAGAGCATGCACGAATGAGGGCTTTTTGCCTATACCATTCTGCACTGTTCTAGTCTCGATTGTTTGTCTTTGAGGTACGCCAGGAGAACGCTTGATACTTCGGTATTAAGGTTTCTCAAGAGAGCTACCCTTCCCTATAACGTAATATTTGACGCACAGACTTGAGATTTGCACTAGGCTATGCGGCATGCCATGCGCACCAGTATCTCGTATCATTGACTCTAGCTAGACTTTATCAGTCACAGTAGACATTAAGTATATTAACCTAATTACTTTTTTATGCATAACCCATTTATGATTACACAAGCATTTCGCAGCCTAGTTTGATGTATGGAGACACAAACGACTTAGGCTCTTTTTGTTGATTGGAATACTGCATTGTCGTGGCGATTATTATTGTTGTAGCGTTTAGGATATTCTTGGCCCCGACGGCATTATATATTCTGCCTTTTTGTGTGCATAGCCTGCACGAGCATTGTTCCGCTGCCTGCCTTTTTGGGTTCCATTTCCGATACGAGCATCTTTATAGCATCTAACATTTAAAGAAGATTCCTTGTTAGTGTTGAAGGACTTTAGTGCACTTTCTTTCATGCAGGAGTGCCTGACATTTATTGATTAAAGTAACGTAAGCTGTAACTTCTCTTACCACCTTACTTTGCATACCATAACCAAGCACCTTCGGTTATAGGTAGTAATAGGCTGTTTTCACATAACATTAAGCCTAGAGTAGACGCACATTTATTGAGAGATTGATAGCCTATTATTGCATATAGAACTCTGTAGGGTATTTGTGTTCTTTGTTCACTGGGAATATACATCAGAGGTTGGATCTAGCGCTCTCCGTTGTAGCATTTATGCCATTACTAGTCCAATGAATAAGAGCCCTGATATATTTAAACCTCAGTCGTAACAAATGGCGACCTTTCCTAGGATTTGGTGAACCTACATTTATTAGCAGGGAACATTTGTTGTTTTGGAGAATATTTTGCGGGGATCAGCAAGAATATTTTTTTTTTGCAACATAGTATAGCCCTTGAGTATTTCCGAGAATTTTTGTGTGTATATTGAGGTATAAGAGTTTGGGGTACTTCTTTTCTGAATATTAAGGTGGGAAATTTTTGAGAGCATCATGTCTTATACCGGATCAGAGGAGAATGGAGACACAGTACGTAATGTCGAAACTGAGGAACAGCAGCATGATGAAAGGGTTAATCGGGGAACTGTGAGGAGGATGCTAGGATATTTTTGCAATGGCCTGTTACTGCCGAGCGGTTGGAGGGTATGGATCGGTACGGTCTTCAATGCCTGGCCACAGCTATCGGTCACGTGGTTACTAGCAGCATGACCAAGGATAACTTGATAACGTGTGTATTGGGCAGGGTGACTGGTGAGCGAGATGGGTTGAGTGCTCAGAGCCCTTCGGCCATGCTTCCCCTACACTCGACTCCCAGCCATCCCAGTAGTTTGTCGACCCCGGGTACGCTTCCGCAGTTGGGTGGTGACTGGCAGGGTGGGTTGCCCCTGGGGGGACCACCGGTAATTTCAAACATTGTAGCACCTTCACCTCCTCAAGGGTTATCTCCAGAATTATTGTTTCGGCTCGAATTAGCTAAGATCGAAGAGAGAAAGGCTACCAGGGTATCTGAGGTTCAACAGCAACAAAGGGCATGTGAGCTTCAGCAGCAATTAGAATTAGCCAAGATAGAAGAGAGAGCCAAGCTAGCAAAAATCCAAGCTGATTTAGAGTCGACTAGGTACTGTGCCGACATGGACGTAGAGAAGTCGCGAGTAGAGACAACGGGACAGCGACTTGGGGCTGGTAACCGTGTTCATGATCAATCTCTCTCGCACTTATTGAAACTGGTTCCGGTGTTTGATGAGAGTGGTGTAACAGAATTTTTTGCACGCTTTGAGAAGAAGTGCCAGGAACACCAGTGGCCAGAGAATAAATGGGCAGCACTTGTATCCTCTAGATTAATAGGCAAGGGTCTTAAAGCCTACGATGCGTTACCTTTGGAGTCATGTATTGTGTATGAGGATCTCAAGGAGGCTGTCCTGAGGGCTTACGAACTGCAACCAGAAACGTACCGTTTGAAGTTCCGGGGTGTAACTAAGGGAAGAGATTGCACCTTTTTGGAACACGCCCGGGACTTGTCCGATGCTATGGCTCCGATCTGAGAAGGTAACAACGTTTGATGGAGTTAAGCAGTTGATGATGTTGGAGCAGTTCTTTAAGAGCACGAGCGGTGATCTAGCTTTGAACTTAAAGGAGAAAAACCCAAGAACTCTAGTCGAAGCAGCAGAAATGGCTGATCGACGGCTGTCGTTGATTCGGGGTTGCGGGTCCTCACAGAAGTACGATGTAAGTGCTAAGGACCATTATCATCCCCCTCCCCGGAACAATGACACATTTAAACAGAAGAGCCATGAAACTAAAACTGAATCCAAGCCTTACACCACACCGTATGTGAAAAGTCAGGGGCCTTTTACATCACAGTATAAGCCGAAACCAAAATTGATGTGATTTAGTTGCCACCAGGAGGGTCATAAGGCAAATGAGTGCCCTAGTCGACCTCCTCCGGCAGCCGTGTCTTTTGCTCACGGCATTGGAGTGTTCAAGAGGACATCGGAGTTGTTAGAGGCATTTCTTCCGAGGTAAATAAACTGACAGTGCAGAAGGATCCGGAAGGCTTATTCCCTGTCCGTGATGCCTTTAGTGACCACAGGGGACTCGGTTGTGTGGAGTGGGGGGGTAGAAGACATGAGGTGAGAATTTTGCGTGACACTGGGGCATCGCAAACACGGTTGAGAAATTTCACTGGTAAACCTGTCAATACGGCGCGGGTGGTTCTGGTTCAGGGAGTTAATGCGACAAGGTCATACCCGCTTGTAAGAATGAAGGTGGAAGTTGATGGTGTGACTCGTGACCTGGATGTAGGAATTGTGGAGAAGTTACCTGTTGGGGGCGTCGACCTCCTTCTTGGCAACGACTTTGCGGGGCCTACTTCTGAGGCTCCACCCTTAGCCGTTGTCGAGAAGCCGGCCGACGTGAGTAGGGAGGAGCAGGAGTGGGTTGAGAAGTGTCCGGTGCAGCCTATGGCGTGTGTTGTCACCGGAGATCCTGCATCCAGGGAGTCACATTCTGGTCAACAATCTTTAGATCAGCGGAGGAAGGGTACCGAGAAGGGGTTGAAAGTTGATGCGGTTGAGAGTTTAGTATCAACGGACCTTCTCGGGGACTCATTATTAGGACCACATTTCGAGTCTGGAGAAGACCCAGTAACTGTTCCTGAAAAGGCAGAGGATGGGCTTAAAAAGACGAAAGAGTTGAAGGAGGACAGTGATGCACAGTCGGGAGATGTAGCAACAAGGTACCCTGACGCCTACCCTATGAGAAATGGGTCGGCGAAGACGGTGGTCCGAAGCTTGCTAGTGTATTTTTCCCGGTATGGTTGCCCGCAGGGGATTCAGTCAGTCCAGGGACCCAACTTCGCTTCTAGCCTCTTTGTTCAAGCAATGCCGCAGCATGGGATTGTTGGGGTTGTGTCATCTGCGTATCATCCGGAGAGCCAGGGTGTGTTAGAGCGATGGCAACTCAGCCTTGAAATCTGTGCTTCGTGTTGGTGCTTTGAGAGTGGGAAGGATTGGGATCTTGGCCTGCCATGTGTTTTGTTTGCTGTGCGGGAGGTACCTGGGGAGAGTTTGGGATTCAGCCCTAATGAGCTCGTCTTTGGACACCGTGTCAGAGGGCCTCTCCATATGGTTGAAGAAGTATGGGAGGGCGCAGAAAAACCTTGTTCTATGCTCAAGTGTGTCCTCAACAGTCGAGAACGGATGTTGCGCAGTCTGGAGTTGGCTGGCCGTAATTTGACTAGCTCTCAGGCCCTCAGGAAGGACAGGTACGACCTCAAGGTTGAACTCAGGGAGTTTCACGTGGGTCAGGAGGTGTTGATTCTACTGCCCCTTGTAGGTCACCCCTTATCCGCGAAGTACGCTGGTCCTTATAGGGTGGTTGAGGAGCTATCAGACCTGGATTACTTGGTAGCCACTCCAGACAGACGGAAGCGCAATCAGTTATGTCGTGTTAATCTCGTGAAGGAGTATGGGAGGCACCCCCCTGAGCCTCTCACTGTGCCTGTGATGACGTTTAGCAGTCAAGGTGGAGAAGGAGAACGGGACAGTCAAGCTCAGGTGGAGGATAACTGGAAGGATAAGAAGTTCAAATGGGCGCCTGAGTGTGAGAAGGTGTTTAGAGAAGTAAAACACCTGTTGTGCACTCACCCGATCCTCAGGGCCCCTGACTTTAGCCTACCTTTCCAACTAGCAACGGAGGCTAGTGGTGTGGGGGCTGGTGCCGTCCTTGTGGAAAAGGACGATGATGGGCTGGAGCATCCTGTTAGTTTCTGCTCGGAGAAGTACAATTCGGCCCAGGGGAGCTGCTCTGTTGTCGAGGAGGAGCTACTGGCGGTTGTGCTTGCGCTGGGGTATTTCGAGGTCTATGTTCCAGCCTATGGTCCGGTCGTTGTAGTTTACCCAGATCATCACCCTCTCAAGTTCCTGGACCAGTTTCACAATCGGAATATGAGGCTGACCAGGTGGTCACTAAGGTTACTGGTATATAACCTGGACATACGACATATTGTCGGTTGTGACAACGTGGTTGCAGATGGTCGTTCAAGGGTATATGATCCTGGGTAGATTGACACACGGGTAGCCTCCTGCTTTAGTTTGAATAGTATTTTGCGCTTGGTGCTTGTTGGCTCGCGGTTGTAGCCCAGCGTATTGGGTCGTAAAGCAGGAGTTGAGCGTTTGGTATAGAAGAAAAAACTAGGCTTGCCCCTATAGTGCAGCCGAAATAAACAAATTAAAAACATAAAAATCAAATAAAAAACTCTTTCTTTGATAGTTGAATTTTTTTCAGTATGTTATAGCAGTAATTCTGAGTTGCACTCCTCTCAGAATGCTGGGCTAGAGAAGCTCGCTCTTGAGGAGCATAACTACATATAATTTAACCTATTGTGTTGGGGAGGGTTATAATTTTGAAAAATGTTTTGTTGAAGAACTGTGCCCGATATTTTACTGCCGCTGGGTGATGGGAAGTGAAGATATAGCATGGGTTCTAACCATCAGATTTGTGAGCCTTGGGGCGTCTGAGAAAAATCTTGGGGGGGGGTGTGACGTTAACCACTCCGTTAGAACTGCATGGCTTGTCCTACAGTGACTCGCTAGGATCGCCAGGGCAGTGGATGGGGCTACAGTTTATGTATTAGAGTGTGCTTTATTTCATATGAAAGCTCGTGTCATGGGCAGTCCAGAAAGGCTCTTTGTTTTCACCCATGTCAAGGCTTTATATATTTAATTGTAAAGTATATGTTTTATCATTAACTAGTAATGATGGGATCTGGGAGAGAGAGAGAGTAGAACAGAGTGAGAGGGGGGCGCGCAGTGTTTTTGCCCCGCTCGATAACGTCACGGCTGGCTGCCTCGTGGGGGTTGGTTGAGAGAGGTCCTTACCATGCTGCTAGCTCCCTTGCTAGTGGCTAGAGGACTTGTTACCGTTTTTTTCCCACGCGGCTCGACCTAGTCCCGGTATATATACTGGTTCCTCGCCATTCTCTTCCTCAGATCTGGTTTCTAGAACGCATCTATCTTATCCCTTGCTACCTGTCCCACGCTCTGTACCTGAGAATCTTTTCCTCTGCCTACCTCTCTCTTTTTTCATATCTTTCACCACCTTTTATTAACACTATATCCCCTCTGGTTAACTCTGCAAAATCAGCTTCATGCTGGCCAGTTGTATTGTGCGTTAAGGTCTGATATAACCCATGTATGTTAGTTGTTAAGATAAGTTGATCACGAAGCATTGGTTGGCATTTATATTGTTTAACACCTTACGAGCGGCCTATGCGGTTTATTTATGTGTACCGCACAGCGGGGTGTTTTTAGCCAAAATAGGGCTGTTTACGTGATCATTTTCATGCCTAAATAAGACCCAGAACGTAAAACAAGTACCTATCCCTGAAAGGGCATAAACAGAGCTTTCGAATGACACCATAACGATCCTTGTATGATGGATAGTTTTCTTGCAATAACCGAGCAACGCGAGTGCAAAAAGCAGGTAATTCGGTACTTTCAGTACATAATTGAGTATGTAGCGAGTGAGAGAGGGAGGAGGGAGCTGAGATTTGTGTCAGTAGGTTCGCCGCGGTGGTCTGGAGCAGTCATACGCTCGCTAGTTTCCTGCCACCACTTGTCTCTCTCTCTCAGCCACATTACGTGCTGAAATTGCCACTCGAGTTAAGTTATGTCGAGCGCCGCCACATAGTCCAGCTTTATTTAACTCGACTTATGTTGCTCGCCGCTAAATAAGGGTTAAGTACCGCTTCCTATAATTAGTAGTGTTCTGCTGGATTAGATAATGCTAGACTAGGGGTCTGATATTATAAGGTATTGTTTCCTATGAGTGCTGGCTTTAGGAAAAGGCTGCACGACATACCTGAGAACTGGAGTTGATTGAGTAAATTCTAGTCTGTGTGCCATTGAGAATAGAGCATGCACGAATGAGGGCTTTTTGCCTATACCATTCTGCACTGTTCTAGTCTCGATTGTTTGTCTTTGAGGTACGCCAGGAGAACGCTTGATACTTCGGTATTAACCCTTAATTAGCGGCGAGCAACATAAGTCGAGTTAAATAAAGCTGGACTATGTGGCGGCGCTACATAACTCGAGTGCAATTTCAGCACGTAATGTGGCTGAGAGAGAGAACAGTGGTGGCAGGAGACTAGCGGCGTATGACTGCTCCAGAACCACCGCGCAGAACCTACTGACACAAATCTCAGCTCCCTCCTCCCTCTCTCACTCGCTACATACTCAATTATGTACCGAAAGTACCGAATTACCTGCTTTTTGCACTCGCGTTGCACGGTTATTGCAAGAAAACTATCCATCATACAAGGATCGTTATGGTGTCATTCGAAAGCTCTGTTTATGCCCTTTCAGGGATAGGTACTTGTTTTAGGTTCTGGGTCTTATTTAGGCATGAAAATGATCACGTAAACAGCCCTATTTTGGCTAAAAACAGCCCGCTGTGCGGTACATATAAATAAACCGCATAGGCCGCTCGTAAGGTGTTAAGGTTTCTCAAGAGAGCTACCCTTCCCTATAACGTAATATTTGACGCACAGACTTGAGATTTGCACTAGGCTATGCGGCATGCCATGCGCACCAGTATCTCGTATCATTGACTCTAGCTAGACTTTATCAGTCACAGTAGACATTAAGTATATTAACCTAATTACTTTTTTTATGCATACCCATTTATGATTACACAAGCATTTCGCCGCCTAGTTTGATGTATGGAGACACAAACGACTTAGGCTCTTTTTGTTGATTGGAATACTGCATTGTCGTGGCGATTATTATTGTTGTAGCGTTTAGGATATTCTTGGCCCCGACTGCATTATATATTTGCCTTTTTGTGTGCATAGCCTGCACGAGCATTGTTCCGCTGCCTGCCTTTTTTGGTTCCATTTCCGATACGAGCATCTTTATAGCATCTAACATTTAAAGAAGATTCCTTGTTAGTGTTGAAGGACTTTAGTGCACTTTCTTTCATGCAGGAGTGCCTGACATTTATTGATTAAAGTAACGTAAGCTGTAACTTCTCTTACCACCTTACTTTGCATACCATAACCAAGCACCTTCGGTTATAGGTAGTAATAGGCTGTTTTCACATAACATTAAGCCTAGAGTAGACGCACATTTATTGAGAGTTTGATAGCCTATTATTGCATATAGAACTCTGTAGGGTATTTGTGTTCTTTGTTCACTGGGAATATACATCAGAGGTTGGATCTAGCGCTCTCCGTTGTAGCATTTATGCCATTACTAGTCCAATGAATAAGAGCCCTGATATATTTAAACCTCAGTCGGAACGGAACGGAAGTATATAGGAAAGGTGAAGCAAGTAATCAAATTTACCCTAGTGATACGACCTACGCCAAGGCCGATTTTACACTCCAGGTACCAAGTTTAACGTATGGGTGGGACGAGGCGAACACGAGAGAAGGCCTGCCCAATGGCCACTGAGCAATCCTGGTGGCTAACCAAGTTCTCAGTCTCGTGTGTTGATTGGTTGTAGGAAGCCACCAATCAGGCCCCTGAATTAATTTTAGCCACCATGAATCCAGGTACTCATTTTCGTCTGAGTGAGACGGAACTGACAGGGAATGGAGTTTGTTCAACACTCCTGGGCTACTTGAACCCTGGTGGCAAGCCAGGGAAATTTCACCCACTCCTAGGGCAACATCTGGTCAATGTCGGTACCGGGTGCAATCACCCAAGCAGCTACTGCCTTTGCTGGAGCAGGACATGCCAAACCCACCCAGCAACTGCTGTGCTGGCGCGGTCACCCATCCAACTACTGACCAGACCCTACGTTGCTTAACCTTCTGATCTATTATCAGGGTTGCAAGCGTTAGGCAGGGTTGCCCCTAACCTCAGTCGTAACACTGGGAACTTATATACCATGGTGGTGAATTCAGGAGTTTTCAGCCAGCCAATCAAAGTGCTGCCAGGTTCTTCCAGCTGGACTATTGATCCTCGTTCTGAAATGAAGCTCTGATGCTTCTTCACCTGTTCGTCTAAACCAATCAGGGGGGAGTTTGAGTAAGCTTGTTGGCCAATGAGATGGTTGGGAATCTTCTCTAGCATCTGCTGCCGTGACAAATGGGAGGCTGGGGTAAATGCTGGCGCTTCACCCCATTCCATGCGGCTCCAGGTAAAGGGAATCTTGATCATTGTCATCTGTAGGGATGGGGAAGGGTTTTGGTTGAAGGAGGGTTGTACCACGCCTTCTTGGGGGTTGTGACTGTTAGGGGATCCTCATGGGCATGAGGTCAGGAAGCATATGCTCAATGACCTTTTCTAGGCTGTTTGGACGGTTTGGGAAACTGGCTAACAATAATTATAATATATAGAAGTAACTATGGATACATTTACCAATATTAATTGGGTTAAATACAAATTTTTTTTAAAATACTATTAATGCACGGTATATAAGTTTATGTCCATGCACCAACTTAATACAGTTGTAAAGCATGAGAGGTCCACGCATTTCGTAAATATTTAATTGTTCAGATTTTCCTATGTACTTCATGTAAAGTATTTCGAAAATGTCCCACATTACTCAGTGGGAGGACATAGCTGTCTATGACCGTTCACACGGGGAAATTCTGCACTCAATACTTATATTTTATCATTGAATCAACCTATGTTTTTCATAAAATTCCATGTATCTCTCCATTAACATGTTTGTTCTCTCTCTCTCTCTCTCTCTCCTACACTACAGTCCTGGCAACATAAACAGTACCATATAAGGCTAATGGAGCCAGTTGGTGACAAGGGGGGGGGGGGGGGGAGCTTGAAAAAGGTTAACGAGGGAGAGAGAGAGAGTTACATAGAAGGGTTTGTATCATAAAAAAACTTGCAGTCTATTCCGAGGAGATACTCGAAGTGGAAAGAGAGAAACTGTGTATTGCATTATTCTCATTACAGAGTGTGTGCAAAATACTATCTACTCTCATTTTGAGCTGCTCTATAGAAGAACTGCGTACAATTTATGAGATAAGTTTTTTTGAGGTAGAACAGATCTTATGATTATGTGAAAATGTGGCCACAAATACTTGTGATAAATCTTGTCCTTCCAACTTCATGTCATGGTTGTATTCATGTTGAGACTAAAGAATTTGCTATGATCCACATTGTCTAACCCATTAATTATTTTCAAAACTTCATTGAGCTGACCTCGTAGTCTATGTGTTTCCTGCTAAAAGAGATTGAGAGATTTCAACAAGTCTGCATAGCTCAGTCTTCTAATGTAGGACTAAACTTTGCTGCCCTACCCCGTACTCTTTCCAGTCGCTCTATAATTTCCCGAGTGCTGGAGACCAGAAATGAACATCATACTCCAGGAGAGGCCATATCAGAGCGATATAGAGAGAGAAGACTATTTCCCTATTTATATACTTGAATTACCTCTGAATATAGCTCAACGATTTCTGAGCTTTCTTCTATACTTCCACGCACTGCTTGGAAAATTTTAGGTCACTGTTAACAGAATACCCTCATCCTTTTCCAAGTCAGTGACCTCCAGAGGCATTCCCAATAGTGGATATCCTGACTTGGGGTTTGCTTGGCCGATGTGCATCACCTTGCACTTTTCCAAATTTAGTGGCATCTGAAATGGCTCCGACCATTTACCCAGTCTGTTAAGATCCATCCTGAGCTGTTCAAGAGAGAGAAAGAGAGAGGAAGAGAGAGAGAGAGAGAGAATGAAAAAGAAAAAGAGAGAGAGAGAGCGAGACATTATAAACACATTATTGATTCCCTGCCTCCTACACCATACAAAGGCAGTGATAGATGAAAGGAAGTAAGGGAGGAACAAGAATGGGAACAGAACAAAGAAGGAGGAGAATAATGACAGAACAGAAGCAAGAATAAATAAAGCACGGCATAAAACATAAAAGGTCGACAACACAATATTAGTTTTATACAGTGCAGATATGACCAAGATATGAGAATAGCAAATATCAGCAACGAAAGGAGCAAACAAGAAAACTATTAACGCATAATACACAAGCAATACCAAGCGGATAGAGTAATTTATAACTGAGTGAGTACTGATAATAATTAGCATATGTAATGTATTGCAAGAAGAAACAAATTTCGCTGTTTTACTAATGTAACTAATTCAGTTATCTGAAGTTGTAAGGGGGCCCACCTCGCTTTTTTTCTCTTTATTCCCGACTCTTTGGCTTGTATCCATTCGGCCCATTCAGCTACTGTTTTAAGACGTTACCCCATCCGAGTAAATATTTCTGACGAGCGGTATCGAGCCAGCATATATATATATCTTTGTTTTGACAGAAAGCTTAATTTGTACATTTTTCGATAGATAAATAATTCCGGAGAAGCCGGATTTTTCCATACAATGCTGGCTCGCTATCACTCGCCAGGAAGAAATTGACACTGGTGGGGAAAAACGTCTTCGGCATGGTAAGGAGAATCAAGGGAGGCTTTTCTATCGAAAAATTTCAATTTAGCTTGCTGTCAAAAAAAAAATATATATGCTGGCTCGCTACCGCTTGCCAGGACAATATGGACACCTGAATGGGGATAAACTTCTAAAAACAGCATGCTGAATGGGGCCGAATGGATACAAGCAAGAAAGAGGGGAGAGAGAAAAAAATGCGAGGAGGGCCCCCTTAAGTTGCCCATTATGTCGCTATTATATTGAAAGAAGGCTAGCTCCCTTTTAACTTGGAAGCCTGTAATCTATTAGTGACACAGATTAATCAATATCCCAAGTTTCTCCCCTAGCTGACTATAGGTTTTATTGTTATAGTGATACACGTGCGTTTTAGGGGCATGATTGAGATATTGACACACCTCTCAGTAGTTGCTTTGAACGTTGGGTATGAATGAGGGAGTTATTAGCGTATGTCCTGGTTATACAGTAGTTCTTTGTACGTTGGTGTATGAATGAGTTTATTAGCCTGAATGTCATGGTTGTTATTACAGTATTTCTTGGTACGTTGGTGTATGAATGAGGGAGTTATTAGCCTGTATGTCATGGTTGTTATATAGAGTAGTTGCTTGGTACGTTGGTGTAGAATGAGGAGTTATAGCCTGTATGTCATGGTTGTTATATACAGTAGTTGCTTTGTACGGTGTATGAATGAGGGAGTTATTAGCCTGTATGTTATGGTTTGTTAATACAGTAGTTGCTTTGTATTGGTGTATGAATGAGGGAGTTATTAGCCTGTATGTCATGGTTGTTATATACAGTATTGCTTGTACGTTGGTATGAATGAAGGAGTTATAGCCTGTATGTCATGGTTGTTAGATACAGTAGTTGCTTGGTACGTGGTGTATGAATGAGGGAGTTATTAGCCTGTATGTCATGGTTGTTAGACAGTAGTTGCTTGGTACGTTGGTGTATGAATGAGGGAGTTATTAGCCTGTATGTCATATTATATACAGTAGTAGCTTGGTACGTTGGTGTATGAATGAGGAGTTATTAGCCTGTATGTCATGGTTGTTATATACAGTAGTTGCTTGGTACGTTTCTGAATGAGGGAGTTATAGCCTGTAGTCATGGTGTTATATAAGTAGTTGCTTGGTACGTGTGTATAGGGAGTTATTACCTGTATGTCATGGTTGTTATATACAGTAGTTGTGGTACGTTGGTGTATGAATGGGAGTTATTAGCCTGCATTTCATGGGTTATACACAGTTAGTTGCTTGGTACGTTGGTATAATGAGGGAGTTATTAGCCTGTATGTCATGGTTGATATATAAGTAGTTGCTTGGTACTTGGTGTATATGAGGGAGTTATTAGCTGCATTTCAGTTGTTATATACAGTAGTTGCTTGGTACGTTGGTGTATGAATGAGGGAGTTCTAGCCTGTATGTCCGTTCATATACAGTAGTTGCTTGTACGTTGGTACAGGAGTACAAAGAAATCAAGCAACAACATATCTAGGATCCTTCTAGTCTGCTGTCCTCCAAAACTCTGAGCAAGTGTCCAACCTGGTGTATGAGGGTTATTAGCCTGTATGTCATGGTTGTTATAACAGTATTGCTTGGTACGTTGGTGTATGAATGAGGGAGTTATTAGCATGTCGTTAATATACAGTAGTTGCTTGGTACGTTGGTGTATGAATGAGGGAGTTATTAGCCTGTAGGACATGGTTTTTATACAGTTGTTGCTTGGTACGTTGGTGTATGATGGGAGTTTTAGCCTGTATGTCATGGTTGGTATATACAGTAGTTGCTTGGTACTTTGGTGTATGAATGAGGGAATTAGCCTGTATGTCATGGTTGTTATTACAGTAGTGCTTGGTACGTTGGTGTATGATGAGGGAGTTATTAGCTGTATGTCATGGTGTTATTCAATAGTTGCTTGGTACTGGTGTATGAGTGAGGGAGTATTAGCCTGTATTCATCGTTGTTATATCCGAAGTTGCCTGGTACGTGGTGTATGAATGAGGTCTTATTAGCCTGTATGTCATGGTTGTTATATACATTAGTTGCTTGGTACGTTGGTGTAGAATGAGGAGTTATTATCTGTATGTCAAGGTTGTGTTATGACTGGGGTTCAATATATCAGGGCTCTTATTCATTGGACTATTAATGGCATAAATGCTACAACGGAAAGCGCTAGCTCCAACCTCTGATGTATATTCCCAGTGAACAAAGAACACAATACTCTACAGAGTTCTATATGCAGTAATAGGCTATCAAACTCTCAATAAATGTGCGTCTACTCAAGGCTTAAGTTATGTGAAAACAGCCTATTACTACCTATCCCGAAGGTGCTTGGTTTGGTATGCAAAGTAAGGTGGTAAGAGAAGTTACAGCTTACGTTTGCTTTAATCAATAAATGTCAGGCACTCCTGCATGAAAGAAAGTGCACTAAAGTCCTTCAACACTAACAGGAATCTTCTTTGAATGTTAGATGCTATAAAGATGCTCGTATCGGAAATGGAACCCAAAAAGGCAGGCAGCAGAACACTGCTCGTGCAGGCTATGCACACAAAAAGGCAGAATATATAATGCCGTAAGAGCCAAGAATCTCCTAAACACTACAACAATAATAATCGCCACGACAATGCAGTATTCCTATCAACAAAAAGACCCTAAGTCGTTTGTGTCTCCATACATCAAACTAGGCTGCGAAATGCTTGTGTAATCATAAATGGGTATGCATAAAAAGAGTAATTAGGTTAATATACTTAATGTCTACTATGATTGATGAAGTCTAGCTAGAGTCAATGATACGAGATACTGGTGCGCATGGCATGCTGCATAGGCTAGTGCAAATCTCAAGTCTGTGCGTCAAATATTACGTTATAATGAAGCTCTCTTGAGAAACCTTAATACCGAAGTATTAAGCGTTCTCCTGGAGTACCTCCAAGACAAACAATCGAGACTAGAACAGTGCAGAATGGTATAGGCAAAAAGCCCTCATTCGTGCATGCTCTACTCTCAATGGCACACAGACTAGAATTTACTCAATCAACTCCAGTTCTCAGGTATGTCGTGCAGCTTTTAACTAAAGCCAGCCCCCCTAGGAAACAATACCTTATAATATCAGACTCATAGTCTAGCATTATCTAATCCAGCAGAACACTAAAAATTAAGGAAGCGGCACTATGAAAGCCACCCAATGCTTCGTGATCCACTTATTTGAACAACTAACATACATGGGTTATATCAGACCTTAATGCACAATACAACTGGCCAGCATGAAGCTGATTTTGCAGAGTTAACCAGAGGGGGATAATATTAACTAAAAAAGGTGGTGAAAGATATGGAAAAAGAGAGAGGTAGGCAAAGAGGAAAAGATTTACTCCGGGGCGGAAGGTGGGAACAGGTAGCAAGGGAAAAAGAATGGTATGCGTTCTGAAAACCAGAATGAGGGACTGAGAGGTGGCGAGGAACTGTCTATTATACTCGCACTAGCTCGAGGCGCGTTGGGAAAAAAAAGCGGTTACAAGTCCTCTAGGACTAGCAATGGGGCTAGCAGCATCGGAAGGACCCTCTCTCCTACCAACCCCCACGATGGCAGCCAGCCGTGACGTCATAGAGCGGGGACGAAAACACTCCGCGCATCCCTCTCACTCTGTTCTGACTCTCCGTCTCCGTCTCTCCCAGATCCCATCATTACTAGTTCATGATAAAACATATACTTTACAATTAAATATATTAAAAGCCTTGACATGGGTAAAACCGCAAAGAGCCTTTCTGGACTGCCCATGACACAAGCTTTCATATGAAATAAAAGCACACTCTTAATACATAAACTGGTTAGCACCCATCCACTGCCGCTGGCGATCCTAGACGAAGTCATACGGTAGGACAAGCCATGCGGTTCTACCGGAGTGGTTAGCGTCACACCGCCCCCCCCAAGATTTTTTCCTCAGAGGCCCCAAGGACTCCACAAAACATCTGATGGTTTAGAACCCATGCTATATCTCCACTTCCCATCACCCAGCGGCAGTAAATATATCTAGCACAGTTCTTCAACAAAACATTTTTCAAAATTACTAACCCTCCCCAACACCATAGGTTTAAATTATATGTTTTTTTTTTTTTTTTCTAGTTATGCTCCTCAAGAGCGAGCTTCTCTAGCCCGCAGCATTCTGAGAGAGAGTGCAACACTCCAGAATTACTGCTATAACATACTAAAAAAAATTCAACTATCAAAGAAAGAGTTTTTATTTGTATTTTTATGTTTATAATTTGTTTATTTATTACGGCTGCACTATAGGTGCAAGCCCCTAGTTTTTTTCTTCTATAACCAAACGATCACTCCTGGCTCTTTACGACCCAATACGCTGGGCTACAACCGCGAGCCAAACAAGCACCAATGCGCAAAATACTATCCAAACTAAAGCAGGAGGCTTAACCCGTGTGTCAATCTCCCCACGTACGTCATATACCCATGAACGACCCTCTGCAACCAACACAATTGTCACAACCGGCAATATGTGGCGTATGTCCAGGTTATTATCACCATTAACCTTAGTGACCACCTGGTCAGCCTCATATTCCGATTGTGAAACTGGTCCAAGAACTCTTGAGAGGTGTGATGATCTGGGTAAACCTACAAACACCGGACCATAGGCTGGGAACATAGACCTCGAAATGCCCCAGCGCAAGCACAACCGCCAGCCGCTCCTCCTCGACAACATAGCAGCTCCCCTTGGCCGAAATTGTACTTCTCCGAGCCGGAACCGAACAGGATGCTTCCATCCCATCCTCGTCCTTCTTCCACAAGGACGGCACCAGCCCCCATACACCAACTAGCCTCCGTTTGCTAGTTTGAAAGGTATGCTAAAGTCAAGGGGCCCTGAGGATCGGGTGAGTGCACAACTGGTGTTTTACTTCTCTAAACACCTTCTCACACTCAGGCGTCCATTTGAACTTCTTATCCGTCCAGTTATTCCTCCACCTGAGCTTGACTGTCCCGTTTCCCTCCTTCTCCAACCTTGACTGCTAAACGTCATCACAGGCACAGTGAGAGGCTCAAGGGTGCCGTGCCTCCCATTACTCCCTTCATGGTATTAACATGACATAACTGATTGCGCTTGTTCCGTCTGTCTGGAGTGGCTACCAAGTAATCCAGGTCTGATAGCTCCGCCACCACCCTATAAGGACCATCGTACTTCGTCGGATAAGGGGTTACCTACAAGGGGCAGTAGAATCAATTACCTCCTGACCCACGTGAAACTCCCTGAGTTCAACCTTGAGGGGTCGTACCTGTCCCTTCCTGTGGCCTGAGAGCTAGTCAAATTACGGCCAGCCAACTCCAGCCTGCGCAAACAATTCGTTTCTAGACTGTTGAGGACACACTTGAGCATAGAACACGGTTTTTCTGCGGCCTCCCATACTTCTTCAACCATATGGAGAGGCCCTCTGACACGGTGTCCAAGAAACGAGCTCATTAGGGGGCTGAATCCCAAACTCTCCCCAGGTACCGTCCCACCAGCAAAACAAAACACATGGCAGGCCAAGATCCCAATCCCTTCCCACTCTTCAAGCAACCACAACGAAGCACAGATTTCAAGGCTGAGTGCCATCGCTCTAAACACACCCTGGCTCTCCAGATGATACGCAGAATGCCACAACCCAAAACAACAATCTCATGCTGGCGGCATTGCTTTGAAACAAAGAGGCTAGAAGTGAAGTTGGGTACCTGGACTGACTGAATCCCCTGCGGGTAACCATACCGGGAATAATACAACTAGCAAGCTAACGACCACCGTCGTTCGCCGTACCCATTTCTCATAGGGTAACGCATCAGGGTACCTTGTTGCTACATCTCCCTACTGTGCATCACTGTCCGCCTTCAACTCTTTCGTCTTTTTAAGCCCATCCTCTGCCCCTTCTGTGCACCACAGTTACTGGCTCTTCTCCATACGCGAAATGTGGTACCATAATGAGTCCCCCGAGAAGGTCCGCTGATAAGTAAACTCTCAACCGCATCAACTTTTCAACCCCTTCTCGGTAACCCTTCCTCCGCTGATCTAAAGATTGTTGACCAGAATGTGACTCCCTGGATGCAGGATATCCGGTGACAACACACGCCATAGGCTGCACCGTACACTTCTCAACCCCCTCCTGCTCCCTCCCTACTCACGGCCGGGCCGGCTTCTCGGACAATGACCTAGGGTGGAGCCTCAGACGTGGCCCCCTCAAAGTCGTTGTGCCAAACTAGGGAGGTCGACGCCCCCAACAGGTAACTTCTCCACCATTCCTACATCCATGTCACGAGTCACACCATCAACTTCCACCTACATTCTTACAAGCGGGTATGACCTTGTCGCATTAACTCCCTGAACCACAACCACCCGCGCCGTATTGACAGGTTTACCAGTTAATGTCTTAACAGTGATTGCGATGATGCCGCCCTTGTCACGCAAAATTCTCACCTCATGTTTCTACCTCTACCCCCCCACTCCACACAACCGAGTCCCCTGTGGTCACTAACGTCATCACGGACAGGGAATAAGCCTTCCGGATCCTTCTGCACGGGCAGTGTATTTACCGCAGAAGAAATGCCTCTAACAAACTCCGATGTCCTCTTTGAAACCCTCCAATGCCGTGAGCAAAAGACACGGCTGCGCGGAGGCTGTCGAACTAGGGCACTCGTTTGCCTTATTACCCCTCCTGGTGTCAACTAGAAACACATAATTTTTCGGTTTCGGCTTATACTGTTATGTAAAAGGCCCCCTGACTTTTCACATACGGTGTGGTGTAATGGTTTTGGATTTCAGTTTTAGTTTGTTCATGGCTCTTCTGTTTAAATGTGTCATTGTTACCGGGAGGTGGAGGATAACGCTCCCCTTAGCACTTACATCGTACTTTTGTGAGGACCTGCAACCCCCGAATCAACGACAGCCGTCGATCAGCCCTTTCTGCTAGCTTCGACTCAGAGGTATTGGGTTTTTCTCCTTTAAGTTCAAAGTTGCTCCCAAGAAGAAACCGCCCGTGCTCTTAAAGAAAAAAAAAAATAAAAAACCTGCCTCCACCATCATTATATTTGGCTTAATTTCATCAAATTTTTTGACCTTCTCCAGATCGGAGCCAGTTCCCCATATCATCGTACAAGTCCACGGGCGTTTTCCAAAAAGGTGCTATCGTCTTCCCTTAATTACACCCCGGAACTTCAAACGGTACTTTTCTGGTTGCAGTTTCTAACCCGCTCAGGCCAGCCATCCTTGAGATCCTCGTACACAATACATAACTCCAAAGGTAACTGTGCTGAGTCGGGGAGACAGATAGCAAGGGAAAACGATGGATGCGTTCTAGAAACCAGATTCTTAGGGATAGCGTGGCGAGTAACTGTATATATACTCCCGCACTAGCTCGAGGCGCGTTGGGTAAAAAGCGGTTACAAGTCCCTTCTAGCCACTAGCAAGGGAGCTCGCAGCATGTTCAGGACCTCTCTCCCCCAACCCCCCCGAGGCAGCCAGCCGTGACGTCATCGAGCGGGACTAAAACACTGCGCGCTCCCTATCACTCTGTTCTACTCTCTCGTCTCTCTCTCCAGATCCCATCATTAACTAGTTAATGATAAAACATATACTTTACAATTAAATATATAAAGGCTTGACCTGGGTGAAAACGGAGAGCCTTTCTGGACTGCCCATTACACAAGCTTTCATATGAAATAAAGCACACTCTAATACATAAACTGGTACCCCCATCCACTGGCCCTGGCGATCCTAGCGAGCCACTGTAGGACAAGCCAGCGGTTCTAACGTAGTGGTTAGCTTCACAGTTGTTATATACAGTAGTTTGTTTTTTAGTTTGGTTGTATGACTGAGGGAGTTATTAGCCTGTATGTCAATGGTTTGTTATATCACAGTCTTGCTTGGTACGTTGGCGTATGAATGAGGGAGTTACTAGCCTGTATGTCATGGTTTGTTATATACAGTAGTTGCTTGTTGTACGTTGGTGTATGAAATGAGGGAGTTATTAGCCTGTATGTCATGGTTGTTATATACAGTAGTTGCTTGGTACGTTGGTTTATTATGAGGTAGTTATTAGCCTGTATGGACATGGTTGTTTATCTAACGTAGTTGCTTGGGTACGTTGGTGTATAAATGTGAGGTTCTTTACTCCGATCACACCGTATTGAGGAGGGATCTTCAGTAGGCGCTCTCTGTGATGAATAATGTTTTGTAGAAAACTGCCACCACTAATAGTTTATAGACATATTAGGAGTCTGGGATTAATCAACCCCATGCGTACTCACAGCCTTTCCTTTATGTGTTGTATATAGTATCTGTATGTATATGTTGTATATGACCACAGTCATGAATCAAATCAGGTGTGAAATGTAGGGAATGGTGAAAATGGTGAAAGGGGTGTGTGAGAACGTGGTGAGGGTGGGCCTCCGCCCTCGCCTCGTGTCTGTCCGAGTTCTCTTCGTGGTGATCGCCGTCTATGCCTAAGGGTTTTTCAACCGCACCTCGCCTTCCGAGAAAATGCATAA
>CM064490.1:31423560-31750605 GCA_032716605.1 Paralithodes platypus
GTAAGCTGTAACTCTTCTTTACCACCTGATTACTTTGCCAACTACCAGTATAAACAAGCACTATCGGTTATAGGTAGTAATAGGCGTTTCTCACATAACATTAAGCCTAGAGTAGGACGCACCAATTTATTGGAGGAGTGAGTTTGATAGCCTATTTAATTGCACTATAGAAACTCGTCATTGGAGGGTATTTGTGTTCGTTTGTTCACGTGGGAATATTACATCAGAGGTTGGATCTAGCGCTCTCCGTTTGTAGCATTGTATGCCATTACTAGTCCAATGGAATAAGAGCTCCTTGATATATTTAAAACATCTAGGCGGAACGGAACGGAAGTATATAGGAAAAGGTGATGAAGCAAGTAATCAAATTTACCCTAGTGATACGACCTACGCCAAGGCCGATTTTACACTCCAGGGGTATCCCAAGTTTAACGTATGGGTGGGACGACGCGCGAAACACGAGGAGAAGGGCCTGACCCAATGCCACCGTGAGCAATCCTGCAGACCTGGCTAACCAAGTTTTCTCAGTCTCGTGTGTTGGATGTGGTTTTGTAGGAAGCCACCAATCAGGCCCCTGAATTATTTTAGCCACCATGAATCCAGGTACTCATTTTCGTCTGAGTTGAGAGAGTGATGACGGAACTGACAGCGGAATGGAGTTTGTTCAACACTCCTGGGGGCTTACTTGAACCCTGGTGGCAAAGCCAGGGAAATTTCACCCACTCAGAGGGCAACATCTGGTCAATGGCGGTACCGGGCTGCAATCACCCAAGCAGCTACTTGGCCTTTGCTGGAGCAGGACATGCCAAACCCCACCCAGCAAACTGCTTGTGCTGGCGCGGTCCCACCCAATCCAACTACTGACCAGACCCTTACGTTGCTTAACCCTTCTGATCCTATTATCCAGTGGTTGCAAGCGTTTGTTAGGCAGGGATTGCCCCTAACCTCAGTCGTAAACACTGGGAAACTTATATACCATGGTGGTGAAATTCAGGAGTTTTCAGCCCCAAGCCAATCAAAGTGCTGCCAGGTTCTTCCAGCTGGACTATTGATCCGCGTTCTGAACTGAAGCTCTGATGCTTCGTTCACCGGTTCGTCTAAACCAATCAGGGGGGAGTTTGAGTAAGCTTGTTGGCCAAATGAAGAATGGTTTGGGAATTCTTCTCTCGCATCTGCTGCCGTGACAAATGGGCGAGGCTGGGGTAAATGCTGGCGCTTCACCCCCTCCCATGCGGCCTCCAGGTAAAGAAGGGGAATCTTGATCATTGTCATCTGTAGGGATGGGGAAAGGGGTTTGGTTTGAAGGAGGGGTTGTAACCACGCCTTTTGGGGGTTGGGGACTGTTGGGGGGTTAGGGGATCCTCCATGTGGGCATGAGGTCAGCGGAAGGCATATGCTCAATGACCTTTTCTAGGGCGGTTTGGACGGTTTGGGAAACTGGCTAACAATATATTATAATATATAGAAGTAAAAACTATGGATACATTTACCATATATAAGTTGGGTTGTAAATAAAAATTTTTTTTAAAAATACTATTAATGCACAGGTATATAAGTTTATGTCCATGCACCCCAACTTAATACAGTTGTAAAGCATGAGAGGAGTCCACGCATTTCGTAAATATTTAATTGTTCAGATTTTGCTATCGTACTTCATGTAAAGTATTTCGAAAATGTCCCACATTACTCAGTGGGAGGGACATAGCTGTTCTATGGACCGTTTCACACGGGGAAATTGTGCTGCTACTCAATCACTGTATATTTATTCAATGAATCAACCTATGTTTTTCATAAAGATTCCATGTATTCTCTCCCATAACATGTTTGTTTCTCTCCTCTCTCTTCTCTCTCTATCCTACATACCAGGTCCTGGCAACATAAAACCAGTACCAGATAAGGGCTAATGGAGCCAGTTGGTGGACCAGGGGGGGGGGGGGGGGGTGGAGCTTGAAAAAGGTTAAACGAGGGAGGAGAGGAGAGACGTTACATAGAAGGGTTTTGTATCATAAAAAAAACTTGCAGTCTATTCCGAGGAGATACTCGAAGTGGAAAGAGAGAAACTGTGTATTGCATTATTCTCATTACAGAGTGTGTGCAAAATACTATCTACTCTCATTTTGAGCTGCTCTATAGACGAAACTGCGTATCAATTTAGTGAGAGAAGTTTTTTGGGAGGTAGACAGACTCTTATGATTATGTGAAAATGTGGCCACAAATACTTGTGATAAATCTTTTCCTTCCAACTTCATGTCATGGTTGTACTCATGTTGAGACTAAAGAATTTGCTATGATCCACATTGTCTAACCCATTAATTATTTTCAAAACTTCATTGAGCTGACCTCGTAGTCTATGTGTTTCCTGCTAAAAGAGATTGAGAGATTTCAACAAGTCTGCATAGCTCAGTCTTCTAATGTAGGACTAAACTTTGCTGCCCTAGCCCGTACTCTTTCCAGTCGCTCTATAATTTCCCGAGTGCTGGAGACCAGAAATGAACATCATACTCCAGGAGAGGCCATATCAGAGCGATATAGAGAGAGAAGACTATTTCCCTATTTATATACTTGAATTACCTCTGAATATAGCTCAACGATTTCTGAGCTTTCTTCTATACTTCCACGCATTGCTTGGAAAATTTTAGGTCACTGTTAACAGAACACCCTCATCCTTTTCAAAGTCAGTGACCTCCAGAGGCATTCCCAATAGTGGATATCCTGACTTGGGGTTTGCTTGGCCGATGTGCATCACCTTGCACTTTTCCAAATTTAGTGGCATCTGAAATGGCTCCGACCATTTACCCAGTCTGTTAAGATCCATCCTGAGCTGTTCAAGAGAGAGAAAGAGAGAGGAAGAGAGAGAGAGAGAGAATGAAAAAGAAAAAGAGAGAGAGAGAGAGCGAGACATTATACACACATTATTGATTCCCTGGCTCCTACACCATACAAAGGCAGTGATAGATGAAAGGAAGTAAGGGAGGAACAAGAATGGGAACAGAACAAAGAAGGAGGAGAATAATGACAGAACAGAAGCAAGAATAAATAAAGCACGACATAAAACATAAAGTTCGACAACAACAATATTAGTTTTATTCAGTGCAGTTATGACCAAGATATGACAATAGCAAATATCACCAACGAAAGGAGGAAACAAGAAAACTATTAACGCATAATAACAAAGCAATACACAAGCGGATAGAGTAATTTATAACTGAGTGAGTACTGATATAATTAGCATATGTAATGTATTGCAAGAAGAAACAAATTTCGCCCTGTTTACTAATGTAAATACTAATTCAGTTATCTGAAGTTGTAAGGGGGCCCACCTCGCTTTTTTCTCTTTATTTCCCGACTCTCTTTGGCTTGTATCCATTCGGCCCCATTCAGCCTACTGTTTTAAGACGCTTACCCTCATCCAGAAGTAAATATTTTCCTGACGAGCGGTAGCGAGCCAGCATATATATATATCTTTGTTTTGACAGAAAGCTAAATTTGTACATTTTTCGATAGATAAATAATTCCGGAGAAGCCGGATTTTTCCATACAATGCTGGCTCGCTATCACTCGCCAGGAAGAAATTGACACCTGGGTGGGGACAAACGTCTTCGGCATTGTAAGGAGAAATCAAGGGAGGCATTTTTCTATCGAAAAATTTACAAATTTAGCTTGCTGTCAAAACAAAAATATATATATGCTGGCTCGCTACCGCTTGCCAGGACAATATTGACACCTGAATGGGGATAAACTTCTTAAAACAGAAGGCTGAATGGGGCCGAATGGATACAAGCCAAAGAAAGAGGGAGAGAAAGAGAAAAAAATGCGAGGAGGGCCCCCTTAAGTTGCCCATTAACGTCGCTATTTATAATTGAATTAGAAGAAGGCTAGCTCACTTTAACTTGGAAGCCTGTAATCTATTAGTGATGCAGATTAATCAATATCTTCCAAGTTTCATCCCACTAGCCTGACTATAGTTTATTATTGTTTATAGTGATACACGTGCGTTTATAGGGATACAGCGGAATTGAAGATATTGACAACACACTATACAGTAGTTGCTTTGTACGTTGGTGTATGAATGAGGGAGTTATTAGCCTGTATGTCATGGTTGTTATATACAGTAGTTGCTTTGTACGTTGGTGTATGAATGAGGGAGTTATTAGCCTGTATGTCATGGTTGTTATATACAGTAGTTGCTTGGTACGTTGGTGTATGAATGAGGGAGTATTAGCCTGTATGTCATGGTTGTTATATAGTAGTTGCTTGGTACGTTGGTGTATGAATGAGGAGTTATTAGCCTGTATGTCATGGTTGTTAATACAGTAGTTGCTTTGTACGTTGGTGTATGAATGAGGAGTTATTAGCCTGTATGTCATGGTTAATTTGTACAGTAGTTGCTTTGTACGTTGGTGTATGAATGAGGGAGTTATTAGCCTGTATGTCATGGTTGTTATATACAGTAGTTGCTTTGTACGTTGGTGTATGAATGAAGGAGTTATTAGCCTGTATGTCATGGTTGTTATATACAGTAGTTGCTTGGTACGTTGGTGTATGAATGAGGGAGTTATTAGCCTGTATGTCATGGTTGTTATATACAGTAGTTGCTTGGTACGTTGGTGTATGAATGAGGGAGTTATTAGCCTGTATGTCATGGTTATTATATACAGTAGTAGCTTGGTACGTTGGTGTATGAATGAGGGAGTTATTAGCCTGTATGTCATGGTTGTTATATACAGTAGTTGCTTGGTACGTTGGTCTATGAATGAGGGAGTTATTAGCCTGTATGTCATGGTTGTTATATACAGTAGTTGCTTGGTACGTTGGTGTATGAATGAGGGAGTTATTAGCCTGTATGTCATGGTTGTTATATACAGTAGTTGTTTGGTACGTTGGTGTATGAATGAGGGAGTTATTAGCCTGCATTTCATGGTTGTTATACACAGTAGTTGCTTGGTACGTTGGTGTATGAATGAGGGAGTTATTAGCCTGTATGTCATGGTTGATATATACAGTAGTTGCTTGGTACGTTGGTGTATGAATGAGGGAGTTATTAGCCTGCATTTCAAGGTTGTTATATACAGTAGTTGCTTGGTACGTTGGTGTATGAATGAGGGAGTTATTAGCCTGTATGTCATGGTTCTTATATACAGTAGTTGCTTGGTACGTTGGTACAAAGGAGTACAAAGGAAATCAAGCAACAACATATCTAGTGATCCTTCTAGTCTGCTTGTCCTCCAAAACTCTGAGGAGCAAGTGTCCAAACATGGTGTATGAATGAGGGAGTTATTAGCCTGTATGTCATGGTTGTTATATACAGTAGTTGCTTGGTACGTTGGTGTATGAATGAGGGAGTTATTAGCATGTATGTCATGGTTGTTATATACAGTAGTTGCTTGGTACGTTGGTGTATGAATGAGGGAGTTATTAGCCTGTATGACATGGTTGTTATATATAGTTGTTGCTTGGTACGTTGGTGTATGAATGAGGGAGTTATTAGCCTGTATGTCATGGTTGGTATATACAGTAGTTGCTTGGTACTTTGGTGTATGAATGAGGGAATTATTAGCCTGTATGTCATGGTTGTTATATACAGTAGTTGCTTGGTACGTTGGTGTATGAATGAGGGAGTTATTAGCCTGTATGTCATGGTTGTTATATACAATAGTTGCTTGGTACGTTGGTGTATGAGTGAGGGAGTAATTAGCCTGTATGTCATCGTTGTTATATACAGAAGTTGCCTGGTACGTTGGTGTATGAATGAGGGTCTTATTAGCCTGTATGTCATGGTTGTTATATACATTAGTTGCTTGGTACGTTGGTGTATGAATGAGGGAGTTATTAGCCTGTATGTCAAGGTTGTGTTATGACTGGGGTTCAAATATATCAGGGCTCTTATTCATTGGACTAGTAATGGCATAAATGCTAGAACGGAAAGCGCTAGCTCCAACCTCTGATGTATATTCCCAGTGAACAAAGAACACAATTACTCTACAGAGTTCTATATGCAGTAATAGGCTATCAAACTCTCAATAAATGTGCGTCTACTCAAGGCTTAAGTTATGTGAAAACAGCCTATTACTACCTATAACCGAAGGTGCTTGGTTATGGTATGCAAAGTAAGGTGGTAAGAGAAGTTACAGCTTACGTTGCTTTAATCAATAAATGTCAGGCACTCCTGCATGAAAGAAAGTGCACTAAAGTCCTTCAACACTAACAAGGAATCTTCTTTGAATGTTAGATGCTATAAAGATGCTCGTATCGGAAATGGAACCCAAAAAGGCAGGCAGCAGAACAATGCTCGTGCAGGCTATGCACACAAAAAGGCAGAATATATAATGCCGTAAGAGCCAAGAATATCCTAAACACTACAACAATAATAATCGCCACGACAATGCAGTATTCCTATCAACAAAAAGACCCTAAGTCGTTTGTGTCTCCATACATCAAACTAGGCTGCGAAATGCTTGTGTAATCATAAATGGGTATGCATAAAAAGAGTAATTAGGTTAATATACTTAATGTCTACTATGATTGATGAAGTCTAGCTAGAGTCAATGATACGAGATACTGGTGCGCATGGCATGCTGCATAGCCTAGTGCAAATCTCAAGTCTGTGCGTCAAATATTACGTTATAATGAAGCTCTCTTGAGAAACCTTAATACCGAAGTATTAAGCGTTCTCCTGGCGTACCTCAAAGACAAACAATCGAGACTAGAACAGTGCAGAATGGTATAGGCAAAAAGCCCTCATTCGTGCATGCTCTACTCTCAATGGCACACAGACTAGAATTTACTCAATCAACTCCAGTTCTCAGGTATGTCGTGCAGCTTTTAACTAAAGCCAGCACCCATAGGAAACAATACCTTATAATATCAGACTCCTAGTCTAGCATTATCTAATCCAGCAGAACACTAAAAATTATAGGAAGCGGCAATATGAAAGCCAACCAATGCTTCGTGATCCACTTATCTGAACAACTAACATACATGGGTTATATCAGACCTTAATGCACAATACAACTGGCCAGCATGAAGCTGATTTTGCAGAGTTAACCAGAGGGGGATAATATTAATAAAAAGGTGGTGAAAGATATGAAAAAGAGAGAGGTAGGCAGAGGAAAAGATTCTCAGGTGCGGAACGGGGGACAGGTAGCAAGGGAAAAAGATGGATGCGTTCTGAAAACCAGATCTGAGGGAGAGAGTGGCGAGGAACTGTATATATACTCGCACTAGCTCGAGGCGCGTGGGAAAAAAAGCGGTTACAAGTCCTCTAGGCACTAGCAAGGGGGCTAGCAGCATCGTAAGGACCTCTCTCCACCAACCCCCACGAGGCAGCCAGCCGTGACGTCATCGAGCGGGACGAAAACACTCCGCGCTCCCTCTCACTCTGTTCTACTCTCTCTCTCTCTCCCAGATCCCATCATTACTAGTTAATGATAAAACATATACTTTACAATTAAATATATAAAGCCTTGACATGGGTGAAAACAAAGAGCCTTTCTGGACTGCCCATGACACAAGCTTTCATATGAAATAAAGCACACTCTAATACATAAACTGTAGCCCCATCCACTGCCCTGGCGATCCTAGCGAGTCACTGTAGGACAAGCCATGCGGTTCTAACGGAGTGGTTAGCGTCACACCCCCCCCCCAAGATTTTTCTCAGAGGCCCCAAGGCTCACAAAAATCTGATGGTTAGAACCCATGCTATATCTCCACTTCCCATCACCCAGCGGCAGTAAAATATCTAGCACAGTTCTTCAACAAAACATTTTTCAAAATTATAACCCTCCCCAACACCATAGGTTAAATTATATGTAGTTATGCTCCTCAAGAGCGAGCTTCTCTAGCCCAGCATTCTGAGAGGAGTGCAACTCAGAATTACTGCTATAACATACTAAAAAAATTCAACTATCAAAGAAAGAGTTTTTATTTGATTTTTATGTTTATAATTTGTTTATTTCGGCTGCACTATAGGGGCAAGCCTAGTTTTTTCTTCTATACCAAACGATCAACTCCTGCTTTACGACCCAATACGCTGGGCTACAACCGCGAGCCAACAAGCACCAAGCGCAAAATACTATCCAAACTAAAGCAGGAGGCTACCCGTGTGTCAATCTACCCAGGATCATATACCCATGAACGACCATCTGCAACCACATTGTCACAACCGGCAATATGGCGTATGTCCAGGTTATATACCATTAACCTTAGTGACCACCTGGTCAGCCTCATATTCCGATTGTGAAACTGGTCCAAGAACTTGAGAGGGTGATGATCTGGGTAAACTACAACGACCGGACCATAGGCTGGAACATAGACCTCGAAATGCCCCAGCGCAAGCACAACCGCCAGCAGCTCCTCCTCGACAACAGAGCAGCTCCCCTGGGCCGAATTGTACTTCTCCGAGCAGAAACTAACAGGATGCTCCAGCCCATCATCGTCCTTTTCCACAAGGACGGCACCAACCCCCACACCACTAGCCTCCGTTGCTAGTTGGAAAGGTAGGCTAAAGTCAGGGGCCCTGAGGATCGGGTGAGTGCACAACTGGTGTTTTACTTCTCTAAACACCTTCTCACACTCAGGCGCCCATTTGAACTTCTTATCCTTCCAGTTATCCTCCACCTGAGCTTGACTGTCCCGTTCTCCTTCTCCACCTTGACTGCTAAACGTCATCACAGGCACAGTGAGAGGCTCAGAGGGGTGCCTCCCATACTCCTTCATGGTATTAACATGACATAACTGATTGCGCTTCCGTCTGTCTGGAGTGGCTACCAAGTAATCCAGGTCTGATAGCTCCTCCACCACCCTATAAGGACCAGCGTACTTCGCGGATAAGGGGTGACCTACAAGGGGCAGTAGAATCAATACCTCCTGACCCACGTGAAACTCCCTGAGTTCAACCTTGAGGTCGTACCTGTCCTTCCTGAGGGCCTGAGAGCTAGTCAAATTACGGCCAGCCAACTCCAGACTGCGCAACATTCGTTCTAGACTGTTGAGGACACACTTGAGCATAGAACAAGGTTTTTCTGCGGCCTCCCATACTTCTTCAACCATATGGAGAGGCCCTCTGACACGGTGTCCAAAGACGAGCTCATTAGGGCTGAATCCCAAACTCTCCCCAGGTACCTCCCACACAGCAAACAAAACACATGGCAGGCCAAGATCCCAATCCCTCCCACTCTCAAAGCAACAACAACGAAGCACAGATTTCAAGGCTGAGTGCCATCGCTCTAACACACCCTGGCTCTCCAGATGATACGCAGATGACACAACCCCAACAATCTCATGCTGCGGCATTGCTTGAACAAAGAGGCTAGAAGTGAAGTTGGGTACCTGGACTGACTGAATCCCCTGCGGGTAACCATACCGGGGATAATACACTAGCAAGCTACGGACCACCGTCTTCGCCGACCCATTTCTCATAGGGTACGCATCAGGGTACCTTGTTGCTACATCTCCCTACTGTGCATCACTGTCCTCCTTCAACTCTTTCGTCTTTTTAAGCCCATCCTCTGCCCCTTCAGGAACAGTTACTGGGTCTTCTCCAGACGCGAAATGTGGTACCAATAATGAGTCCCCGAGAAGGTCCGCTGATAGTAAACTCTCAACCGCATCAACTTTCAACCCCTTCTCGGTACCCTTCCTCCGCTGATCTAAAGATTGTTGACCAGAATGTGACTCCCTGGATGCAGGATCTCCGGTGACAACACACGCCATAGGCTGCACCGGACACTTCTCAACCCACTCCTGCTCCTCCCTACTCACGTCGGCCGGCTTCTCGACAATGACTAAGGGTGGAGCCTCAGAAGTAGGCCCCGCAAAGTCGTTGCCAAGAGGGAGGTCGACGCCCCCAACAGGTAACTTCTCCACAATTCCTACATCCATGTCACGAGTCACACCATCAACTTCCACCTTCATTCTTACAAGCGGGTATGACCTTGTCGCATTAACTCCCTGAACCACAACCACCCGCGCCGTATTGACAGGTTTACCAGTTAAATTTCTCAACAGTGATTGCGATGCCCCAGTGTCACGCAAAATTCTCACCTCATGTCTTCTACCCCCCCACTCCACACAACCGAGTCCCCTGTGGTCACTAAAGGCATCACGGACAGGGAATAAGCCTTCCGGATCCTTCTGCACTGGCAGTGTATTTACCTCAGAAGAAATGCCTCTAACAAACTCCGATGTCCTCTTGAACACTCCAATGCCGTGAGCAAAAGACACGGCTGCCGGAGGAGGTCGACTAGGGCACTCGTTTGCCTTATGACCCTCCTGGTGGCAACTAAAACACATAAATTTCGGTTTCGGCTTATACTGTTATGTAAAAGGCCCCTGACTTTTCACATACGGTGTGGTGTAAGGTTTGGATTCAGTTTTAGTTTCAAGGCTCTTCTGTTTAAATGTGTCATTGTTACGGGGAGGGGGAGGATAACGGTCCTTAGCACTTACATCGTACTTCTGTGAGGACCTGCAACCCCGAATCAACGACAGCCGTCGATCAGCCATTTCTGCTGCTTCGACTAGAGTTATTGGGTTTTTCTCCTTTAAGTTCAAAGTTAGATCACCGCCCGTGCTCTTAAAGAACTGCTCCAACATCATTAAGTGCTTAATTTCATCAAATGTTGTGACCTTCTCAGATCGGAGCCAGTTCCCCATAGCATCGGACAAGTCCCGGGCGTGTTCCAAAAAGGTGCTATCTCTTCCCTTAATTACACCCCGGAACTTCAAACGGTACGTTTCTGGTTGCAGTTCGTAAGCCCTCAGGACAGCCTCCTTGAGATCCTCGTACACAATACATAACTCCAAAGGTAACGTGCGGAGCGGGGAGACAGATAGCAAGGGAAAAAGATGGATGCGTTCTAGAAACCAGATCTGAGGGAGAGAGTGGCGAGGAACTGTATATATACTCGCACTAGCTCGAGGCGCGTGGGAAAAAGCGGTTACAAGTCCTCTAGCCACTAGCAAGGGAGCTAGCAGCATGTTAAGGACCTCTCTCCACCAACCCCCACGAGGCAGCCAGCCGTGACGTCATCGAGCGGGACGAAAACACTGCGCGCTCCCTCTCACTCTGTTCTACTCTCTCGCTCTCTCTCCCAGATCCCATCATTACTAGTTAATGATAAAACATATACTTTACAATTAAATATATAAAGCCTTGACATGGGTGAAAACAAAGAGCCTTTCTGGACTGCCCATGACACAAGCTTTCATATGAAATAAAGCACACTCTAATACATAAACTGTAGCCCCATCCACTGCCCTGGCGATCCTAGCGAGCCACTGTAGGACAAGCCAGCGGTTCTAACGGAGTGGTTAGCGTCACAGTTGTTATATACAGTAGTTGTTTTGTATGTTGGTGTATGAATGAGGGAGTTATTAGCCTGTATGTCATGGTTGTTATATACAGTAGTTGCTTGGTACGTTGGCGTATGAATGAGGGAGTTACTAGCCTGTATGTCATGGTTGTTATATACAGTAGTTGCTTGGTACGTTGGTGTATGAATGAGGGAGTTATTAGCCTGTATGTCATGGTTGTTATATACAGTAGTTGCTTGGTACGTTGGTTTATGAATGAGGGAGTTATTAGCCTGTATGACATGGTTGTTATATACAGTAGTTGCTTGGTACGTTGGTGTATAAATGTGAGGTTCTTTACTCCGATCACACCATATTGAGGTGGATCTTCAGTAGGCCTCTCTGTGATGAATAATGTTTGTAGAAAACTGCCACCACTAATAGTTTATAGACATATTAGGAGTCTGGAATTAATCAACCCATGCGATCAGCCTTTCCTTTATTTGTTGTATACGTATATGTATGTATATGTTGTATATGAACACAGTCAGGAATCAAATCAGGTGTGAAATGATGGAATGGTGAAAATGGTGAAAGGGGTGTGTGAGAACGTGGTGAGTGGGCCTCCGCCCTCGACTCGTGTCTGTCGAGTTCTCTTCGTGTGATCGCCGTCATGCCTAGGTTCAACCGCACCTCGCCTTCCGAGAATGCATAACCAATGATGAAAGCGTGAATAATCCTGAATGACGAGTGAATAATAATACATGAGTGAATAATCGTGCATAACTCCAGTCCAGGGGTCTCCTGTTGTTTAGGTTAGCAAGTCGTTAATATAGGAATGTAATGATTAATCAGCATGTTTACCTTAGCTATTGATAAGGACACCTGTGGTCTTGCCTCTGGACCACAGCTAACAGCTCCTTGTACATGCATATACAAAAGTGTCACAAGTATGAATTGAGTTATGAGTTGTCTAAATATGAGTGAAAGGATCGTATAACACGCCCCCACTACGAGTGTTTTGCTCCCCCTGCAAAACAAAACTGCAAATGGAGCACTAAAATTATAATAAAAAGTGAAATAAGTGAAAGAGAAATAAAAACAAAATAAATGCTTAAGTCTAACAAAAGATTATAAAGGCTGAGGTTTTGTAGATTTTCTATAATCAAATAGATGAGATGTGATGAAAATGGTACATACATAAAGATATATACCGGTATACATATTAAATTGTAAAAGTAAGAGTAATTATTCTATTAAAACAAATTGACAATATAAACAAGTACATAGTCCTATATAATACAACACTAAGTAATTGAAAATTTAGAAAGTACCAAATATATGAAGTTCAATCTTTAGATTAGGAAACTTTCCACATTAACAAATCAATGTTTATAGTATGTATTTTCTAGGATCGTGCAATGTCATTCTTTTCTAAAATATAGACTATATTTTCTAAGTCTGATTGTGTCAAATATATAGACTATATTTCCTAAGTCTGATTGTGCTAAATATAATTATAGACTATATTTTCTAAGTCAGATTGTGCTAAATATTAGACTATATTTTCTAAGTCTGATTATGCCAAAATTACATTTTCTTGTGCATATATAACTAGTTTTCCACATTTATCATGGTGTTCAAGTTCACTAATACGTGATGCTAGGCGAGAGTTTGAGCAATAACATAAGATAATGGCAATAATCAAAAGAATCATGAGTAGACCAACGGGAGGGTATACATAGTAAGGCTTGACAAAGTGAGTGAAAGACAGAGAGTCCAAAGATGAGTTAATTAGATTCAAAGTGTTGATGGTGTGTGAAACAACCTTTGGAAACGAAAACATTCCAGAAATGTTAACAGAGGGAGGAATGACAGCAAAAAGACGACTGTCAATAGAAATTGAACTCAGGTGAAATGTGGAAGGGTAAACAGTGAGGAAAGGACAGACAATCATGCATGAATCCTTTATGTAAATCAAACCTACTGCGTGTCTGTGGAAAGGTGAGCGATCGGGACAAGTCACAAGGAGAGTAGTTGCTTTCACAAAATAAAGAAAATTAGTATCCAAAATGTGTGCATGGACAAAAAAAATCTGAGGGGCGGGAGTGAAATGACAATAATCTAGCATATGTTCATTTTTCTTAATAGCACGACTACAATCATCATAATTCAGGGGGAGTATTTGGATTAATTGAGCAGGACAGGTAGTAATGACGTCTAAGATAGTGTGACAATGTTTATCAAAGACCGAATTGTCTACTAAAACCAGATATTCATCAGGGTATTTACCTGTAGAAAATAACAAATTGTCTGAAGGGAAATTAATCTCAAGAAATTCGCCTTGGATAATGGTGGGGAGAAGGATAATTTCTTGTATAGTCAAAATCATATCAGATGCAAATGGAATTAAAATAAAAAAAAATCTCCAGCATTAATATGTACCTCAAGGAATGGATAGTATAAATCTAAATTATCCTTAAGAACAAAACAATTGTATGTACTACTAAAAATAGAGTATATATGTTAATTATTAATTATTTAAAGTTAAATTCTAGAAGCTCTGATTGGTCAAGAGTGATAGAGAGACTGAACTGTGGACGAGCCGGCATGATCTACCGCTTCATCAATCGTGAGAATCAGAGTTTATTTACATGTAGAACGTATCTACCTTAATATCTAGATTGTCTAACCACTACTGGGCTACAAAATCACCCTTCAAAGATGACACGGCAGCAATGGCGCGTTACCGAAGGTCATATCTGTCATTAGGGAGGATTTTCTGTTCGTTTTCCTTTTTCTTTATCTTTTTCGGTTTCATTAGTGTTTCCTCGAAATTCATGTTTTCGTACCCGGGTAGAGTACGCCGAATTTTCTTCAAATGATCAACATGTGCTCGTTTCTCATTACCGACTTCTTAATGTTTAATTGTTGTTCTATTTCCTTCAACTGTCAAAACTCTGTAGGGACCATCAAAGACTGGTTGCAATTTATCTTTAGCGTAAAAATCTCGCAGAAAAACAATATCTCCAATATTGATATTCGGATTAGATTTATTTTTGTTAGCTATGGTGGTCAGTTCTTCCTTAGAGTGAGTGAGGTTATTTCGAAGATTCTTGTAAATAGTACGAACATTATTCAAATGATATAACAAATAATCATCCGAATTATACACAGGAGTATTGGCTTTCTGTAAATTAGTAAAAGGTAGTTTCTTATCTCTGCCAAAAACAATGAAATGTGGAGAATCAGCAATGGAAGTATTAATAGATGAATAAGTGTGGCTTCTGCGTAATGAATAAAGTTATCCCAAGTACCGGTATCGCGTTCGTGTAATAAACAGCGTTGGGCACTAATTAAGGACTGATTAGCACGTTCAACTAAGCCATTACTGTGTGGTGAATGAGGGAAAATTGTCTCGTGATTAATATTATATTCTCTACAAACGTCTTCCATATCAGAATTACAAAATTCTGTGCCATTATCACTAATTATAGTGTTTGGGCAGTCAAGTTTACAAATTAAATCTCGTAAGAGTGCTTGTGTAATAGATTTCGCTTCTTTATCTTGCAAAACTGAAAGAATCACATATCTGGAAAAGTGATCAACTGACTAGCAGTATTTGTGAGGGGTAACTTGAGTAGATCTATTCCAACTACATCAAAGGGGTAATTAGGTATCGGATAAGTACCGATCTTAGCAGATGCATTTAACTTGGGTTTAACTTTCGCGCAAGTAATACATTCATCTATGTGAGTGAATAAATCACGTTTCATTGTACGCCAGTAAAATTACCTTTGAGCTTGAGAGAAGGCTCTATCCTTACCAGGGTGTCCAACTAATTTGTGACCATGAATAAAGTGTAGCGTCGCATCTATGCGTGAAGAGGGAATAACTAATTGCAACACCTCTCTATTAGGTGATTTCCTGCCAGATAACTGCGTTCTCTTGTACAAACAATTATCGTGTATTTCGAAGTCTTGTAAATTCAAAGCTATTAAATCGTTAGTGCTCGAGCTAACAGTATCACCTGATTCTATACTAAGAATTACGTTACTCCAAAACGTTTCGGACCTCTGCTCCGCAGCAATACCATCAGCGTTCAGAATCGCATTGGCTGAAACTGAAGCTACTGGATTACGAGATAAGGCATCAGCTGCAACATTGTGTTTACCTTCCACGTACATTAACTGGGGATTATAAGATGCCAAGATTAATTTCCATCGAGCACGTCTGCCAGACAAAAATGTATGATCGAACAACTTAAGTAAGGGTTTATGATCTGTCCATACAGTCACATTATAGCCATAAATTATTTCTTTGTACGTCTGAAGAGCCCATATTAACCCGGCAAGCGCGATAGGCCTCACGGAAGGCTTCCTATAGGGAACGCGATAGGCCTCACGGAAGCAAGACCATAAAAAAAGCCTTCCAAAAAAAAAAAGGGCCTATCAAAACAAAGGATTTTGTCTCTAGGTGAGATAATTCCCCTCTAGTACTCATCCATGTGTTTCTCACCCCTCCCCCTCCCCTCCTTCCCCACCTTATTCCCCCCTCCCCCCCCTCCTCAATTATCACCTATTTATCCACTTATTATCATCATTTATCGTTATTTTTCTCTCCGCGATAATGTAGCACAAGTGGGTTGCATAAAATATCGTTATGCAACACCCAGACACCGGCACACACCGCCCCGCTCGTCTCAGTTGACTCCCAGACAGCGAGAGGGGAGGGCTGCTGCTTCTCGCCGAGATTATGACCGGGTGGCCAATATCTTCGTTTTTCACCACCCAAATGCTTTTCCCACTTATTTTAGCACTCTTGAAGGTTCATATATACATCATATATGTAAAATAAAAGCATACCGAAAACAAATAATGCTTTATATTGTAAATATAACGAATTCTGTCAGAATCCAGGGCTAGAAATGCACAAATAACTACCCTAGCACCTAGGTCTATATCGCGCTTGTCAGGTTAATGCAGCGCCTTCTAAGTCAGTTACACAATAATTTATTTCTGCCGGTTTGAGAGAACGGCTTGCGTAGCCTAACGGACGTAATTCATTCCTTTCATCATACTGCATGAGAGTAGCACCGAATCCGGAGTACGAAGCGTCAGTGTTAATAACAAAGTCTCTTATCTATTAAAATCAGGAAAGGCAAGTGTTGGTCTCGTGGTTAAGCTATTCTTTAATTTATTAAAACTTTGCTCTTGTTCATAACTCCAATTGAATTCCACACCTTTCTTTAACAGTTCGTAAAGGGGTTTCGCCATGATTGCATAATTTCTAATGAAACTCCTATAATAACCACTGATACCAAGGAATTGACGCAATTGTTTTACGTTACGTGTTTGTTTACGTGTTGGAAAATTTGTGATAGCGTTCGTGAGATCAGGAGTGGTATTAACACCATCTGGGGTTAGTTCATGTCCTAAATTATTTAGTTTCTTCTTGAAAAAGTTACATTTACTAAGTTTAATCTTTAAACCAGCTTCGTTAAGCCTAGATAACACTTGCCTCAGTGCTTCAACATGGTCCGATATATTTTTAGAAAAAAATATGATATCGTCTATATATACATAAACGTTATCACCTAATAATCCTGCCAATATATTAGACATGAGACGTTGAAATACTGCCGGTGAATTTTTAAGTCCTTGTGGTAAGCGTTTGAATTCGTATGTTCCAGAGGGTGAATTAAATGCGGTGTATTGACGGGAATCTTCATCTAAATTAATCTGATGGAAAGCACTCGACAAATCCATAGTACTAAACACTTTATTATCAGTACCTAACGAATTTAAGATTTCAGGGATTGCAGGCATATGAAAATGTTCAGTTTCTGTGAGAGATTTAAGTTTCCTGTAATCTACGACAACTCTATATTCGCCCTTATTTTTCTTAGGAACCACAAATAGGGGACTACGCCATAAAGACAGAGATGGCTGTATTACATCTTGTTCCAATAATTCTTTCACATGCGTATTAGTTAATTCTCTTTGTGAATGAGAGAGACGGTACATTAGCAGATAAACAGGTGTTTGATTAACATCTTTCAAAATTATACGGTGATCTAGGATATCTGTAAATCCCATAGAGTCAGTTTTAAGGTGTACAGTGGAGTGAAATTAATTTAACAATTCGTGTAAAGGAGCATTTGCCTCGGGATAATCTACTGGGTTAAGTTGACTTAATATTTCTTTCATTCGTTCATCAGAAGATGATGGTGTGAAGGCTTTCATATTAACATTACTTATGGATATAGGACTCATTCCCTCAAATATTCCGGGGATAACTTCAGCTTCACAAATAACTGTAGGCTACCCGCAAATACTTTTATCAGGCCATTAGTAAAATTAGTTAACAGTGTCATAAAACAATTAGTATGTTTAACTTCATGTAAACTTTGGGAGACGTGTATACCTTTAATCATTCTAGTGTCTGGAAGTAAAACTAGTGAGTTAACATCTTCACATGTATTATCAGCATATACAACAGCGACTTTTAGCGGAGTGTGGCTCAATTACAATATCCTTGTCCATAAGAATATTTGTAATAGAGGACTTTTATCCGACATAATCACTTACCGTGACTGAAGGGGTTTGAGGTTGAGAATAAGATAAGGGGGGGGGGGGTGTTTCCGTGTATGGGTAAAACTTTGTTTCCCGCGGCGGGCGCTCGTAAGACGGCGGGTGTGTGAGTGTGTAGCGTCGGGGGGGCGGTGAATCCGTGTGGTGGGGTGGAGGTGGTGTGACCTTGAAACGCTACTGCCTTACATCTCGCCTCCACTACGTTCGCGCACTAGACGGGGGAATATTTAATGTGATACCTTCAATAAAACACGTTTCTATTTTCACTCCGCTCATGTGAGGGAAGAGCAACATTTTTCTGTTTCTCATAGTACCATACCCTAACAATATGTCAGCTCCCACATTAAGTGTATGTAAGGCATCAAATTTCTCATTATAAGGATTTAGATCTGAATGCAAAGTCAGGGGCAAGTACGTCACTCCAATAATTCCCAAATGATCACCAGAAACACTTTCTAATAATATTATTACATCTGGAGGGGATATTTTCAAAGACTTGTCAGACTTTAGTTTCTCAAAATTATTTTCAGGAATGAGGTTAACAGAAGAACCTGTGTCTAACAAAACTGTCATTGATATACCCTTACATTGAGAATTAAGAGAGATTGCATTAGGGCACCAACACGTAATATTCTGAGGGATTTTGGTTTCACTACTGGCGGGAGGGGAGGTGGAACACTTATATTTATGTTATAGCGAGTTGAGAGCCGCGCGCCATGTTTCCCGAGTGTTTAGCAGTGTGCCTGAATGATTTGTGGTTCTCTACGACTGCTGCGACTGCCTCACATTGGCTGGTACAATGTGTCCTTTCTTTGCACTTCCGACAGTATGGCGAACGTCCTGTCGAAAATTCATGACTTTCCTTCTGTTTGCTATGGCAATTAGAGACCTTATGGCCTGCATAACCACAGTAGTAACACAAGTCGGTGTTCCCAGTTTGAGAATTAGGTTTGGCCTGAAAATGAGTGGGAGAATGTGGAATGTTTCCGTGAACGTACGACCGTGACACATAAGCGTAATTTCCATGACGGGAACCAGAGGGATACTGAGAAACGGGAGGTGTGTGAGGGTGGTGTGAGAGAGTAGCCGGGCGGATTGTTTAGATTTAGGGAGCTGGGGTGTCTGTGGGGAGGATTTGGAGAACTGAGCTGTTTGTGGGGAAGGTTTGGGAACCTGAGCATTTTTAGCATTAGTGGGTTTTATATGAGCAACAGTGAATTGTATTTGATTTGTAGTGATGCCGCCATTGTCACAAGCCTGTTGCAGAGACTTCGTGAATTTAGTCAAACTGTCAGTTGGAGCAAATTCAACTCTACGAGCAATAGGCTGTACATTTTCTGGCAACGCTGAAACCAACAGGGTATATGAGAGAAGCTTACTAAACTGTTTCAACGAAATCTTGTAATCTGTAAACCAAGAGTTACCTTTTAAACCGTTGCTCATTGTGTTCGCCATTACGGAACAATCTGCCAATAGAGTATCAACAGACTTGCCCTTACTTATATGTTGGATTGAGTTAGCAAAATCATGAATCAGAGCAAAGTCACCTCATGAGTTTCGTGCAAAATTCTCCAAAAACTCGTCTTTGAAGGTTTGATAAGTCGTGCATTCTAGCAACTCGTCACAAGCTAATAAATTACCAGCTGGAGTTCTACCCTTATCAAATTTAGAGCGAAATATATCGATTTTGCATCTGTCATCTGTGACCTTTCGAGCGGCGATCTCAGACTCGATATCACTAAATACCGCAAACTCGATCTATTATCATCCAGGCCTGTAAATACCTTCTGCGCCTGACCGTGAACAACATGTAAATTTAAGTCTTGTGCCATGTTTGAAGGTAGGTTAATGGGGTTGGCGGGAGTGAAATGGGAAAACGCAGGTGTGGGGTCTGGCAATGTAAGGACACGGTTACCAGAACGCAGTTCTCTGTGATGAATATAATTTAAAATAGGTGGCTGTGTTGACATAACATGATCGGAAGGTATCGAAACATCGTCACAATTAGCATTAACAACAGGGGGAAGATTTGAAGTACTGGAAACTGAATTATTTATTTCTGTATCGCCTGAGTTATCGTCCTGAACTGTAAGATCGGCCTCAAAATGAGGTAGGGGAGAAGTACTGAAGATATTTCCCAAATAGTTCATGAGGTAGAGGAGAAGTACTGAAGATATTTCCCAAATAGTTCATGAGGTAGAGGAGAAGTACTGAAGATATTTCGCAAATAGTTCATGAGTAAGAACAAACACAATTAAATAAAAATGAGAGGCATCTCGCATAATAAACACCTCATATATTAGTGAATTTCGATATGCACATCAATGTAACATAATTAACACATGCACATATATATTGGCTTCTTATAATTCACTGGGTAGGTCTCGAACAAATGTTTGCAAAATTAGTAATAGGGAGTTTACAGAAAGTAGACCTCCATTCAAAGTATAGAAAAGGAAAGTCATAGAGATTATGAAAAGAAACTGCAGTGTTGTGTCTCACCCGATGGTGTTATGACCGAAGGTGAAGGGGTGATGACAACACACCTCTGGTGCAGGAACGGGTGGGTGCGGGCACGGGTGTGAGTTGTGTGGCTCCGATATACGGGGTGTGGCGCGCTCACAAGGCCGCCGGTTGATTGAAGAGTCGATTTTGGTTGATTGGTAGAAGTGGAGAGTGAGAAGGAAGCGTGGTGTAGGAGCTCTTGTCTAATCAGTTGTTGTAGAAAGAGACCATCCGCTGCCAGACATGTGAGGTTCTTTACTCCGATCACACCGTGTTGAGGTGGATCTTCAGTAGGCCTCTCTGTGATGAATAATGTTTGTAGAAAACTGCCACCACTAATAGTTTATAGACATATTAGGAGTCTGGAATCAATCAACCCATGCGATCAGCCTTTCCTTTATTTGTTGTATAAGTATGCAGGAACACAGTCAGGAATCAAATCAGGTGTGAAATGATGGAATGGTGAAAATGGTGAACGGGGTGTGTGAAAACGTGGTGAGTGGACCTCCGCCCTCGACTCGTGTCTGTTGAGTTCTCTTCGTGTGATCGCCGTCATGCCTAGGTTCAACCGCACCTCGCCTTCCGAGAATGCATAACCAATGATGAAAGCATGAATAATCGTGCATAACTCCAGTCCAGGGGTCTCCTGTTGTTTAGGTTAGCAAGTCGTTAATACAGGAATGTAATGATTAATCAGCATGTTTACCTTAGCTATTGATAAGGACACCTGTGGTCTTGCCTCTGGACCACAGCTAACAGCTCCTTGTACAGGCATATACAAAACTCGTGCACAAGTATGAATTGAGTTATGAGTTGTCTAAATATGAGTGAAAGGATCGTATAACATGAATGAGGGAGTAATTAGCCTGTATGTCATGGTTGTTATACACAGTAGTTGCTTGGTACGTTGGTGTATGAATGAGGGAGTTATTAGCCTGTATGTCATGGTTGTTATATACAGTAGTTGCTTGGTACGTTGGTGTATGAATGAGGGAGTTATTAGCCTGTATGACATGGTTGTTATGTACAGTAGTTGCTTGCTACGTTGGTGTATGAATGAGGGAGTTATTAGCCTGTATGTCATGGTTGTTATATACAGTAGTTGCTTGGTACGTTGGTGTATGAATGAGGGATTATTAGCCTGTATGTCATGGTTGTTATACACAGTAGTTGCTTGGTACGTTGGTGTATGCATGAGGGAGTTATTAGCCTGTATGTCATGGTTGTTATATACAGTAGTTGCTTGGTACGTTGGTGTATGAATGAGGGAGTTATTAGCCTGTATGTCATGGTTGTTATATACAGTAGTTGCTTGGTACGTTGGTGTATGAATGAGGGAGTTATTAGCCTGTATGTCATGGTTGTTATATACAGTAGTTGCTTGGTACGTTGGTGTATGAATGAGAGAGTTATTAGCCTGTATGTCACGGTTGTTATATACAGTAGTTGCTTGGTACGTTGGTGTATGAATGAGAGAGTTATTAGCCTGTATGTCACGGTTGTTATATACAGTAGTTGCTTGGTACGTTGGTGTATGAATGAGGGAGTTATTAGCCTGTATGTCATGGTTGTTATATACAGTAGTTGCTTGGTACATTGGTGTATGAATGAGGAAGTTATTAGTCTGTATGTCATGGTTGTTATATACAGTAGTTGCTTGGTACGTTGGTGTATGAATGAGGGAGTTATTAGCCTGTATGACATGGTTGTTATATACAGTAGTTGCTTGGTACGTTGGTGTATGAATGAGGGAGTTATTAGCCTGTATGTCATGGTTGTTATATACAGTAGTTGCTTGGTACGTTGGTGTATGAATGAGGGAGTTATTTGCCAGTATGTCATGGTTGTTATATACAGTAGTTGCTTGGTACGTTGGTGTATGAATGAGGGAGTTTTTAGCCTGTATAACATGGTTGTTATATACAGTAGTTGTTTGGTACGTTGGTGTATGAATGAGGGAGTTATTAGCCTGTATGACATGGTTGTTATATACAGTAGTTGCTTGGTACGTTGGTGTATGAATGAGGGAGTTATTAGCCTGTATGTCATGGTTGTTATATACAGTAGTTGCTTGGTACGTTGGTGTATGAATGAGGGAGTAATTAGCCTGTATGTCAAGGTTGTTATTTACAGTAGTTGTTTGGTACGTTGGTGTATGAATGAGGGAGTTACTAGCCTGTATGACATGGTTGTTATATACAGTAGTTGCTTGGTACGTTGGTGTTTGAATGAGGGAGTTATTAGCCTGTATGACATGGTTGTTATATACAGTAGTTGCTTGGTACGTTGGTGTATGAATGAGGGAGTTATTAACCTGTATGTCATGGTTGTTATATACAGTAGTTGTTTGGTACGTTGGTGTATGAATGAGGGAGTTATTAGCCTGTATGTCATGGTTGTTATAAACATTAGTTGCTTGGTACGTTGGTGTATGAATGAGGGAGTTATTAGCCTGTATGACATGGCTGTTATATACAGTAGTTGCTTGGTACGTTGGTGTATGAATGAGGGAGTTATTAGCCTGTATGTCATGGTTGTAATATACAGTAGTTGCTTGGTACGTTGGTGTATGAATGAGGGAGTTATTAGCCTGTATGTCATGGTTGTTATATACAGTAGTTGCTTGGTACGTTGGTGTATGAATAAGGGAGTTATTAGCCTGTATGTCATGGTTGTTATATACAGTAGTTGCTTGGTACATTGGTGTATGAATGAGGGAGTTATTAGCCTGTATGACATGGTTGTTATATACAGTAGTTGCTTGGTACGTTGGTGTATGAATGAGGGAGTTATTAGCCTGTATGTCATGGTTGTTATATACAGTAGTTGCTTGGTACGTTGGTGTATGAATGAGGGAGTTATTAGCCTGTATGTCATGGTTGTTATATACAGTAGTTGCTTGGTACGTTGGTGTATGAATGAGGGAGTTATTAGCCTGTATGACATGGTTGTTATATACAGTAGTTGCTTGGTACGTTGGTGTATGAATGAGGGAGTTATTAGCCTGTATGTCATGGTTGTTATATACAGTAGTTGCTTGGTACGTTGGTGTATGAATGAGGGAGTTATTAGCCTGTATGTCATGGTTGTTATATACAGTAGTTGCTTGGTACGTTGGTGTATGAATGAGGGAGTTATTAGCCTGTATGTAATGGTTGTTATATACAGTAGTTGCTTGGTACGTTGGTGTATGAATGAGGGAGTTATTAGCCTGTATGTCATGGTTGTTATATACAGTAGTTGCTTGGTACGTTGGTGTATGAATGAGGGAGTTATTAGCCTGCATGTCATGGTTGTTATATAAAGTAGTTGTTTGGTACGTTGGTATATGAATGTGGGAGTTATTAGCCTGTATGTCATGGTTGTTATATACAGTAGTTGCTTGGTACGTTGGTGTATGAATGAGGGAGTTATTAGCCTGTATGTCATGGTTGTTATATACAGTAGTTGCTTGGTACGTTGGTGTATGAATGAGGGAGTTATTAGCCTGTATGACATGTTTGTTATCTGAACAAGTTATTGGTGGTGATCACGAGTCACTACCACTAATTGTCGGTTGTTGTAAAGGCATCAATTCCACACATCTTAAGGGAGCCCACCTCGCTTTTGTTTTCTATCTCTCTCCCTCTCTCTTTGGCTTGTATCCATTCGCCCACATTCAGCCTACTGTTTTAAGACGTTTACCCACATCCAGGTGTCAATATTTTCCTGGCTAGCGGTAGCGAGCCAGCGTATATATATTTGTGTCTTGACAGAAAGATAAATTTTTAAATTTTTCGATAGAAAAATGTCTGCTGCGAAGCCGTATTTCTTCATACAATGCTGGCTCGCTATCGCTCGCCAGGAAGAAATTGACACCAGGATGGGGATAAACGTCTTAAAATAGTTGGCTGAATGGGGCCGAATGGATACAAGCCAGAGAAAGAGAGAAAAGAAGAGAGAGACAAAAAACGGTGACCCCCTTAACACTGTACAGCATCTGGATTGCCTTTGACAGATACTGACAAAGAAGGATAAAGCATGTGGAAGGCCAGTACTGAAGTGGATTATGTCATGGGTGAATGGTTGACGTGAAGGGACTAAGATAATGATTATCTTAGAAATATGTTTACTTCAATATTATTGTTCTTGTTATTTATAAGTCTGTTTAATTAAGCACAAGGTGACACTTAAGTAGTATGAAACCATATAGCTAAAGCAATTGTGTGTAATTTATTGACGATTTGCATTTATGTAGCCTATAAATGTGTCACTGGTATCGAAAGACAAATGTATAACAAAAAAATCTGTCATATATATGGATTAACCAACATCTTATGATCTTCCATAAAATAATCATATACACCGAGTGTCAACAACAAATTGTATGATATTATCCTTTAAAGCGTGAGCTATATGTAGTGAACGCCCTATTGCTAGGCGACTATATTAACCCCTAAAAGTCGGCGCGCAACTTAAGTCGAGTTAAATAAAGCTGGACTATGTGGCGGCGCTCGACATAGGTCGAGTGGCAATTTCAGCACGTAATGTTGCTGAGAGAGAGAGACAAGTGGTGGCAGGAGAGTAGCGAGTGTATGACTGCTCCAGACCACCGCGGCGAACCTACTGACACGAATCTCACCTCCCTCCTACCTCTCTCACTCGCTATATACGGAATTGTATCGGGAAAGTGGCTAATTACATGCTTTTTGCACTCGCGTTGCACGGTTATTGCAAGAAAACTAGCCATCATAAAAGGATCGTTATGGTGTCATTCGAAAGCTCTGTTTATGCCCTTTCAGGGATAGATACTTGTTTTACGTTCTGGGTCTTATTTAGGCATGAAAATTATCACGTAAACAGCCCTATTTTGGATAAAAACACCCCGCTGGGCGGTACATATAAATAAACCGCATAGGCCGCTTGTAAAGGGTTAAGCTTCATTCCCGCCTAAAATTGTATTTTTACGATAAATATCGTTATTACTAGAGACTGGATTTTGCCATGAATGCGATAAGTGCCTTTTTTGGTGAGTTTTTCACTATAATGCCCTTTTTACCGATTTAGTGCCTATTATTCCTATCTTGTGTTATTCAGAGCTTTTTTGTGCCTTTTTGGTGATTTCATCACTATAATGCCTTAATTACCTTTTTTTTTATTTTTCAGTGTACATAATTGGTGCTTGTTGCTGCCGCCAGATGGCAACTTGGCCCAAGTTGGCCTCTCTCCGACAGACGGCACAAATTAGAGCCAGACAATTTGAAGAAAATGCTTGTAATATGTGCATTCACGAAATTTTTTAGAAACTGGATCAATAACAATGTTACTTTGGTAATTTTTACCCTATAATAGCTTGATTTTAGCATTTTCACCATATATTAATACAGAAAATAAATGTCTTTGTACAAAGGAGTACAAAGGAGTACAAATTAGTACAAAGGAAATCAAGCAACAACAGGTCTAGTGACCCTTCTAGGCTGCTTGTCCTCCAAAACACTGAGGATCAAGTGTCCAAACAGTGGTTTAGAGTGGGTAAGGGAACATTGGAAAGGGAACTACTGCCCTGCCACTAACGTGGCATGACTAGGAAGTTAGTAGGGGACATAGGGGTTAGTAACTGAGGGGGGGATAAAATAAAGTTATTCATTTACAAACGCAGTCAGTCGTGGGTTTGATGCGAGATATTTGTCTAGGCGGAATTTAAATGAACCAACGGTGCTGCAGTCTATATAACGTCTCGGGGAAGCCCATTCCACAAGTTGACAACTCGATTGAAGAAGAAATTCTTAGATTCGTGCGAGTTAAAAGATTTACCAATAATTTTGCAACCGTTTTCCCGTGTGTAATTAGATTGGTCGATAGTGAAGTACTTACTACAGTTCATATTGTCGATGCCTTGGATGATTTTGAACACTTGAATTAAGTCGCCTCTTAATCTGCGCTGGGTTAAAGGAAATAGATTTAATTATCTAAGACGCTCTTCGTATGGTTTGTTCTTTAGGCTAGGTATCATTTTGGTAACTCTACGTTGAACTCGTTCTAGCTTGTTTATATCTTTTTGGTAATAAGGGCACCAGGATTGAGCGCAGTATTCCAGAAGAGGGCGGACTAAGGAATTGTAAAGGGTTAGGATAACTTCTTTGGATTTATGCTCAAATGACCAGCCTATAAAGCCAATTATTTTGTTTGCCTTCTTAACAACTTCTGAACATTGTTGACTCGGTTTTAGGTTACTCGATATTGTTACTCCCAGACCAGTTTCTCTGTTTACATTCTTAAGCGGAGTGCCATTCATCGAATAGTTTGCTTTCTCATTTAGGTATCCGACATGTAGTACTTTACATTTATCCGCATTGAAACTCATTTGCCAAATTTGGGCCCAACATGACAATTTATCTAGATTGTGTTGCATATCGTCAACTTGTTCTTTTGAGAGTACGCTATTTGCAATTTTTGTATCGTCAGCAAATTTTGAGATTGTGCAGGTGTTGTAATGCCTTTTTCGTCAATAAATGCCTTTTTTTATCAGTTTTTATCATTTATAAATGTGTTTTTGCCTGCCTATTTTAGTGTTTTTTAGTGCCATAACTTCCGGTGTCTATTTACTACTTATTCATATGCGCCTATTATACGTTTAATATGAAGATATTAACATGTAACAGCAATAAAACAAGTGGGAATAGTATTTGGGGGGTGAAAATCGCGAATTATTGCCGACCGTCCAGTCATGAAATGTGAGGGGAACGCGACCTATGCCCTCTCTCTCCGAAGCTTAGAAGCGGACTGAAGCTTTGTCTAACTAACTCTCTCTCTCCCCACGCAATGGATATGCGCAGGAACACACCTTGGAACCGAGTTGGAAATATTGGCGCGGTAAATAAACCGATAAAAAGGGGAATAGGAGGAAAAATAGGTGATTATTGAAGTGTGGGGGGGAGGGGGAAGGAGGGGGTTTTGACACATGTTGAGAAGTGATAGGAGATATGGAGGGGGAAAATCTCACTTAATTGCATATTCCTTTGTTTTAAGTGGTACTGAGTTTTTTTTTTTTTTTTTTTTTTTAGGCCTTGGATCTTGAGAAGTTCGTCGCCTTTCACCACCAAAACCTCTTAAGAATCTTCCTGGGTTAAACATAATTTACTATTATTATTTTTGGCTCTTTTTTTGTATGATAATGTTGATGCAGAACTGTTAAGCATCGTACACACTACCATTCGTCACTGGTAGTCTTGAATTACAGCTTGAATTATATTCGACATTCAGCGCTGATGTCGTGTCTGACGTATCCACACTACAGGTAAACATGCCCACTGGTTGTATGTTAGTGACGTCCCCGATATCGTGTATTATTTATATCAATGTAAAAGTTATTCCTGAACAGTAGAAACTGCTTGGAGTGTCTGGTAATCTTCTCTTAGTCTTAGATTTGCTGATAGCCAAAACAATTTCTTATCTTAAAATGATAATAAAGATTCATAAAAAAAATTGACAATTGTATTCCTTTTTTCCTCTGTAGGCTTAATAATGTATTAGTTTATGATACAATTTAGTTCTAAACACACACATATAAATTGAATCGGGTATTTTAAATACACCAAGGAAAATAATGTATCACTCCCGAAATATATAATCCTGAATTAGAAGAGGACACTGCTGCATCTACTCTCACTCTGGAGCGTCAAGTGAGAAACTGACTGTTCGCGCTTGATGATGCTCATTCACGACTATTGAGATCGCGCATCGTCATTCACACATTTGAATGATACAGATCATGATCGTGAATTTTGCATGGAGAGCGTCAGCTATGAAGAAGGACTGTCCTTGATGAATGATAGTAGTAAGCAAAAAGTTATCGTTAATTCATTACAAATCACACCGTATTGAACAATATGTACTCTAAGGGTTTGTTTGTATGTGTGTGTATTTTGTGTTCTTTCTTTATGAACTATGAGGAAGTATTATAGGTTTGAGTCCCAAAGGGAAGAATGGAAACCTAATTTTTAGTGGTAGTTCTAGACTCAATGACGCCTTGCCTGAATTCTTATTTAGCGCCTTTTGTACCAACACAGTCTTTTTAGAGGTAACAATCACTGAGTACCAAAATAACTACCAACTTCATAGGGGATATTCTTAAACTGCCTATGGAGCATCAATGCCTCGAAGACCCAATTTTTCCCTCTATCTACTAATCGCAATCCTCCACAAGACAATCAATTACTCTTAAACAATACACAAATCAATCCTTCATCTTCTTTCAATATTCCTGGTTTACCTTTTTCATACAACCATGCTTGGAAAGATCAAAATACCGCTCTTGCTAAAACAGCTTCCCAGAGGTTAGGTGTGCTCACCGTCTCCGTGGATTATTCACCCCTATTCACAGCTACTTTTTCTGTATAGGGCCACAGTACGACCATATATTGAGTATTATTTGCATCTGTGGGGAGGTTCCACCCATACCGCACTATTCGAAAGAGTAAATTCAAAAGAATTTCGCCTCATCAACTCACTCCTCTTACTAGTTCCCTACAATCTCTTTCTACACATCTGAGGTGAAGCCATTCATTTTGGGGGCTGATGAGTGATTGGTGGTTCTGAATGCTTTTGTACTTGCTTTTTTGTTATGTGTTTTGCTCCTATCACCTCTTTTTCCTTTCTCGTGTCTCTTGCTGATCCTCCCTACCCCTTGTGGGAGTAAGGGCTGGATGTTGACTGACTGTCTGACTCTTTCTACACGCTGCAGTGTTGCATTTATTTCACTCTTCTATCGCTATTACAACAATCAGTGTTCTTCAGAGCTCCCTCCCTTGCAACAAGTGCAGATCACCCGCCTTTCAACGTAGTCCCACTCATATTCTGTAAAATTCTCCAATCCAAGAATTGGGAAATAGTCTCAGTCTTTCTTCTACTCAACTAGTGAACTCTGGAACTTACTCCCTCAATTAATATTTCCTTCTTCCTATGACTTAAACTGTTTAAAACTTAGTTTGTCCAGGCATTCTGACCACAACGTCCCTTGAATTTGGCTCTCTGTCACTCTATTGGCTTCCGGGAAGATACTCGTTACAGGTAAGCTGCCGTTTGTCTCCTTCATACACATAGAAACAAAATTGGAGCTTTGATATTACTTGGAGAAAAAATTATTAATCAAAGATAGATGTGAATGACGCTTCTCGTTGGTATTCTGTTCCCAATCTGCTCGAAGTGGAAACTCGAAACCGAGTGTGTCACCGGGTTGTTGCACCAGGCTTTCAGTGATGGATATCAAGATTGAGCTGGCCACAATGTCGCTATCAGCGAAACTATCCCTTGGTACATGCGCAGTTTGTGGACTACTTGGCACATTAATGATGCGTTTGGAGGGGGAAAAAGATTGCTGGACTTCCATCTGTTCCAATCCTTGGAGAACACGTCGGGCCCTCTGGAAAGTGTTGCCTTCCAAAGATCCAAATAGTGGGGTGACTTGGCATTCTCCACGGAAGCAAACAGATATGTTTGTGGTTGATGTTTCTGTGAAATACATTTTTGAAGAAAGTTATGCTTGAGACTACATTCCACTAGGGCACTCTGTCCTCTTGACAGAGCATCTGCCCTTAGGTTCGCTATGCCTGGCAGATATGTTGCATGGAGAGAAGTTTGATGGTTGTGACCCAAAGCAAATATATTTTCTGTGAGAAGACCTTGCTGATCCTTGTTTCTGAATGCAAGTTCAGATTGTCCATCCCGAATGCTAGTGACTTTCCAGTTAGAGAGGTGACGTGATCTTTAATGGAAAAAGAGAGGGACAGTTAATTCCTTTGCATTTATGTGTCAATCGTCGGACTTGACCCTGACTCTGATGACCCTCTGTTGACTGGTACACCCACCCTATGATGCCTACAGTGTCAGTGTCTACCTAGATTGATGGCAGCGGAGAGGTAACAAATTTAACTGAGTTGGAAATGACTTTTTTTGGCAAATAACTAGAAGATTCAAGATTAACTGGGGAACAGGCCACAAGTGATCCCGAGGTGTTACTGGGAATACTTTGTTGCCTTCCAAGATTAGTTTGTTTTAGATGGCGGCAATGAAGTTAGTTGAGACGGGATGACTTGTGACTGATTCAGGTGAAAGCTTGAGTTGACAAATATATAATACTTGTTCCGCATTTTAGAGACACTGGTAACTGTGATCTTCTATACTCATCCAGTCATCCATATATCATAAAATTGTCAGCCATTCCTCAAGTGAGGGAAGGAGGGCTTGTCACACCAGCATTGTGAAGACCTTGGGCACTAAATTTAGCCCAAAGGGTAAACATTGAAACAAAAGAGCCTTATTGTTTTATTGAATAGCTAAATACTTCTAGAACTGTTTGCGTATTGGGAAATGCCAGTACGCTTCCGGCAGATCGAGAGTAATCATCCAGATCATGGGTCAGAGAGTGAGTCGTACATGCATTTCTGCAAGAATTCTGAACCATTCGTTTAAGATGAACTTGTTCAAAGCCGACAGGTCTATGGTCGGCCAACATTTTTTACTGTCTCTTTTTGGCACCAGGAGAAGTCAAGAAACAAACACCTTTTGCTGGGGAATGTGGATCCACCGCCAAGAGAGCCCTTTCCGGACGACTTTGCGCACCCACGTCTTCTGATGCCAAGCCTTGAAAAATGCCCAAAAGTGTCATGTGTTTGAAAGAATGTCTACATTTGCTAGCCAGTCCAAGAGACTCACAGGGGTCCCATCAATTGGTGGTAGGGATGACATTGTGATGTTTGTAGTGGGAGATGTTATTTGTGTGCTTGTGGTTGTCAGTGTCCATAGTGTGAGGTTGAGAGAGAGTTGGTGGATGCGACCCTTGTAAACCTCCACCTTTCTCAGAGGAGAACTCACCCTTCTTATGGTTCTGTCCACCCTGACCTCCACCGCCCCGACCTCGTTCTCGGCCCTGAGCATTAAACCCTGATATTTGAGAGATTATGTCTATGAGTGGTCATAATTATCGACTCTATAGAGGAGGGAATGTACTTCAGACTACACTTGATTGGACATGAGATTATATGTATAGCTATAGTATTGTGACACTCTGGTATTTACATCTAAAGGTAGGGTTTTGCACAGATATACTTGCACATCTTGACGTGTTCATACCACATCAAAGATAGCCAATCGCACATCTCCCAAGCTAGAAAAGGAGTTGACACAAAACTGTTTTGTTATGGTATGACGGCATCGCGTCTATAACATTTTTGCTGAGCTGGGTCAATAGGCGGTGAGCTTTTTGTCTCAGGTTGCTATCTTTTTCTATCATTGCAGTAGTGGAGACACAGAAAAAACTATGCAATAGTAAAAATGTAAGTTTTGGTGCCCTAAGGAAGACACAAAGTGCCTCGGAGTAGCAGTCAGACTGGACTATGGACTGGAAAAGACCTTGGGTTCTTTTGAGGGCAAACGTTGGGTTATAGAGCCGATCACCGTCTTGGCGAAAATTTCCTCTCCGACTCCCAGTCCGACCATGTGCCGCAGCCCACACCTTGTGTATCAAAGACAGCAACTCCTAATATATCCCTTTTGGGTGTACAATGTAAATCTGTGTCATAGATAACTACATTTTAGCATCATTAACGGTATCATTGGGTAAAAAATCTTAAAACACTGTATGATTGGAGGAAAAACTCAATGCAGGAGTTGAACTGAAAACTGTAAACACAACTTGGTTGAGATTATGAATGAGCTTCACAATCACGTCCATGATTTCACCTTGTTCATTCTTGGCCAGAAATGTTCTACTTTCACTCATTTCAACCACTCAGGTATCGGGTCATCCCTAGCTACCGTCGTAACGGCCTTGTTTAATGTACGGGCTGTTATGCATTGCAAACAAAGGTCCAACCCCTACAGGGATGGCATTTGAGCTTTAGGCCAAGATGGAATCGTAGCAAGGGGGGGGTGGGGGGGGGGAGGTGAAATAGTAGACAAGAATTGAACACTGGGAATGGAAATTGTCGGACCCGCAATTGAGACAGATGACCGAGAACTCTGAGGAGCTTCAATTTCTTGAATTTCTGGGGAATGTGATTTAACAGGAATAGCTCGTGTTGATAGTAGTACTGGAGATTTTCCGGGACTGATACCTTGTTCCTGGGTGTCAAGAAACTAGCTGATTATGAATATGCAATATAACCTGTTCTAACACACAAGTTTTATTCCATAATGCATTCATATCCTTCCGATCGTGGACACTAGCACTTTGCGATGGTGTCGGAGATTTTTGGCTGTCTAAGGTGGGTGTCCTCTAACGTCGTGGAGGAAGTGGTGATGATGCGAATCTGGTCTGAGAGAGAGAAGCTCGACGTCAGCGTCTTGAGATCTGGTGCCCTCATGGTCACCTTGATCGTCGCTCACTTATTGGCCATGAACTTCTTATGAACCCCAGTTGAAATCCGATATGTTCTTGACTGGGTAATCGGCTGGAGAGTAGAGAAACTCGCCTCGGATACATAGCCAGCTTGACGTGCAATCCCTTCAATCTCTAAATGTATTACCCTGCTATGAGGGCCCTTGGAGAATCAATAGACTGTATCAATACATACATAAATTCAAGACCATGTGCTCCAGACAGAGTGTGGTTCTGGTCTCACGTCTTAATGGCGGCGCTCCAGGCAGCCCTGTTCAGAGCTGCCTCACTTGTCAGGTTTTCAATTCAAGATCTTTCTTGGGCTACGCCTCAGTGCAGTTCCCTCCATGTTAGTGGACTGGCATTCTCCACATGTCATAACCCTCCAAGCCAATCTCACCATTCTTATCTCATTAACTTCCATTCTGTCAATATCATCCGCTTTAACTGGCCACATTTTTTAAGCATAATATGTCATTGTGCTTCTAACACATGAAGCATACACCTTTCCCTTCAAGGGGAGAGGTGGTTTTATGATAAGTAGTGGCAACAGTTCTCTGTACTTTCCCCAGCCCCATCTTATTCTGGCTATAGTGGCATCCTTAGCCACAACACCGGCAGAGATGGTATCTCCCAAATAGTAAAACTTGTCCACCATCTCCAGTGCCTCATTGTCAAAGTTAACACTCTCGAGCCGGTCATTTAACAAAAGTTCACCTTTGCATACTATGCATACAAATTTCTTAACTTTGGACTTCTTCTTTGATAGAGGTCTAGTGCAGCTCTTTTTCCTGTGGTGTACCCAGCATCGGCAGATGCTACACTGTATTGAGTTTGTGCCTACCCCCTTTTCTGCATACTGCGCATGGGTATGCACTACTTTTTTCAACATCTCCAAGCCCTAATCTACTGTCTAAAACCTTGGTTTTATTTATAATAACTCTTAATCCTTTACTTTCCATGCCCTCTCTCCAGCTTCTGAACTTGGCTTTGGCATCCTGCACACTATCTGCGATAAGTACAAGGTCATCTGCGTATAGTAGTTCCCAGGTGAGTCCAGGTCTGAAATCTCCAGATAGTGCCACCAGAATCATAATGAAGAGGAGAGGGCTTAACGCAGAGCCCTAGTGAACTCCCATGCGTACTGTAAATTCCTCATTCATTACATCTGTCACCCTCATTGCCGTTTGAGAGTTCTCATACATCATTATCATGCGCACTATCCACTCCTTTATGCTAAGTTTTCTCATAGCCCAATGCACAACATCTCTGGGCACCCTACCAAACGCCTTCTCCAGGCCTACAAACATAAGGTACAGATCCCTATCTTTGAGTAATTTTCTTTCCTGCAGTTACCTGACAATGATGATAGGAAGGACTCTACCACGTCCTGGCATAAAACTGAACTGCATATCGTCGATAGAAATGCTTTCCCTAATCATGCCTGCAAAGACTCTCTCACAATCATTCATGACTGGGTGGAGATGGAAACTGGGCCAGTGTTAAAACCTGTTTAGGTCGTGAAGGTCTATTTGATGAATTATCAGAGTCTGTCGAGCAAGGCTTGTTGGACTTCAGTTTAACTTCTTCTGCATCTCGACTGGTAGACGACTTGTGTTTGCGGGCAGAGGTAGAATACAACTTTGGTTTTGAACCACGTGATGATTTGGTGGTCTTCGGGGTCTTCACAGAAGGTGGAAGAGTAGGTGTTGTGCCCTTCTTCTGCTTCTTACCAATGGGGGTCGAATTATCAGATGGTGACACTGAACGAGTCTTGGCCGATAAATGAGGTTTAAGAACCTTAACCCGTGGAGCCCCGGCTAGTTTTGTAATGTTTGTTCACCAGAACCCGGCCGGTTTTCAAAAAATGGTTTTATTCCAGAAACAAGAGCGAATGGGTTAGGAATGAAGGAAAAACCACGAAAAACTGCTCAAAAAGCTTTAAAAATGGTCCTACAGAGCCCCGAAAACGTATTTTACAAGAGTAAAAAATTGAAGTCATTTACCCCAAAAAAACAGGTTATTGCGCGCTCACGCGCACGCACGTAGACTTTGAGAGTTTTCAACCATCGGCACTGTTGCGTGAGATACGTACACAGTTCCCATACAAATCTGAGCCCTCTTGAGTGGCTACACCTGAGGTTACGGTCGGCGCAATTAGGGTGACGCGTCAGGCCCGTCTCTGGGGCTGTGCGTTACATACATCGCCGACGTGTCAGACGCGTCGCTGGGGCTGTACGGGTTAAACAGCTCGGGGTCATGTAGCACTGGCGCCTTGTGGGCGACAACAACATTATAAGTTCTGACAACAGATCAAATACCCAAGAGCACTTCCCGGCTGTGGCTATGTAACTGTAATGGTTGAAGGATGTTGTGACGATATACTTTACAATCTTCGCACTTCGATGATATCCACACTCCCTTAGCCGATCGTACACAGTCTGAACATTGGTCACAGGTTGAGTGTGCCTGTAATGGTAGATGAGGACATTATCCCGTTGTGCACCTTGGAATTATAGCCAACATCGTGCTGAGGATCGGAGGAGAAGAAACTGGGACTTGCTATGCAGGCGCCCGGCAACCTGGCATCCTTACACAGCACTCGGATTCCATCTACCTCATTGGGCTGTCGCTTGTGATGTAATAAAAAGGCCAAGAATCAATGTTACATAAAGGAAGTGCAAAGATCCCTGTTATGTATGTATGACCTAATTCACACAACAGAGGAAGGTTCTGCAAAGTAGTAACAACACCTGTAACTCCATTACAGAACTCATCCGCTGCTTAAAACTAGTAGATGTTAGTGAATTTGTTATATTGTAATTTTGAATAACTCCAACATGAGTAAACCGTAATGTCGTAAATTCTGTATGAGTATGTCATAAATTCTGTTCACACATCAAGATTTGTCATGGCAATTGTCACTGAACGGACAATCAATAAAAAGTACTGACATCGGGAGCGGTACTTTTGTCAAACTATGGAGTTCCATAGGATAATTATTCAAAAACTTCGTCTGACGTTTGGAGCTATTGTGTGACCTATTCAATAATCTGGTTTACAGGGGGTGCTATGCAGCTGCTCTTTAATGCAACACTCCGATATCGGAAAACTCTATGCTCAGGTTTATTGGATGGACCTTCTTGATCTACCGAAGGCGAACATTTTTGCCATGTTCTCCGATATAGCTTCAATGATGCTTTTTATTGGAACTCAGAGTTTGAAATCAGCCAGGGTGATTTAATTTAGTTCCATTGTTACTAAATAGTCGCCGATATCGTTGTCGTTCCTTGCAACCAAATGCCTCATGCGACTAGCTCAGAATACGGAAGTCTAACCTAACGGGTATGGAATTGCAATGTGATTAACAGAAACCAAGAAAAAAAGATGACCACCTCAGAAAAAATAGGGGGAAGGATTGAAGGCCCGACCCTAAGAATCTCAAACACGAAATCTCAGAGAGGAGGACAACATAGATTTATCCATATTAGCGTATACAATGAATAACTACCTGGCCTTATTCTGGGCAAACGCTTTAGGGTTAATAGGTATTGCCTATCCATAAAGTTTCCACACTGACCTTACAGCTTGGGGAACTAGTAAAGAACTATTCAGGGGAGGTGTGGCAGAGTGGTCTAGCCACTGGACTGGTAATCCAATGGACCCGGGTTCGAATCCCAATATGTCAATGGGAAGATATTATTGGGATGGAATTTGTGCTGTACCTAGTTTCAGTGCATTACCACAGCACACCGAAATGCCAAAACAAAATACCCTCATTGTTCCCTGATTAAATAGCACTGTATGAATATTCCCATATTCAAAATATGCTACAGGGGGTCAATGCCTAGTGAGTTACTTGCTCAATAGGTGGCATTCTGAGAGTGAGGGTCCGAGCCTGGGAGGTGAGACTGTGAAGCGCAGAGGCGAGGCTGTTTCAGAGATGGAGTTGGGTTCGAGCTGTGAAATAGGTGCTTCGCATGTCTCACTCCCTAGGCTGGAACAAGACCTCACGGGCCTCACCGTGTTCAGCGGTAGAGTGTAAAGGCTATCAGCCTATGCCCGAGAGGGAGTAGTTGGAATATAGAGAAAAAAAAAAAAAAAAAAAAAAGATATACCTATATTAGCCTAAGCCTAAAAGCACAGTGCTTGATTCCGGGCAAGGCATGCATTATATAATATTTTAGAGTAAAACAGAAAGATATTAACAAATAAAGCTTCTGACCGCAAAACCCTAAGGAGAGGCAAACTAGACTAACACTAGGCATGGCAACGTCGTGGATATAGACAAATTATGCACCTGAGAAGCCAGAACTCCAGCAGCACAATTGGGGCTTCAGGGGCATCAGACATCAACGCCAACGAAGAACAGGGAAGAAAACATGAGAAACGGAAACCCCCTCACCAAGTGAGACAGTTAGCACAAATCTTTAACCCAACACATCGTAAAATAACACCGATGAACCCACATCGAACATGTATGGCCCAAAATGTCTGAAAAAGCTAACATGCATGTTATTCTTGACAACAGAAGTTAACTGTAAATAGAGAAAAAATACTAAACACAATCTGGAGCCCAATTGTATTTGCTAGATGGGGCAGATTAGAGTGTCCAAAGGGAGACAGTGTGCAGTATGTGCTCAAAAACACATGTCTACCCACCCTAACTTGCTGAAAACATTCCTAAAAGCTCAACACTTCATCAATATAACATTATACCCTTAACTGGCGGGACCGGACTTAAGTCAGTCTAGAGAAGAAAGGACTATGTGGCGGGGACCGACTGAAGGCGGTGTGCAATTTTGGGCAATAATTGGCTCTGAGAGAGAGACGAGCGGTGGGAGGAGCGTAGGTCGGCTCTGACCGTTCGGCACGGGTCCCGCGCGGCAACTGACGTCCCCTCCACACACATCCACACTCACTACCTCGCTACACAGGGAATTATGTAAGGAAATTACCGTATTTTAGGGATTTTTCCTTCGTCTTGCACAATCGTTGCAGGAGAACGCGTGGTCATAGAGGGATGGTTCTGGTGTAATTGGAAAGCTCAATTATCGCCCTTTCAGGGATACATAATTGTATTTACGCTCTGGCTCTTGTTTATGCATGAAAAAGAGCACGGAAATTAGCTCGTTTAGAGTAAAACCACCCGCTTGGCAGGTAGTAGAAGTTACTGACGGGCCCACTCGTAAGGCGTTAAATCACTGTTATAAATAGACCGCGGAGACAGACGGAAAGAGTGGCAGCAGTGTGTGTGGGGGAGGGTGGGTGGAGGGGGAGCTCTGAGTAAGGAAGGAAGAGCAAATGTGGTGAGAGGTGGTGCTGGGCTAGAACAGAATACACACAAGAAACGTGATTTGCGTCAATCTTTGGTTTATTTGTATTTTTCTTCGAGTGGTAACCAAGCTCCAATGACACTCCATAGTCAGTCTAAGGATATCTCCTATGAAGTTGGTGGTTTCTTTGGTACTCAGTTTTTTCTACCTCTAAGAGGACTTTGTTGGTATAAAGGGCACCAAATATAGATGCAGGAAAGGGATCATTGAGAAGGAACCAATTATATGGAAGTGAAAAATACTCAGTTATAATATGAGGCTAACAGAAAGTGCAAATACAATGAAAGTGAGAAATGTGCAACGGCCTCTGTGTTAGCAGTGTAAAATATTATATTTGAGATTTGTTGAAGCCATATTAAATTACTATACCCTGTTCCAAATAAGTACGCCAACATTCTTTAACATTAACCTCCATAACTTAGACACGACTAAAGTAATCGAGCTAATATTTCTACGGATCGGGACGGGTCCAGCAGGGAATACGTATGGAAATTTACAGCTCATTTGCTCTAGCCTTTTTTTAGTTACAGGGGTTAGGGTTCGCGATATTTGATCTACCAACTTGGAGCAAAGTATATTCAAAAGTAAAAGTTAAATCATTCTATTGGGTGTACAATTTTTCTGATATATTTGATGAATATTTCGTCAACATTACATTCATGATTAAAACACGAAATTAAACTATCACCCATACAAGTTTGTTTAGGTGTTCAATAATAACGTGACATCAATTATTATAATTTTATAACAGTCAGACTCTCTCTCCTTGTGCGTGTCCGTATGCCAATTAATGAATAGAAATGCAGAAAATAATATACGAAGCACAACGGTTAAAAACCATCAAGTGTTTTTCCCGCGTGTGTGACAGAGAAGGAGAGCATCCTGACCTATCCAAACATCTTGACACCTCTCACTTGTGTTCGTTACCATTATCGTTATTAATCGCTTATGCATCACTCTTCTCACATACTTCTTTTATTCCCATTCTCTCTTGTATCTCCTCCAGTTCTCCCTGTGTGTGTTATCTTCCTCTTATGATCGCTGACGGCGATAATAAGGAGATAGCGAGGTATAAGAACGACATAATTTGAATCAGGTTTCTTCTTCATACATGTTTTTCTTGATTTATGCCACCTCCGCAAACCACTCGCCGTACAATTTGTTGCATGTAGCGTTATATTTTAAAATCAGTTTCTAATTAATACACACACACAAATATATATATATACAGTATATATACTGTATATATATATATATATATATATATATATATTATTCATTATTACCAATGTGTTACCAAATAGGAACATGACCTACTTTCTCTCTCTCTCTCAAGTGTAGGTTTGCATGCAATTTCCTTTCCATTCCTAACTGTCTATAAATTCCTTCAGACGGTTCCAAGATCTGCAAGGTTATTCACTTCCAACCAGGAATAAGGACAACATCATCAAACAGCAAATACAGGTGGGGCAGGGAGGGGTCACATGGGGAGACATAGCCACAGACAGTCCCCACCCTAGCAGCACAGCTGATCATCACACCGCCAGACGTACGACGAACAATACAAAGAATCTATGTACAGTGTGCGATATTACATTCAACAAAAGGAGTCCAACATCACAATGTAGTATTTGTAATGAAACAGCACACGATCGATGTTCTTATGTTAACAGCAGAAAAGAAATGGAATGCGATAAATGCAGGGAACTAGCAATTACCCACTCCACCAACTCTACATTACCCACAGCATTACCATTAATACCACAGATATCGACGACCCAAGTAGCACAACATGCAACAAGAACAACAATAAAAACAGGTAGCACTCGCAAATACATCTACAGGGAAGCAGCATCAACGGACAATGAAAACAACAACAACAGCAAACAACCACAGCCCGACCGCGAGTATCCCCTACTCTCTCCCGCACAAACAGCTGATCGACGCGGACCAAACCACACCTCCAGTCGTATGATAAACAGTAAGAAAAAACTATGTATAGTCTGTAATATTGGTTTCAACAATAGGAGTTCACTTTTACAATGCAACAGTTGTAATGAAATTGTTCATAACCGATGTACTTACGTTAACAGTAGAAACAAAGTTGAATGTGTTAAATGTAGGAACTCAGCTGTACAACATCGCGAAACCATTTGTTTTATTTGTGAATCACTCATAACACGACGTCAGAAGATCCAAAACTGTGTAAAATGTAAACAGGTAGCTCACATGAAGTGCATCTCTAAGAAGATCAACAGTGAAGAACGGGAATTCCTTTGCAATAATTGTGCCTTGCATTCATTACCGAATATTAATGTAAATGATCCAAGTATTAACAACTCAGAATCCAGCCAGGACACATTCAAAATCAAAGATGAATACAGAGTGTTCACCAACAAAGGACTCCATCTTATCAACATTAACGCCAGATCAATGTACCATAAATTGTCAGAAATAAACTTGTTAGCTAATAAGGCCAAAGCTTCAATAATTGCAATCACAGAAACCTGGCTGGATTCAAGTATAAACGATGGTGAAATAAACATTCAAGGTTTCAACATGGTTAGGAATGATCGCAATAGGCATGGGGGAGGAGTATGTCTGTATGTAAAAAACAACCTCACACACACAACTAGGACCGACCTCCATGTAGAAAATCACGAAGCCCTGTGGATCGACCTACACCTGCCGAGGACAAGACCCATCACAATTGGGGTATGCTATAGGCCACCAGCCGACACACAATTCTTGACCAAATTTGAACGAACTTTGTCATCGCTAGACCCTCGGAATGAATCCATCATACTAGGGGATTTTAACCTGTGTTACAAACAACGAAATGATAGGCTTGTACGACAATATAGGCATATACTGACAATGCACAATCACAAACAACTCATCACAACCCCCACACGTATCTCTGAGAACACTGCCACAATATTAGACCACATAAACTGTAACAGAGAGGACAAAATATCCCAATCAGGGGTTATACAGACTGGGATAAGTGATCACTTCGTCACATATTGCACACGGAAAACCACAAAAATTACCCTAGAGAATCACAAGATTAGCAAAACAAGGTCACTCAGAAACTACAATAAGGAAACATTTCTGGACATTTTATGGAATACAGACTGGTCTCCAGTATTTGGAAGTACAAACATTAATGACGCTGGGGTTGGCTTCAGAACCATCATCACAAACATCCTAGACGAAATAGCTCCTCTGAAAGACATACGAATTAAAGCAAGGTCAGACCCATGGATCAACAATGACATACTACACCATCTGGAACACAGAGACAATCTGTTAAAAAGGCTAGCGAAACATAGACAGGATCAAGGTCTGAAACATGAGTTCAACAGGGCCAGGAATAAACTAAGTAGGAAAATGAAATCAGCGAAAAATAATTATGTTCACAATAAGGCAGAGGAATATCAGAATAACCCAAAGAAACTATGGAGGCACCTAAAAACAACAGGCTACAGCAACAAGACAAGGGATTCGTCTAACACTAATATTGCTCTCACCATTAATGATCAGGTTTGCCACGATAAACGACAAATTTCAACCTACTTCAACTCCTTCTTCACTTCCATAGCAAACACACTTGCACAGAACCTACCTCAACCTCTCAATAAATACACGACAACAACGGCCACCTTTCGTAATTTCTACAGAGATAAAGACATACACCCGAACACATTTAGATTGCAAAATGTTACACCAAAATACACTTTTGACGAGCTGTCTAACCTAAATGTACATAAGAGCACAGGACCAGACAAAATTCCTGCCAAATTTCTACGAGATGGAGCCATTGGTATAGCAGGCCCCCTAACCCACATCATCAACTTGTCAATTAACACCAACACAGTACCTGCTGAACTGAAGGAAGCTATTGTAACCCCTCTATTCAAGAAAGGAAATAAACTAGAAGTTGGCAACTACAGACCAGTTAGCATATTATGTATTGTATCTAAAATCCTTGAAAGAGCGGTATACACCCAAATTGAACACTACCTCAAACAAAATTATCTATTCTATAAGTTTCAATCAGGTTTCAGATGCATGTACTCGACAGACTCCTGTCTCATCCACTTAACGGATCACATTCGTAAAGAAATTTCTAAAGGTAACTACACCGGTATGGTTCTTCTTGATCTACAAAAAGCGTTTGACACAGTAGACCATGATATCCTATGTAATAAACTACAAGCTATGGGCATAGGGTCTGTGAACTGGTTTAAATCTTATCTTAGTGGTAGAACCCAAAGAGTCAAAATTGATGATAATATATCTGATCCTATGCCAATTAACTGTGGGGTCCCGCAGGGAAGCATCCTTGGTCCCTTACTCTTTCTCTGTTATGTGAACGACATGGAACTGAGCGTCTCATGTAAATTATTACTGTATGCAGACGACAGCGTGCTTCTGGTTTCAGGAAAAGACCCAATAAGTATTGCCGCTTCACTTTCCAAAGAACTAGCATCATGTAGTGAATGGCTAGTGGACAATAGACTATCTCTTCACCTGGGCAAGACGGAAGCCATCTTATGTGGAACAAAACGCAAACTGAAAGACATTGTGGGCTTCTCGGTCAACTGTAATGATATTCCTATAACAACAGTGTCACAAGTTAAATATCTCGGACTGAAACTGGACGCGAGTTTGTCAGGTGAAACAATTTTGGAATCTATCCTGAGTAAGTGTAGAGCACGTATAAAATACCTGTATAGACAGGTGAGATGCTTGCCCGCGGCGACCAAAAAGACCCTCTGCCAAGCGCTTGTTCAAGGTCATTTTGACTATTCTCTGTCATCCTGGTACTCTGCATCATCTAAATCAGCACAGCACAAACTTCAGGTCACTCAAAATAAAATGGTTCGGTTCATGCTGAACCTAGGACCCAGATCACATGTTGGCCAGGAACAACTTCAGTCACTAGGTATGCTCAATGTCTCTGACAGGGCCAAACAAATCAGGCTAACTAATGCCTTCAAAATTTTCTATGACAGAGCTCCCGAGTATCTAAAGAATGATTTTGTTAAAGCAAATGAGAGGAGTGGACATAATACAAGAAACATGATGTTTAATTTTAAGGTCCCGAGAATCCAAGGACAGGGTAAGCAAACATTCTTCTTCACTGCCATCAAAGACTGGAACGACCTACCCCAGTCAGTCCGTGAAAAGAGAACACTGTATTCCTTCAGACGTAGCCTGAAGGAACACCTGAACCGGACAGCTGCGAGAAGGGAGCACCAAGTTTATGTCTACTACTAAATACGACATAAGAGATAGACAAACCAAACTGAAATGATTTCTGATTCTGCTTCTTACCAATGGGGGTCGAATTATCAGATGGTGACACTGAACGAGTCTTGGCCGATAAATGAGGTTTAAGAACCTTAACCCGTGGAGCCCCGGCTAGTTTTGTAATGTTTGTTCACCAGAACCCGGCCGGTTTTCAAAAAATGGTTTTATTCCAGAAACAAGAGCGAATGGGTTAGGAATGAAGGAAAAACCACGAAAAACTGCTCAAAAAGCTTTAAAAATGGTCCTACAGAGCCCCGAAAACGTATTTTACAAGAGTAAAAAATTGAAGTCATTTACCCCAAAAAAACAGGTTATTGCGCGCTCACGCGCACGCACGTAGACTTTGAGAGTTTTCAACCATCGGCACTGTTGCGTGAGATACGTACACAGTTCCCATACAAATCTGAGCCCTCTTGAGTGGCTACACCTGAGGTTACGGTCGGCGCAAATAGGGTGACGCGTCAGGCCCGTCTCTGGGGCTGTGCGTTACATACATCGCCGACGTGTCAGACGCGTCGCTGGGGCTGTACGGGTTAAACAGCTCGGGGTCATGTAGCACTGGCGCCTTGTGGGCGACAACAACATTATAAGTTCTGACAACAGATCAAATACCCAAGAGCACTTCCCGGCTGTGGCTATGTAACTGTAATGGTTGAAGGATGTTGTGACGATATACTTTACAATCTTCGCACTTCGATGATATCCACACTCCCTTAGCCGATCGTACACAGTCTGAACATTGGTCACAGGTTGAGTGTGCCTGTAATGGTAGATGAGGACATTATCCCGTTGTGCACCTTGGAATTATAGCCAACATCGTGCTGAGGATCGGAGGAGAAGAAACTGGGACTTGCTATGCAGGCGCCCGGCAACCTGGCATCCTTACACAGCACTCGGATTCCATCTACCTCATTGGGCTGTCGCTTGTGATGTAATAAAAAGGCCAAGAATCAATGTTACATAAAGGAAGTGCAAAGATCCCTGTTATGTATGTATGACCTAATTCACACAACAGAGGAAGGTTCTGCAAAGTAGTAACAACACCTGTAACTCCATTACAGAACTCATCCGCTGCTTAAAACTAGTAGATGTTAGTGAATTTGTTATATTGTAATTTTGAATAACTCCAACATGAGTAAACCGTAATGTCGTAAATTCTGTATGAGTATGTCATAAATTCTGTTCACACATCAAGATTTGTCATGGCAATTGTCACTGAACGGACAATCAATAAAAAGTACTGACATCGGGAGCGGTACTTTTGTCAAACTATGGAGTTCCATAGGATAATTATTCAAAAACTTCGTCTGACGTTTGGAGCTATTGTGTGACCTATTCAATAATCTGGTTTACAGGGGGTGCTATGCAGCTGCTCTTTAATGCAACACTCCGATATCGGAAAACTCTATGCTCAGGTTTATTGGATGGACCTTCTTGATCTACCGAAGGCGAACATTTTTGCCATGTTCTCCGATATAGCTTCAATGATGCTTTTTATTGGAACTCAGAGTTTGAAATCAGCCAGGGTGATTTAATTTAGTTCCATTTACTAAATAGTCGCCGATATCGTTGTCGTTCCTTGCAACCAAATGCCTCATGCGACTAGCTCAGAATACGGAAGTCTAACCTAACGGGTATGGAATTGCAATGTGATTAACAGAAACCAAGAAAAAAAGATGACCACCTCAGAAAAAATAGGGGGAAGGATTGAAGGCCCGACCCTAAGAATCTCAAACACGAAATCTCAGAGAGGAGGACAACATAGATTTATCCATATTAGCGTATACAATGAATAACTACCTGGCCTTATTCTGGGCAAACGCTTTAGGGTTAATAGGTATTGCCTATCCATAAAGTTTCCACACTGACCTTACAGCTTGGGGAACTAGTAAAGAACTATTCAGGGGAGGTGTGGCAGAGTGGTCTAGCCACTGGACTGGTAATCCAATGGACCCGGGTTCGAATCCCAATATGTCAATGGGAAGATATTATTGGGATGGAATTTGTGCTGTACCTAGTTTCAGTGCATTACCACAGCACACCGAAATGCCAAAACAAAATACCCTCATTGTTCCCTGATTAAATAGCACTGTATGAATATTCCCATATTCAAAATATGCTACAGGGGGTCAATGCCTAGTGAGTTACTTGCTCAATAGGTGGCATTCTGAGAGTGAGGGTCCGAGCCTGGGAGGTGAGACTGTGAAGCGCAGAGGCGAGGCTGTTTCAGAGATGGAGTTGGGTTCGAGCTGTGAAATAGGTGCTTCGCATGTCTCACTCCCTAGGCTGGAACAAGACCTCACGGGCCTCACCGTGTTCAGCGGTAGAGTGTAAAGGCTATCAGCCTATGCCCGAGAGGGAGTAGTTGGAATATAGAGAATACAAAAAAAATAAAAAAGATATACCTATATTAGCCTAAGCCTAAAAGCACAGTGCTTGATTCCGGGCAAGGCATGCATTATATAATATTTTAGAGTAAAACAGAAAGATATTAACAAATAAAGCTTCTGACCGCAAAACCCTAAGGAGAGGCAAACTAGACTAACACTAGGCATGGCAACGTCGTGGATATAGACAAATTATGCACCTGAGAAGCCAGAACTCCAGCAGCACAATTGGGGCTTCAGGGGCATCAGACATCAACGCCAACGAAGAACAGGGAAGAAAACATGAGAAACGGAAACCCCCTCACCAAGTGAGACAGTTAGCACAAATCTTTAACCCAACACATCGTAAAATAACACCGATGAACCCACATCGAACATGTATGGCCCAAAATGTCTGAAAAAGCTAACATGCATGTTATTCTTGACAACAGAAGTTAACTGTAAATAGAGAAAAAATACTAAACACAATCTGGAGCCCAATTGTATTTGCTAGATGGGGCAGATTAGAGTGTCCAAAGGGAGACAGTGTGCAGTATGTGCTCAAAAACACATGTCTACCCACCCTAACTTGCTGAAAACATTCCTAAAAGCTCAACACTTCATCAATATAACATTATACCCTTAACTGGCGGGACCGGACTTAAGTCAGTCTAGAGAAGAAAGGACTATGTGGCGGGGACCGACTGAAGGCGGTGTGCAATTTTGGGCAATAATTGGCTCTGAGAGAGAGACGAGCGGTGGGAGGAGCGTAGGTCGGCTCTGACCGTTCGGCACGGGTCCCGCGCGGCAACTGACGTCCCCTCCACACACATCCACACTCACTACCTCGCTACACAGGGAATTATGTAAGGAAATTACCGTATTTTAGGGATTTTTCCTTCGTCTTGCACAATCGTTGCAGGAGAACGCGTGGTCATAGAGGGATGGTTCTGGTGTAATTGGAAAGCTCAATTATCGCCCTTTCAGGGATACATAATTGTATTTACGCTCTGGCTCTTGTTTATGCATGAAAAAGAGCACGGAAATTAGCTCGTTTAGAGTAAAACCACCCGCTTGGCAGGTAGTAGAAGTTACTGACGGGCCCACTCGTAAGGCGTTAAATCACTGTTATAAATAGACCGCGGAGACAGACGGAAAGAGTGGCAGCAGTGTGTGTGTGGGGGAGGGTGGGTGGAGGGGGAGCTCTGAGTAAGGAAGGAAGAGCAAATGTGGTGAGAGGTGGTGCTGGGCTAGAACAGAATACACACAAGAAACGTGATTTGCGTCAATCTTTGGTTTATTTGTATTTTTCTTCGAGTGGTAACCAAGCTCCAATGACACTCCATAGTCAGTCTAAGGATATCTCCTATGAAGTTGGTGGTTTCTTTGGTACTCAGTTTTTTCTACCTCTAAGAGGACTTTGTTGGTATAAAGGGCACCAAATATAGATGCAGGAAAGGGATCATTGAGAAGGAACCAATTATATGGAAGTGAAAAATACTCAGTTATAATATGAGGCTAACAGAAAGTGCAAATACAATGAAAGTGAGAAATGTGCAACGGCCTCTGTGTTAGCAGTGTAAAATATTATATTTGAGATTTGTTGAAGCCATATTAAATTACTATACCCTGTTCCAAATAAGTACGCCAACATTCTTTAACATTAACCTCCATAACTTAGACACGACTAAAGTAATCGAGCTAATATTTCTACGGATCGGGACGGGTCCAGCAGGGAATACGTATGGAAATTTACAGCTCATTTGCTCTAGCCTTTTTTTAGTTACAGGGGTTAGGGTTCGCGATATTTGATCTACCAACTTGGAGCAAAGTATATTCAAAAGTAAAAGTTAAATCATTCTATTGGGTGTACAATTTTTCTGATATATTTGATGAATATTTCGTCAACATTACATTCATGATTAAAACACGAAATTAAACTATCACCCATACAAGTTTGTTTAGGTGTTCAATAATAACGTGACATCAATTATTATAATTTTATAACAGTCAGACTCTCTCTCCTTGTGCGTGTCCGTATGCCAATTAATGAATAGAAATGCAGAAAATAATATACGAAGCACAACGGTTAAAAACCATCAAGTGTTTTTCCCGCGTGTGTGACAGAGAAGGAGAGCATCCTGACCTATCCAAACATCTTGACACCTCTCACTTGTGTTCGTTACCATTATCGTTATTAATCGCTTATGCATCACTCTTCTCACATACTTCTTTTATTCCCATTCTCTCTTGTATCTCCTCCAGTTCTCCCTGTGTGTGTTATCTTCCTCTTATGATCGCTGACGGCGATAATAAGGAGATAGCGAGGTATAAGAACGACATAATTTGAATCAGGTTTCTTCTTCATACATGTTTTTCTTGATTTATGCCACCTCCGCAAACCACTCGCCGTACAATTTGTTGCATGTAGCGTTATATTTTAAAATCAGTTTCTAATTAATACACACACACAAATATATATATATACAGTATATATACTGTATATATATATATATATATATATATATATATATTATTCATTATTACCAATGTGTTACCAAATAGGAACATGACCTACTTTCTCTCTCTCTCTCTCAAGTGTAGGTTTGCATGCAATTTCCTTTCCATTCCTAACTGTCTATAAATTCCTTCAGACGGTTCCAAGATCTGCAAGGTTATTCACTTCCAACCAGGAATAAGGACAACATCATCAAACAGCAAATACAGGTGGGGCAGGGAGGGGTCACATGGGGAGACATAGCCACAGACAGTCCCCACCCTAGCAGCACAGCTGATCATCACACCGCCAGACGTACGACGAACAATACAAAGAATCTATGTACAGTGTGCGATATTACATTCAACAAAAGGAGTCCAACATCACAATGTAGTATTTGTAATGAAACAGCACACGATCGATGTTCTTATGTTAACAGCAGAAAAGAAATGGAATGCGATAAATGCAGGGAACTAGCAATTACCCACTCCACCAACTCTACATTACCCACAGCATTACCATTAATACCACAGATATCGACGACCCAAGTAGCACAACATGCAACAAGAACAACAATAAAAACAGGTAGCACTCGCAAATACATCTACAGGGAAGCAGCATCAACGGACAATGAAAACAACAACAACAGCAAACAACCACAGCCCGACCGCGAGTATCCCCTACTCTCTCCCGCACAAACAGCTGATCGACGCGGACCAAACCACACCTCCAGTCGTATGATAAACAGTAAGAAAAAACTATGTATAGTCTGTAATATTGGTTTCAACAATAGGAGTTCACTTTTACAATGCAACAGTTGTAATGAAATTGTTCATAACCGATGTACTTACGTTAACAGTAGAAACAAAGTTGAATGTGTTAAATGTAGGAACTCAGCTGTACAACATCGCGAAACCATTTGTTTTATTTGTGAATCACTCATAACACGACGTCAGAAGATCCAAAACTGTGTAAAATGTAAACAGGTAGCTCACATGAAGTGCATCTCTAAGAAGATCAACAGTGAAGAACGGGAATTCCTTTGCAATAATTGTGCCTTGCATTCATTACCGAATATTAATGTAAATGATCCAAGTATTAACAACTCAGAATCCAGCCAGGACACATTCAAAATCAAAGATGAATACAGAGTGTTCACCAACAAAGGACTCCATCTTATCAACATTAACGCCAGATCAATGTACCATAAATTGTCAGAAATAAACTTGTTAGCTAATAAGGCCAAAGCTTCAATAATTGCAATCACAGAAACCTGGCTGGATTCAAGTATAAACGATGGTGAAATAAACATTCAAGGTTTCAACATGGTTAGGAATGATCGCAATAGGCATGGGGGAGGAGTATGTCTGTATGTAAAAAACAACCTCACACACACAACTAGGACCGACCTCCATGTAGAAAATCACGAAGCCCTGTGGATCGACCTACACCTGCCGAGGACAAGACCCATCACAATTGGGGTATGCTATAGGCCACCAGCCGACACACAATTCTTGACCAAATTTGAACGAACTTTGTCATCGCTAGACCCTCGGAATGAATCCATCATACTAGGGGATTTTAACCTGTGTTACAAACAACGAAATGATAGGCTTGTACGACAATATAGGCATATACTGACAATGCACAATCACAAACAACTCATCACAACCCCCACACGTATCTCTGAGAACACTGCCACAATATTAGACCACATAAACTGTAACAGAGAGGACAAAATATCCCAATCAGGGGTTATACAGACTGGGATAAGTGATCACTTCGTCACATATTGCACACGGAAAACCACAAAAATTACCCTAGAGAATCACAAGATTAGCAAAACAAGGTCACTCAGAAACTACAATAAGGAAACATTTCTGGACATTTTATGGAATACAGACTGGTCTCCAGTATTTGGAAGTACAAACATTAATGACGCTGGGGTTGGCTTCAGAACCATCATCACAAACATCCTAGACGAAATAGCTCCTCTGAAAGACATACGAATTAAAGCAAGGTCAGACCCATGGATCAACAATGACATACTACACCATCTGGAACACAGAGACAATCTGTTAAAAAGGCTAGCGAAACATAGACAGGATCAAGGTCTGAAACATGAGTTCAACAGGGCCAGGAATAAACTAAGTAGGAAAATGAAATCAGCGAAAAATAATTATGTTCACAATAAGGCAGAGGAATATCAGAATAACCCAAAGAAACTATGGAGGCACCTAAAAACAACAGGCTACAGCAACAAGACAAGGGATTCGTCTAACACTAATATTGCTCTCACCATTAATGATCAGGTTTGCCACGATAAACGACAAATTTCAACCTACTTCAACTCCTTCTTCACTTCCATAGCAAACACACTTGCACAGAACCTACCTCAACCTCTCAATAAATACACGACAACAACGGCCACCTTTCGTAATTTCTACAGAGATAAAGACATACACCCGAACACATTTAGATTGCAAAATGTTACACCAAAATACACTTTTGACGAGCTGTCTAACCTAAATGTACATAAGAGCACAGGACCAGACAAAATTCCTGCCAAATTTCTACGAGATGGAGCCATTGGTATAGCAGGCCCCCTAACCCACATCATCAACTTGTCAATTAACACCAACACAGTACCTGCTGAACTGAAGGAAGCTATTGTAACCCCTCTATTCAAGAAAGGAAATAAACTAGAAGTTGGCAACTACAGACCAGTTAGCATATTATGTATTGTATCTAAAATCCTTGAAAGAGCGGTATACACCCAAATTGAACACTACCTCAAACAAAATTATCTATTCTATAAGTTTCAATCAGGTTTCAGATGCATGTACTCGACAGACTCCTGTCTCATCCACTTAACGGATCACATTCGTAAAGAAATTTCTAAAGGTAACTACACCGGTATGGTTCTTCTTGATCTACAAAAAGCGTTTGACACAGTAGACCATGATATCCTATGTAATAAACTACAAGCTATGGGCATAGGGTCTGTGAACTGGTTTAAATCTTATCTTAGTGGTAGAACCCAAAGAGTCAAAATTGATGATAATATATCTGATCCTATGCCAATTAACTGTGGGGTCCCGCAGGGAAGCATCCTTGGTCCCTTACTCTTTCTCTGTTATGTGAACGACATGGAACTGAGCGTCTCATGTAAATTATTACTGTATGCAGACGACAGCGTGCTTCTGGTTTCAGGAAAAGACCCAATAAGTATTGCCGCTTCACTTTCCAAAGAACTAGCATCATGTAGTGAATGGCTAGTGGACAATAGACTATCTCTTCACCTGGGCAAGACGGAAGCCATCTTATGTGGAACAAAACGCAAACTGAAAGACATTGTGGGCTTCTCGGTCAACTGTAATGATATTCCTATAACAACAGTGTCACAAGTTAAATATCTCGGACTGAAACTGGACGCGAGTTTGTCAGGTGAAACAATTTTGGAATCTATCCTGAGTAAGTGTAGAGCACGTATAAAATACCTGTATAGACAGGTGAGATGCTTGCCCGCGGCGACCAAAAAGACCCTCTGCCAAGCGCTTGTTCAAGGTCATTTTGACTATTCTCTGTCATCCTGGTACTCTGCATCATCTAAATCAGCACAGCACAAACTTCAGGTCACTCAAAATAAAATGGTTCGGTTCATGCTGAACCTAGGACCCAGATCACATGTTGGCCAGGAACAACTTCAGTCACTAGGTATGCTCAATGTCTCTGACAGGGCCAAACAAATCAGGCTAACTAATGCCTTCAAAATTTTCTATGACAGAGCTCCCGAGTATCTAAAGAATGATTTTGTTAAAGCAAATGAGAGGAGTGGACATAATACAAGAAACATGATGTTTAATTTTAAGGTCCCGAGAATCCAAGGACAGGGTAAGCAAACATTCTTCTTCACTGCCATCAAAGACTGGAACGACCTACCCCAGTCAGTCCGTGAAAAGAGAACACTGTATTCCTTCAGACGTAGCCTGAAGGAACACCTGAACCGGACAGCTGCGAGAAGGGAGCACCAAGTTTATGTCTACTACTAAATACGACATAAGAGATAGACAAACCAAACTGAAATGATTACTGATTACGGATTACTGATATTTACTATAGGATGTAAGGTATCTTAAAATAACCCCCTAGAAATACTTTCTCTAAAGTATCTATTTCTTTATCCTCCCCTTTTCCCCAGCTAACCTAATCCCACAAGGACCCCAATGGAAATACGCCTAACGGCCTTATTGGGCTATCCTTAGTTGGAATTATGCAAGGCTGGTACATGTCATATTTGTAACAAACTATGTGGTACCAACTCTGTAAATTGTTGACTGAATAAATATTATTATTATTATTATTATTATTTAAACTGTCTTCATGTACGGCAATTGCCGGAGGGATTGGAGGGTGGGGAGAGAACCTTCTTCTTTGATATCCTTTCCTTCCAGTGTGCCTTACTCCCAGGTTAGTTATCTCTACTAGAATTAAGTCCTGACTACCTTAGCTGGGATCGTAAGGTCTGTGTGGTCAGTGTATCTATGTAAATTTATGTAAATCTCTCTCCCTCTCTCTCTTATTTCCTCCCCATCTCCTCCCTCCCTCCCTAATGGATTTCTTTATCAGACCCTTCCCTGTTATGCCTCCCCTCCCGCCGCCCCCTTACTCTCCCCCTTTCTTCCATCACTTCCGTTACCCTCGCCTTATGTATTGTAGTGAACTTCCCTCCACCCAGACCATCTGTAAGGAGGTACATCTACTTCATTAATATACATTATTTATACTGTATAATTATATACTGTATATATATATATATATATATATATATATATATATAATATATATATATATATATATATACTGTATATATACATATATAAGTTCTGACATACGGAGCCCTGTATGTTAATTTAAGGGTTAGAATTAGAGTTGAAGGAGCCAAACTACCCAAGCGGCGAAGCAAACTAGCGAGCGAACTAGCGAGTGGGGAAACCAGCTCGCCGCATACCAGCAAACAAGCCTTCACACCTGCGTGCGTCATAGGGGACCCTGCAAACTACCCGACGCTATGACGTATGATCGACGCTATGACGTATGATCGACGCCAGGAGCTGTGAATGGACCAGGCACCTGTTATGCGACTCGAGGAGCTTTGATTGGAGCGGGCACCACCCCCCGCCTCCTGATTCGTTCCTACACCATCATTGTTTAGTATATAAGACCCGAGTTGTGGGCATTCAAATCAGTCTCATTTGGAGTTGGGGAAGGTGAACTTGCAGCTGGAGGAAGACGGGGTGAAGTATTATAATGGGATTGTGACTGTCAGTCAGATTATATAAATGTGTGTTAAGTGTGTTCGGTGTAAACACTTACGTTATGTTGGTTAGTGAGATATGTGATTGGGAATTAACGTTAACGCTACTATTATGTGCTTAACTATTTGATTGGGAATTAACGTTAACGCTACTATTATGTGCTTAACTATTTGATTGGGAATTAACGTTAACGCTACTATTATGTGCTTAACTATTTGATTGGGAATTAACGTTAACGCTACTATTATGTGCTTAACTATTTTATTGCGAATTAACGTTAACGCTACTATTTATGTACTTAACGATTTGATTGGGAATTAACGTTAACGCTATTATTATGTACTTAACTATTTTAGTTGACTAACTTGTGGATAAAGCAACTCTCTAAGTAATTGGGTTATGATGAAAGTAATACTATTGTTTTATATTAATATTTACGAGTTCTTTGTCTTTTAATTAAGCTTACATTGCTTAATGGTGCTTAGTACGGTGATGCTATTGTCTCATATTAGTAATATCGCCTTAGACTAACATGGCTGTGTTAATATTACTTAAGTGATTTCCTAAGCTGAAGAAAATTCTTTTAGCTTCAAAATATAATTTTGCTTTTCATATTATTTGAGTGAGACCTGAATCGAATCTATGAAGCGATCCTGTAACTTAATTTACTCATAAATCAAACCTCAATGTTACGTGGTTAAGAAATACATTTAACTAATTATTAAATATATCTAACTTTTTATGTGACTTTGATATTACTCCTGATGATAATAATAATATAATACTATTAACGTAAGACAAGAACCAAGAATAATTACATTAAATATAAATAAAAGGACATATAAGAAAACTATCTATTCATTTCAAAAAGGGTAAGAGACAGAAATATTCTTACTTTAATATTTATCTTTCAAGACTTTTTATAAAATTAATAGTCCTTCTTTAGCTATAACTTATTCGGTTCATAACCATAGCCTACTAAGCTTCGGTTAAATAATAATTATTTATAAATACTACATGACTTTAATTAGTTTCAGTATTTTTCATAATTAAAGAGTATCAGTCAATAAAGGTTACTAAGTCTTAAGATCCAAAAGGAAAGGAAGCAACAACAGGAAATAATGTTATTAGATTTTACTTTTGTTTTGCCTTCAGCTGACTGATACCTTAATATATATCTCTGTGCTATCTAGATTAATCAAGTTAACCACATGAGGATCAAGATACGTAACCATGTAGATACATATATATATATATATATATATATATATATATATATATATTGTTGCGACCCGGGGGCTAAGGAAACCTGTTTGTTTGTCTAGGGGTAGAGGACAACCCTGGAAGCAACACATTAAGATTGACTGGATATGAATTTATAATTAAATATTCACCAAGACATCCATTGTTATTGTCATTAACTATCAATATGTTAATTTATCCAACTGTACACTAATTCTGATTGTTTTTTGTTTTTGCCCCGAGGATCGAGTTTATTGAGCAGCCCCAACTGTGAGGGGACAACAATACTGAGTTATTTAATAATAAGATGATATTTATTTATCCAGCTGTACAATACCACTGACTAATGTATAGGCCTTATAACTAAATATATACAGAATAAATAATACTTAAGTTACAATTTATTCATATAAAGAAATCCAAGTAAATGTTAATTACTGATAACAATTACTTAATATTAAATAATTACTTGTTAATGAAAATAATAATGAGTACTTAACAAAAATAAACAATGGCAATTATATGTATAAATATTCTTATTTAATTGTATTTACATTTAATCAAACAAAAAGGAAGCAAATATTTTAATATCAGCAACTAAAAAGTGTCGTCCGCCTGGCAACTCCTAATCGTATCCTCCTGAGATTGTAGTTAACGGAGAACAGGAGTATAAGTCAACACGGGCAGAGGTAGGTATCTCAACACACACAACACCACCGAGGGAGTTCCAGAATATGACTGACTATGTCCACACTGAGGTTACGTAACCTATGTTACAGTAACATGTTTACTCGAAGTTGCTGCATGTTCCGGAACCTTGTCAGCAACATTATGAAACAAACTCAGTCCACATTGGTTTGTGAGGTTACAGAACATTTGTAGTGGAGATGTTGGAGGAGAAGTTTTTTTTATCTAGTGCCTGCTACGTGGTGCTGCATATACTAACTAAGAAAAAGCACAACAGGAAATTTTAAACGAGACAATTGTTACAGGATCGTAATACATGTGGTGGACTGAATATTATTAGGGGTTTGTCCACCAATACGGAAGTATTAAAAAACTTTACAAGGCTAACCCCTGCAGATTTTGAGAACGTACTTTCGACAATTGTTACATGATCGTACATACATAGCCATAGTGTTCATTATATAATTGATTTATAAAAACATAAATAGTTGTGTTTATTTTCTTAACTGCAATCCTGTAAATGTATATTTATATGAATTTTCATATGGTGATACTCATTTGGACCCAAGGGTGATGTGTCTATGACTAAAATAAACAATATTGCTTTTACATACAGTCTCTCTGTTGCTAATTGTGTCCATGGTTTCCCGCGGAGAGTTAGAGAAATAAATTAACTTCAAGTGGCCATAGGCGAACCATTTTGAAGGTATATGTCTTTCTGTTCCACTTCCAGATTTCCTGTTGTTTATTTTGATTTTGTTCTTTTCACGAGTAAATTGTCCCTTTGGGTTATGATTTGTTTTTCAACATCTTCTTTTGTACAACTTAGTATTTCAGCAATATTCGTCAGTGCATCCTTTCTCTTCACCCTGTTTTTGTAATCACCGTGAGATGCATCCCACAACACTGGTTGTGCATGCACTAGTTCAATAAGATGCAGAACAGTATCGTTGGAACACTCCATAATGCCGATCAATTGGTATTGGTTGCACAGCTGAACAACTAAGCACGTCATTACCTCTTGTGGGATTCTCATTCGAATATGTGAGTAGGTTTCAGAATTGCCCTGCTTATACCATACTTAATGTTTGAAATAATGATCTTGTGAGTTGAGATGTGAGGCCTGGTTATGAAACATGTTACAGGTTATCGGTCACCCAGTGATTGCTGTGCCCTAGTTATAGAACCCCATATATGTTCTGAAACTGTTTTGGAACTTAACTTTATATGTTACCATAACCTTGTTCTGTAACACAAAGTTACGGAACATTGGTCTGTGTAGATGTAGCTGGACGTTGATGATGGTGGAAGACTTCTACCTTAAATATAAAGGAGGGTCAGAGAGGTAACTCCACCAAACCCTCGACAACGCCCTCTATGATCCAGGATCCACTTCTAGAAGTGTTGGAGACTTATGGTATGAAGCAGCGAGTGAAGCGTGGGGTGCTGGAGGCGGGAGTCATGAAGCAGTGGTGAAGTAGGTCAGTGAATGAATCCCCTTCACACGAACCAAGCGAAGCTTCAATAACTCATAGGAACGTCCAGGGCGGTACATATATACTGGTATATATATATATATATATATATATATATTGTAAATTCATATATATATATATATATATATATATATATATATATATATATATATACGAGTATATTTTTTCCATGTTTATCATCATTCATTATTCACTGTGTCAATGAAGACAATTATGTTCCGCCAACAACACAATTAATACACAACGTTAGTGCTTCCTTCTGTAGCGAAACAATTTTCATATGTCTATCAATACTATAAAATAAGACGGTTATAAAGTATTACTGATTGTCTTCAGAAAATACGACTAACATAATTATTTTATCAATTTGATTCAGGAAAGTAATTTCCTCATCGTCATTGTTTTCAAATTGGGTCAAAATTCATCTGTAACTCAAACGTTAACATGTTTTTTCCGTTCAGTTTTATAGAACTCACGATTAAATGTATTTGTTTTATATTCATCAACACTATAATTATATTGTGCACTAACTACTGTACAGGTATATGTGTTTTATTTAAATTCTATTTAGACTTTTCCATAATCAATTTCCCTAGGATATTTTCTTCTGAACTCCCATTTAGAATTATTTATTGCCCTCAAAGACTTGTTTTCCATCCCCATTTTTCGCCAACGATGTTCTTTATTCATAATTTCACACTCCGGTGAAACTCTTATCTCCCTCTGTTGAGAATATTATGTCCAATATTTCTCACCCGCCTATCTTCGGCATTATCTACCTACAGTATACTTACCAAGAGGTTCTCGCCACATGTTCTAGATTTTTCAGTAACATTCTTTACTTTATAAAAATTAATATATCTATGTTTTTCCAATTTAATATATTCCCTCTCCCAATTATTACCCACTTTCCTTTTTACAAATTTGGCCACCACTATTTCTCGTAACTATTTTACAATGGTCCTTACTTTTATGTATTGTTTATCTCGTTTCGCACTTGCGTTCTGTTGTCTTAGCTTATTCCATAATTACTAACCACGCTAAATCATAACTTCCCTTTATACAATATCAATAAAATTAAATTATATTGACCAAAATCATCCCTCATATATGCTTTGTTCTCCATTCTCGTGTTTTCTCTTTTCTAGTTACCTTCCACTTTCCCTCCATTCACATATCTGCAGCTCCCCTCAAGCCTCACAGCACAACACATATATATATATATATATATATATATATATATATATATATAGGTTTATTATACAGCATTTCATGAAGAGGGTGCTTTTCTAACTTGTTTCCTATATGGTGTTTTTTGTAAAGAAAATTGCTTAGATATTTCTAATTATAGGGGAGGTGTGGAGGAGTGATCATGCCACTGGACTGATAATCCAATGGTCCCGAGTTCGAATCCCGATGTACCAATGTAAAGGTATTATTGGGATGGAATTTGTTCTGTACCTATTATCAGTGCCTTAACACAAAGCCCACTGAAACGCCAAAAAAATACCCTCATTGTTCCCTGATTAAATAGCACTGTATGAATATTCCCATATTCAAAATAGGCTATAGGGGGGCAATGACTAGTGAGTTAATTGCCCGTCAGCTATATTTATCAGCAAATAAACAACTTGTCATGCTTAGGGCAGCTGGATTTCGATTAAATGATTGTCTGCACCCCCCCCCCCCCCCATCCGAGTCGGGTTGGGAGGGAATACTGGTAGAAGTATCAAATTCCTTCTTTAAACCCTTGTGATGGTGTAGGAGATTGGAGCCTGTACGTTTCGAATCCTAGCCCTGTCAGCTATAGTTGTCATCAACATATCGAAAGCCTTCGATAGAGTCTGGCATAAATCTTTAATTTCTAAACTACCCTCCTTCGGTTTCTAACCCTCCATCTGTGCCTTTGTCTCTAATTTCCTTTCCGGCCGTTCCATAGCTGCGGTTGTGGATGGCCATTGTTCACTTCCTCACCCTATAAACTCCGGTGTTCCTCAGGGCTCTGTCCTATCTCCTATTCTCTTTCTAATTTTTATAAATGATCTCCTTAACTGTACCTTAATTCCCATCCATTCATACGCAGACGACTCAACCTTACACTACTCCTTTAGTTTTTCAGAACGCCCCAGCCAGCAATCCCTCAACGACAAACGTAATGAAGCAATAGAACTCTTAAATTCTGATCTAAATACTATTTCCAATTGGGGCAGAGAAAACCTTGTTAACTTTAATGCTTCCAAAACCCAATTTCTCCATCTATCTACCCGTCAGGATCTCCCAGCGGACTATCCCTTTTTCTTCAACAATACAAAAATCAACCCTTCATCTTCTCTCAATATTCTTGGGGTCTCTTTTTCTTCTGCTCTCATTTGGAAGGACCATATTACCAGTCTTGCTAAGGCAGCCTCCCAGAAGCTGGGTGTGCTCAACTGCCTTAGGGGGTTCTTTTCCCCTGCACAGCTTCTTGCTCTGTACAGGGGCATAGTGCACCCTTGTATTGAATATTGTTCACATGTGTGGGGAGGTTCCTCTCACACCGCTCTCCTAGAAAAAAGTTGAAAGGAAGGCCTTTCGTATCATTAACTCCCGTCCACTCACCAACTCTCTGAAATCTCTCTCTCTCCGCCGCAATGTTGCATCTCTCTCGCTATTCTATCGCTACTATAATAATCAGTGTTCCTCAGAGCTATCCCAGTGCATACCACCTCCTTTACGTAGGGCATGTGGTACCCGTCTTGCAACTCAATCCCACCCCTACTCTGTGCAACTCTCCAACCCAAGAGTGAAACGTTACTCTCAAACTTTCTTCTACTCAACATCTGAGCTCTGGAACTCTCTCCCAGAATCAGTCTTTCCCTCTTCCTATGACTTAAATTGCTTCAAACTCTGTGTGTCCAGGCATTTTGGCTCGAACGTCCCTTGATTTTGGCCCTGTCACTCTTTCAACTATGGGGGAGGCACTCGCTATAGGCAGTTATGCCTTTTGCCTCCCTCAATCACATAGAAAAAAAAATAATAAAAAAATAAAAAATAAACAACTTGTCATGCTTAGGGCAGCCGGATTTCGATTAAATCATTGTCTGCCCCCCCCTATCAGAGTCGGGTGTGACGTTAACCTCTCCGTTAGAACCGCATGGCTTGTCCTACAGTGACTCGCTAGGATCGCCAGGGCAGTGGATGTGGCTACAGTTGATGTATCATTGTGTGCTTTATTTCATATGAAAGCTTGTGTCATGGGCAGTCCAGAAAGGCTCTTTGTTTTCACCCATGTCAAGGCATTATATATTTAATTGCAAAGTATATGTTTTATCATTAAGTAGTAATGATAGGATTTGAGAGAGAGAGAGTAGAACAGAGTGCGGGGAGGCGCGCAGTGTTTTTGCCAGGCTCGATGACGTCACGGCTGGGGATTGGTTGGGGGAGTTTTTTACCATGCTTGGTGACGTCATGTTTGGCTAGCTTCTTTAGCATTGGCTAGAGGACTTGTTACCGCTTTTCCTACGCGGTTCAAACTAGTGCTAGTATATATACAGCTCCCTCGCTACTCTCTCCCTCAGATCTGGTTTCTAGACCGCATCCCTCTTATCCCTTTGACACCTGTCCCCCTCTTTGCACCTGAGAACCTTTTCCTCTGCCTATCTCTCTTATTTTGCATATCTTTCACCACCTTTTATTAATATTATACCCCCTCTGGTTAACTCTGCATAATCAGCTTCATGCTGGCCAGTTGTATTGTGCATTAAGGTCTTATATAACCCATGTATGTTAGTTGTTAAGATAAGTTGATCACGAAGCATTGGTTGGCATTCATATTGTTCAGTACCGCTTCCTAGAATTATTAGTGTTCTGCTAGATTAGATAATGCTAGACTAGGAGTCTGATACTATAAGGTATTGTTTCCGATGGGTGCTGGCTTTAGTTAAAAGCTGCACGACATACCTGAGAACTGGAGTTGATTGGGTAAATTCTAGTCTGTGTGCCATTGAGAGTAGAGCATGCACGAATGAGGGCTTTTTGCATATACCATTCTGCACTGTTCTAGGCTCGGTTGTTTGTCTTTGAGGTACGCCAGGAGAACGCTTAATACTTCGGTATTAAGGTTTCTCAAGAGAGCTACCCTTTCCTATAACGTAATATTTGACGCACAGACTTGAGATTTGCACTAGGCTATGCGGCATGCCATGCGCACCAGTATCTCGTATCATTGACTCTAGCTAGACTTTGTCAGTCACAGTAGACATTAAGTATATTAAACCAATTACTCTTATTATACATACCCGTTTATGATTACACAAGCATTTCGCAGCCTAGTTTGATGTATTGAGACACAAACGACTTAGGCTCTTTTTGTTGATAGGAATACTGCATTGTCGTGGCGATTATTATTATTGTTGTAGCGTTTAGGATATTCTTGGCTCCGACTGCATTATATCCTGCCTTTTTGTGTGCATAGCCTGCACGAGCATTGTTCCGCTGCCTGCCTTTTTGGGTTCCATTTCCGATTCGAGCATCTTGATAGCATCTAACATTTAAAGAAGATTCCTTGTTGGTGTTGAAGGACTTTAGTGCACTTTCTTTCATGCAGGAGTGCCTGACATTTATTGATTAAAGTAACGTAAGCTGTAACTTCTCTTACCACCTTACTTTGCATACCATAACCAAGCACCTTCGGTTATAGGTAGTAATAGGCTGTTTTCACATAACATTAAGCCTAGAGTAGACGCACATTTATTGAGAGTTTGATAACCTATTATTGCATATAGAACTCTGGAGAGTATTTGTGTTCTTTGTTCACTGGGAATATACATCAGAGGTTGGATCTAGCGCTTTCCGTTGTAGCATTTATGCCATTGCTAGTCGAATGAATAAGAGCCCTGATATATTTAAACCTCAGTCGTAACAAATGGCGACCTTACCTAGGATTTGGTGAACCTACATTTATTAGCAGGGAACATTTGTTGTTTGGGGGAATATTTTGCGGGGATCAGCAAGAATTTTTTTTTTTTGCAACATAGTATAGCCCTGAGTATTTCCGAGAATGTTTGTGTGTATATTAAGGTATAAGAGTTTGGGGTGCTTCTTTTCTGAATATTGAGGTGAGAAATTTTTGTGAGCATAATGTCTTATACCGGATCAGAGGAGAATGGAGACACAGTACGTAATGTCGAAACTGAGGAACAGCAGTATGATGAAATGGTTAATCAGGTGAACTGTGAGGAGGATGCTAGGATATTTTTGCAATGGCCTGTTACTGCCGAGCGGTTGGAGGGTATGGATCGGTACGGTCTTCAATGCCTGGCCACAGCTATCAGTCATGCGGGTACTAGCAGCATGACCAGGGATAACTTGATAACGTGTGTACTGGGCAGGGTGACTGGTGAGCGAGATGGGTTGAGTGCTCAGAGCCCTTCGGCCATGCTTCCCCTACACTCGACTCCCAGCCATCCCAGTAGTTTGCCGACCCCGGGTACGCTTCCACAGTTGGGTGGTGACTGGCAGGGTGGGTTGCCACTGGGGGGGCCACCGGTAATTTCAAACATTGTAGCACCTTCACCTCCTCAAGGGTTATCTCCAGAATTATTGTTTCGGCTCGAATTAGCTAAGATCGAAGAGAGAAAGGCTATCAGGGTATCTGTGGAGCAACAAAGGGCATGTGAACTTCAGAAGCAAATAGAATTAGCCAAGATAGAAGAGAGAAAAACTATCAGTCACCAGCACATAGAGCTAGCAAAAATCCAAGCTGATTTAGAGTCGACTAGGTACTGTGCCGACATGGACGTAGATAAGTCGCGAGTAGAGACAACGGGACAGCGACTTGGGGCTGGTAACCGTGCTCATGATCAATCTCTCTCGCACTTATTGAAACTGGTTCCGGTGTTTGATGAGAGTGGGGTAACAGAATTTTTCGCACGCTTTGAGAAGAAGTGCCAGGAACACCAGTGGCCAGAGAATAAATGGGCAGCACTTGTATCCTCTAGATTAATAGGCAAGGGTCTTAAAGCCTACGATGCATTACCTTTGGAGTCATGTATTGTGTATGAGGATCTCAAGGAGGCTGTCCTGAGGGCTTACGAACTGCAAACAGAAACGTACTGTTTGAAGTTCCGGGGTGTAACCAAGGGAAGAGATAACACCTTTTTGGAACACGCCCGGGACTTGTCCGATGCTATGAGGAACTGGCTCCGATCTGAGAAGGTAACAATGTTTGATGGAGTTAAGCAGTTGATGATGTTGGAGCAGTTCTTTAAGAGCACGGGCGGTGATCTAACTTTGAACTTAAAGGAGAAAAACCCACGAACTCTAGTCGAAGCAGCAGAAATGGCTGATCAACGGCTGTCGCTGATTCGGGGTTGCGGGTCCTCACAGAAGTACGATGCAAGTGCTAGGGACCGTTATCTTCCCCCTCCTCGTAGCAATGACACATTTAAACAAAAGAGCAATGAAACTAAAACTGAATCCAAACCTAACACCACGCCGTATGAGAAAAGTCAGGGGCTTTTTACATCACAGTATAAGCCGAAACCGAAATTTATGTGTTTTAAGTGCCACCAGGAGGGTCATAAGGCAAATGAGTGCCCTAGTCGACCTCCTCCGGCAGCCGTGTCTTTTGCTAACGGCATTGGAGTGTTCAAGAGGACATCGGAGTTTGTTAGAGGCAATTCTTCCGAGGTAAATACACTGCCAGTGCAGAAGGATCCGGAAGGCTTATTCCCTGTCCGTGATGCCGTTAGTGGCCACAGGGGACTCGGTTGTGTGGAGTGGGGGGGTAGATGACATGAGGTGAGAATTTTGCGTGATACTGGGGCATCGCAAACATTGTTGAGGAATTTAACTGGTAAACCTGTGAATACGACGTGGGTGGTTGTGGTTCAGGGAGTTAATGCAACAAGGTCATACCCGGTTGTAAGAATGAAGATGGAAGTTGATGGTGTGACTCGTGACCTGGATGTAGGAATTGTGGAGAAGTTACCTGTTGGGGGCGTCGACCTCCTTCTTGGCAACGACTTTGCGGGGCCTACTTCTGAGGCTCCACCCTTGGTCGTTGCCGAGAAGCCGGCCGACGTGAGTAGGGAGGAGCAGGAGTGGGTTGAGAAGTGTCCGGTGCAACCTATGGCGTGTGTTGTCACCAGATCTCTTGCATCCAGGGAGTCACATTCTGGTCAACAGTCTTTAGACAAGCGGAGGAAAGGTACCGAGAAGGGGTTGAAAGTTGATGCGGTTGAGAGTTTAGTATCAACGGACATTCTCGGGGACTCATTAATAGGACCAATTTTCGAGTCTGGAGAAGACCCATTAACTGTTACTAAGAAGGCAGAGGATGGGCTTAAAAAGACGAAGAGACAGCAACGATACACAGAGAGAGAGCAACGGGAGGCTAAATTCAATGTAGGAGGGGGGCATGAGTTGTTTCGCAAACACTTAGATAAGCTTGCTCCTTCGGACATTCGTAAATTGCAATTAGAAGACCCGGAGGTTCTCGAGTGTGGTACCGGTGCTGTCGAGTTGAAGGAGGACAGTGATGCACAGTCGGGAGATGTAGCGACAAGGTATCCTGACGCGTACCCTATGAGAAATGGGTCAGCGAAGACGGTGGTCCGAAACTTGCTAGGGTATTTTTCCCGGTATGGTTACCCGCAGGGGATTCAGTCAGAACAAGGATCCAACTTCACTTCTGGCCTCTTTGTCCAAGCAGTGCCGCAGCATGGGATTGTTACGGTAGTGTCATCTGCGTATCATCCGGAGAGCCAGGGTGTGTTAGAGCGATGGCACTCAGCCTTAAAATCTGTGCTTCGTTATTGTTGCTTTGAGGGTGGGAAAGGTTGGGATCTTGGCCTGCCATATGTTTCATTTGCTGCACGGGAGGTACCTGGGGAAAGTTTGGGATTCAGCCCTAATGAGCTCGTCTTTGGACACCGTGTCAGAGGGCCTCTCCATATGGTTAAAGAAATATGGGAGGGTGCAGAAAAACCTTGTTCTATGCTCAAGTATGTCCTCGACAGTCGAGAACGGATGTTGCGCAGTCTGGAGTTGGCTGGCCGTAATTCGACTAGCTCTCAGGCCCTCATGAAGGACAGGTACGACTTCAAGGTTAAACTCAGGGAGTTTCGCGTGGGTCAGGAGGTGTTGATTCTACTGCCCCTTGTAGGTCACCCCTTCTCCGCGAAGTACACTGGTCCTTATAGTGTGGTGGAGAAGCTATCGGACCTGGATTGCTTGGTGGCCGCTCCAGACAGACGTATGCACAATCAGTTATGTCACGTTAATCTCATGAAGGAGTATGTGAGGCACCCCCCTGAGCCTCTCACTGTGCCTGTGATGACGTTCAGCAGTCAAGGTGGAGAAGGAGAACGGGACAGTCAAGCTCAGGTGGAGGATAACTGGAAGGATAAGAAAGTCAAATGGGCGCCTGAGTGTGAGAAGGCGTTTGGAGTAGTAAAACACCTGTTGTGCACTCACCCGATCCTCAGGGCCCCTGACTTTAGCCTACCTTTCCAACTAGCAACGGATGCTAGTGGTGTGGGGGCTGGTGCCGTCCTTGTGGAAAAGGACGATGATGGGCTGGAGAATCCTGTTAGTTTCTGCTCGGAGAAGTTCAATTCAGCCCAGGGGAGCTGCTCTGTTGTCGAGAGGGAGCTGCTGGCAGTTGTGCTTGCACTGAGGCATTTCGAGGTCTATGTTTCAGCCTATGGTCCGGTCGTTGTAGTTTACACAGATCATCACCCTCTCAAGTTCTTGGACCAGTTTCACAATCGGAATATGAGGCTGACCAGGTGGTCACTAAGGTTACTGGTATATAACCTGGACATACGCCATATTGCTGGTTGTGACAACGTGGTTGCAGATTGTCTTTCAAGGGTGTATGATCCTGGGTAGATTGACAAACCGGTAGCCTCCTGCTTTAGTTTGAATAGTATTTTGCACTTGGTGCTTGTTGGCTCGCGGTTGTAGCCCAGCGTATTAGGTCGTAAAGCAGGAGTTGAGCGTTTGGTATAGAAGAAAAAAACTAGGCTTGCCCCTATAGTGCAGCCGAAATAAACAAATTAAAAAACATAAAAATCAAATAAAAAACTCTTTCTTTTGATAGTTGAATTTTTTCAGTATGTTATAGCAGTAATTCTGAGTTGCACTCCTCTCAGAATGCTGGGCTAGAGAAGCTCGCTCTTGAGGAGCATAACTACATATGATTTAACCTATTGTGTTGGGGAGGGTTATAATTTTGTAAAATGTTTTGTTGAGAACTGTGCCAGATGGGTGATGGGAAGTAGAGATATAACATGGGTTCTAACAATCAGATTTTTGTGAGCCTTGGGCCTCTGAGAAAAATCTTGGGGGGGGGTGTGACGTTAACCACTCCGTTAGAACCGCATGGCTTGTCCTACAGTGACTCGCTAGGATCGCCAGGGCAGTGGATGTATCATTGTGTGCTTTATTTCATATGAAAGCTCGTGTCATGGGCAGTCCAGAAAGGCTCTTTGTTTTCACCCATGTCAAGGCTTTATATATTTAATTGCAAAGTATATGTTTTATCATTAAGTAGTAATGATAGGATTTGAGAGAGAGAGAGAGAGTAGAACAGAGTGCGGGGAGGCGCGCAGTGTTTTTGCCAGGCTCGATGACGTCACGGCTGGGGATTGGTTGGGGGAGTTTTTTACCATGCTTGGTGACGTCATGTTTGGCTAGCTTCTTTAGCATTGGCTAGAGGACTTGTTACCGCTTTTCCTACGTGGTTCGAACTAGTGCTAGTATATATACAGCTCCCTCGCTACTCTCTCCCTCAGATCTGGTTTCTAGAACGCATCCCTCTTATCCCTTTGATACCTGTTCCCCCTCTTTGCACCTGAGAACCTTATCCTCTCCCTATCTCTCTTATTTTCCATATCTTTCACCACCTTTTATTAATATTATACCCCCTCTGGTTAACTCTGCATAATCAGCTTCATGCTGGCCAGTTGTATTGTGCGTTAAGGTATTATATAACCCATGTATGTTAGTTGTTAAGATAAGTTGATCACGAAGCATTGGTTGGCATTCATATTGTTCAGTACCGCTTCCTAGAATTATTAGTGTTCTGCTAGATTAGATAATGCTAGACTAGGAGTCTGATACTATAAGGTATTGTTTCCGATGAGTGCTGGCTTTAGTTAAAAGCTGCACGACATACCTGAAAACTGGAGTTGATTGGGTAAATTCTAGTCTGTGTGCCATTGAGAGTAGAGCATGCACGAATGAGGGCTTTTTGCCTATACCATTCTGCACTGTTCTAGGCTCGGTTGTTTGTCTTTGAGGTACGCCAGGAGAACGCTTAATACTTCGGTATTAAGGTTTCTCAAGAGAGCTACCCTTTCCTATAACGTAATATTTGACACACTGACTTGAGATTTGCACTAGGCTATGCGGCATGCTATGCGCACCAGTATCTCGTATCATTGACTCTAGCTAGACTTTATCAGTCATAGTAGACATTAAGTATATTAAACCAATTACTCTTATTATGCATACCCGTTTATGATTACACAAGCATTTCGCAGCCTAGTTTGATGTATTGAGACACAAACGACTTAGGCTCTTTTTGTTGATAGGTATACTGCATTGTCGTGGCGATTATTATTATTGTTGTAGCGTTTAGGATATTCTTGGCTCCGACTGCATTATATATCCTGCCTTTTTGTGTGCATAGCCTGCACGAGCATTGTTCCGCTACCTGCCTTTTTGGGTTCCATTTCCGATTCGAGCATCTTGATAGCATCTAACATTTAAAGAAGATTCCTTGTTGGTGTTGAAGGACTTTAGTGCACTTTCTTTCATACAGGATTGCCTGACATTTATTGATTAAAGTAACGTAAGCTGTAACTTCTCTTACCACCTTACTTTGCATACCATAACAAAGCACCTTCGGTTATAGGTAGTACTAGGCTGTTTCACACAACATTAAGCCTAGAGTAGACGCACATTTATTGAGAGTTTGATAACCTATTATTGCATATAGAACTCTGAAGAGTATTTGTGTTCTTTGTTCACTGGGAATATACATCAGAGGTTGGATCTAGCGCTTTCCGTTGTAGCATTTATGCCATTACTAGTCCAATGAATAAGAGCCCTGATATATTTAAACCTCAGTCGTAACACGGGTTGGGAGGGAATACTGGTAGAAGTAACAAATTCCTTCTTTTAACCCTCGTGATGGTGTAGGAGGTTAGACTCCCTGCCTGTACGGTTCGAATCGTAGCCCTGTCATCTATATATATATATATATATATATATATATATATATATATATATATACGGTATATCTATATATAAATAAATACGGTATATATATATTTTGTTTTTGTAAATGTGGATGCAGGAGATAAAAGGCAAAACTGCCTGTAGGGAGTGCCTCCCCCAGAGTTGAGAGTGACAGGACCAAAATCAAGGAATGTTCGAGCCAAAATGTCTGAACACATGAAGCTTGAAGCAATATAAGTCGTAGGATGAGGGAAAGATGGATTCAGGGAGAGAGTTCTAGAGCTCACCTGTTGAATAGAAAAAAGATTAAGAGTGTCGTTTCACTCTTGGGTTGAAGAATTGCACAGAGTAGGGTGGCATTGTGTGTCAAGACGGGTACTACCTGCTCTATGTAGAGGAGGTGGTATACAATGAGAGAGCTCTGAGGAACACTGATTATTGTAATAGCGATAGAATAGTGAGAGAGATGCAACATTGCGGCGAAGAGAGAGAGATTGCAGATAATCGGTCAGTGGACGGGAGTTAATGAGACGAAATGCTTTCTTTCCTACTTTGTCTAGAAGTACTGTGTGAGAGAATCCTCCTCACACATGCGAACAATACTCCATACAAGGACGCACTGTGCCCCTGTACAGAGCAAGAAGCTGTGCATGGTTAAAGAATCCCTTGAGGCGGTTGAGCACACCCAACTTCTGGGAAGCCGTTTTAGCAAGAGTGGTAATATGTTTTTTCCAAGATAGTCCTAATAATAATGGATACTTTGTGGTGAAGAAACAGCATTGGCTGCGACAGATTTGGGAATTAAGACACAATTGCAAAGCAGTTTATTCAACGTTTCGCCGTGTAGGGGAGTACAGTCAACAAAATATATCGCTTACCACAAGGAAACAACACAACAAAAACGGCAGAATTATTAGTTTATTTATCTTTTCTTTGCGTTTATTCCTACCGTGGATGATGTGAGTTTTCTTCTTGGCCTTGAGTATAACGAATAGAGGGTATTAACCTAACAAGTGCGCATTGGGGTTATTGGAAACGTCCCCCTGTGCTGACGTATTTGAGGTGTTTCCGTCACTAAAATATTCATTGTACCATTAATAGCATTAATACTTATCCATATGCACCTATTATGGGTTGATTATAAAGGTATTAACCTGAAACAACAATAAAACGAGTGAAAACAGCGTTTGGATGGTCAAAATCGGAGATATAGCCGCGAGTATAATGTATGGGTGAGGCAAGCTGCTTTCCCGCCAATTTCCCCCAAGGCCACTGAGACACAGTCGATCGATACTCTCTCTCTCTCTTGCATTCGCTTGCTATCAGTGATGACCACACCCTGTAACCGGATTTCTAATGTTAGCACAAAAATATACCTCAGAATAAGGGAATAACAGGGAAAATAGGTGATAACTGAAGGAGAGGAGGAAAGTGGGGAAGGAGGGGAGGTAGAGGACTGAGATTTTGCATGGCCCAGGGGCCAAAAAAAATAAATAAATAAATACAAAAAAAAATACAAAAATAAATGTTTCGATGTCAAAAGTTGATTTTTTTTTTTTCTCTGACTCTTAAGAGTCTCCCCGCAGTCCGCCGGGGGAACTCTTAAGAGTCTCCCCGCAGTTCCCGGGTTAAGTTAGTGAAAGTTTTAAACATTTAGTCATGTTCATTTTGCAAATATTCCTCCGAACAAATTTTCAAGGCACGAAGATGAAAACCTATCACAAAGCCAAATTTGGTCCTGTTATCAGTAGAAGAATACAAATGCACACAATCATTTTTGTTCGTGACTTTTCTAACAAAATTTTAAACTTTAAATAATTTCCGTCGTTTATTAAAACAGTATCAAGAAAGGGTAATTTTTCGTCGTTTTCATATTCCAATGTAAACTGAATGCTAACCTCTACGCTGTTAATCCTATATCTAAGGTTATCTAAATTTAATCTATGAGAGGCTATCAATAGAACTTCATCTACATATCTATACCAGGTCATATTTTTAGGGACTATCCTACTAAAGCTATCTGCTTCTAAATGTTCTAAAAAATAAATTTAGCTAAAATGCCAGTAAGTGGACTACCCATTGTCATTCCAGATTCGTGTTAATAAAAATCATCATTGAAAGTGAAGAAGCAGTTGGATACACATAATTCAATAAGATTAATAACATCTGGAACAGGAATAGGCAGAGTATACTGTAAGTTATTGACCTCACATGGTTACTTTTATCTTTACATTAGAGGTTAATAGGGACCCACAACAATTATATTTAATCCTGACACGCTGATTATGGGAATTTAACCTGACTTAGCATTTGACTGTTTAAATGATGTCCTCATTAGTTTCTCCAACCATAGAAAATCTGAGACTAAACACTTTGTTTCTTAAGCTATAATGAACTGAACACTTCAAAACAGATAGCATATAATGATCTAAGTTATTATATGAAAATTATTAATTATTTGATTATGTAAGGTATAGCAGAGTTTGGTAAGGGCTGGTCCTATCCAAAGTGAGGTTTGGCATCATCTACCCAATGTTAGCTGTTTCTGTCTGCCTGTCCTATTTTTCCTTCTGGAGGCAGGGGGCTAGGTATCCTCCTCCCCTTGTATAATTCTCCTATTCGACGAGACAGAAACGGGTGAGGGAACGCGAAAGTGGTCCCGGACTATGAGAATAGGAACTTTAAATGTTGTTACCGTTTGGCCTCTGTATCGTGTCGGCCACCCCTAGGAATGGGGTATGTGCCTGAGTATATGCATACATACATAGCATAGTTGTAGGTTCTATATCATGTACACAAAGGGAGTAATATCTCACTAAACATAAAATTAGGCATGAAAATAACTCATAATTGGCGATGTTGTAGGTAAAATATGATATAAGAAGTAACAACGTGAATATAAGAGGGAATAACACTTAAAGTTTAACTGACTAGTAACTGGCTGCTTCCATGGCTGTCTCACTGGTCACGCGTAGGCCAGATTTCACGGAGATACGATGTTGACCTTCAGTTAGTAGAAACAGCCATGCTTACACTCTCCACCTCTCACCTACTGCACCCTCCCCCCCCTACCAGACTCTCACCCACACCAACTACCTCCCACCCACCTCCCCCACACTGCCACCTTTCAAACCCCAACACCTGTCCTTCTTTCTCTATTGTTCCTGCAGCTTTCATTCCCGTCAATGTCTTCCTGTTCATTGTGCCACATGCACTCTATTACTTGACCGTACTCTCTCTCTCTCTCTCTTCTTGACTTAATCATATTAAAACTCTTAGAACGGATACTAGTATATAAGATAGTTGAATGCTTAAAAATCAAAAAATTAATTACAGGTTCCCAACATGGATTCAGGCGACACCGATCATGTCTTACCAATTTGCTGGAATTTGTCCATGAAATGTTGAGTGAGTATGGCAAAAGTATAGCCATAGACATCCTTTACTTAGATTTTCAAAAAACTGTTGACAAAGTGCCTCATTGTAGGCTAATGCCAAAAGGGAGTTCGCTAGGTATCAATACAGAGGTCACAAATTGGAAAGAAAGTTGGCTAACAGGTAGACAACAATGAGTGGTAACCAATGGTGTTTCTTGTGAGTGGACTGCAATCACTTATGGAGTTCCACAGGGATCTGTTCTTGGCCCACTTTTGTTTATCATATTAAGTCAATGTCTTAACACTTTGAATGAATGTGAAAGAACCCAAAGGGGTTGAACAGCTCAGGATGAACCTCAACAGACTGGGTGAATGGTCGGAGACATGGCAGATGCCTCTAAACTTGGAAAAGTGCAAGGTGATGCATATCGGCCAAACAAACCTCAAGTCAGGCTATTCACTATTGGGAATGCCTCTGGAAGTGACTGACTTGGAAAAGGATTTGGGTGTTCTGATTAGCTGTGACCTAAAGTTTTCCAAGCAGTGCATTGAAGTAGAGAAGAAAGCTCAGACATCTTTGGGCTTTATTAAGATGCAATTTAAGTATCGAAATATGGAAATAGTTCTCACGCTTTACAACACTCTCATACGGCCTCTCCTGGAGTATGCTGTTCAATTCTGGTCTCCAGTACTCAGAAAAGATATAGAGCGACTTGAAAGCGTACAAGCTAGAGCTACAAAGCATATTCCATTGCTTAGAAGACTGAGCAATGAGGACCGGTTGAGAGTTCTTGATCTCTTTCCGTTGAAGACACGCAGACTACGAGGTCAGCTCATTGAAGTTTTTTAAATACTTAATGGGTTTGAAAATGTGGCTCATAGCAAAATTGTTAGCCTCAATATGAATACAACACGCAACCATGGCTGTAAATTAGAAAGGAAAAGGTACAGCACTAGTATTTGTAGAAACTTTTTAATTTATATGATCTGTTCTACCTGGAACAAATTTCCCTCCGAAGTTGTAAACAATGTCATGAGTGTAGTGCACTAAACAGTCTCTCTCCTTCCATAATTACCATCATTTTGGTATTCGGTTAGAATAGGCTATAACCCTTGGTGGCCTATTTCTGTTTAAATAAACAAAATTGTTTTCGGTTCGGCTATCACTGCGTATTCAAATTAAATTTTGTTTTGTTTAAATTTTCGGTTAGGCTATCACCGCTGATAACCTATTTGTGTGTATTTCAACATTTTTGTTTTCGGTTAGGCCTATTTAAGTAAGTGAAGCGACCTGAAGGGAGTGAAGTGTTTTTAAAGTGAGTTTAGTGTTTTTAAAGTGAGTTAAGTGTTTTTAAGTGAGTGAAGTGATCTGAAGAAAGTGATCGTCACCATGCCTCGTGCCTGTACGAACTGCGCCGGTAGGTTTGGTGCTTCCATGTTTGCTCCTGCCGATCCATAAGTCTGCCGACTCTGCCAGCAACGAGAGGATTTAACAGCAAAATTGGATGAAGCCCACAACAAGATCAACGCCCTCACCAGGAAGCTGGAATCACTCCAAGAGTTTGTAATACTCAACGTTGGAGTTTCACTAACTCCAATTGTTTCAACTCCAGCATCCACCACCGCCCCAACGTCATCTGCCAACAATCCAACACCTGCAGTAGACACTGCAGCAGATGCTTCTGACGAACCTGAGCCGACATCAAACCAGGACAGCCGCCCTGTTCACCTTAGTCTCTCCCCCACTCCTCGTGCAAGAAGCCTGCTAGCACGAACAGTACCATCCCCTCGCCCCCGTTCTAACCACTCCTATTCCCGACCTGTACATAGAGTCCCGCCACCACAGGTTTCCGGATTTACACCAGTGAGGAACGGTGCACGGCCAACGCAGAAAAGGTCTCATCTACCAGTCACAATGTCAAACAGATTTGAGATATTGGTAGAGATAGAAGACGAACCAGAAGAGACCAGGCTCGTTGGGGATTCCATCCTACGAGGACAGGTCGAAGAGTTCTGCGACAGAGTCCCAAATCAACGAAAAAGATTTTGCATCCCAGGAGCTGGACTGGACGACATTGTGGAAGCCTTCGAAGATACCACAAAGGATGCAAATGAAAATACCCTTTTTGTCATCCATGCTGGTTCAAATGACGTCATGCGCACCAGATCCGAAGAGTTGATGGAGAAATATCGCAAGATGATCCAGCACTACAAAAACAAGTCAAGGAATTTCATCATTTCAGGCATTCTCCCCAAGATCGACGCACCTGACAAATTCTACGACAAGGCCTTCAGCACAAATAGCCTACTAAAATATTTGTGTCTGAGGGAAGAAGTTGAATTCATCAACCTCTGGGACAACTTCGACAACCAGCCTACTCTGTTCCGCAAGGATGGCACTCATCTAAACCCTGTGCGTTCAGCACGTATGGGTCGTCTCCTACACGAAGCAGTCCGCAGCCATGGATCAAAAAACGCCATCCGAGAAGAAGCAGCAGTGACATAAATCATCCAACGCCAAGAAAAAACAGAGGCAACCGAGGACCACCAGCGATAAGGACCGAAGACAGCGAGGCCCGAGGACAGCCATGAACATAAATGTAGATCCGACAAGAACCAAAAATATTATTAAAGAGCGTTCCGTGAGTTCTAAAATAACAAATTTAAAGGTTTTCTATGCAAACGCTCGTAGCATACGCAATAAATTTTCAGATTTAGAGGAGCTAGTGTTTACAGAAAATTATGATGTGATTGGCATAACAGAATCTTGGCTCAATACAGAAGATAGAGACTTTTTAGCAGAGTATTCACTTCCCGGTTATGTAATGTTTGAGAAAAGCCGAATAAATCGAAATGGAGGTGGCGTTTTACTTTATATCAAAGAAAGTCTTAACCCTACCCTCTTGTCAAAACCTCAAATTGTAAAACCTCAAATTGTGAACGTCGACGCATCTTTTGTGCTAACAGACCAATAGCTATAACTTCCACTCTTGGCAAAGTTTTTGAAATTATATTAAATAATCACATAATTAAGCATCTGGAGAATAATACATTAATCAGTGATAGGCAATATGGTTTTAGACGATGTCGATCAACTGCAGACATTCTTTGCCTTCTTATGCATCAAATCAACCAAGCTACAGACCAACATGGTGAAACACATACAATAGCACTGGATATATCAAAGGCATTTGATAGAGTCTGGCATCAATCCTTATTGTCGAAGATGTCACACTACGGCCTTGCATCATTAGTTCCACTAATTTCTTCTTATATTCATAACAGAAAAATACGTGTAATGGTAGATGGCCTTTATTCTCAATTTCACTCAATAAATGCTGGTGTTCCCCAGGGATCAGTTTTGGCCCCAACTCTGTTCCTCATTCATATCAATGATCTCATATCTACCACTCATAATCCAATACATTCCTACGCAGATGACTCAACACTCCACAGTTCCTTCACATTTACCAATTCTTTCACCCAACCCGATCATATAAATTCAAAAATAAACACTGCAATTTCTCTGAACCAGGACCTTTCTAGAATTAATGAATGGGGACAAGAGAATCTAGTTTCCTTTAATGCACAGAAAACCAAGTACATTCAATTTTCTAACCGACAGAATCTCACTGACTCCCATATATTTTTTAATGATGTAAATATTCCCACTTCCCTAGTATTGACATTCTCGGTGTAACATTAACTACTAACTTGAGCTGGACACATTATGTTAGAAGCATTGCTAAGAATGCCTCTAAAAAACTGGGACTCCTGTACAGAGTTCGAGAATTCTTCACTGACGAGCAGTTGGCCGTAATATATAAAAGTCATGTGCGCTCTCAGATGGATTACTGTTCACCTCTGTGGGGTGGAAGTGGAGTGGTTGCATTGAGGCAGTTGGACAAAATTCAAAATAAAGCTATTAGATTAATCAATAACCCTGCAATCACACAGGACCTTCCTACATTAGCCATACGAAGAAACGTTGCATCCCTTGCATTATTCTACAGATATTTTCACAGCAATTGTTCCGAGGAACTTGCTTCAATTGTGCCGCCTCTCCACATCTTTCCCCGTAGAACTAGGGCAGCTGAGAGCGCCCATGAATTTACACTTTCTCCTCCACAATGCAGAACTTCTGCTTATCAGAATTCATTTATCCCCAGAGCTACTACTCTTTGGAATTCACTTCCCTCGAATTGCTTTCCACAAACTTACAATCAACAAATGTTTAAATCCAGTTGTTACAAACATGTTATGAATGGAGGATGCCTTTAGGCACATGGACCTTTTTGTTTTATCTGTGTTTTTCCTTCCTCCGTTCATTGTCTCTTAAAAAAAAAACAATAAAAAATAAAGAATAATAAAGGTACAAAAATAATACTTGCATTAATATACAGACCTCCAGCTCAATCAGTGCAAACTGACCGAGAAATTTACGAACAAATTGCAGATGTAAGTAACTCACAAGATACCGTAATTTTTGGCGACTTTAATTTACCTGTGACCAAGTGGGGCGATACTCTTACTTCACACTCCGGACATGACTTGTATACGAACTTGCAAGAGAATTCGCTTTATCAATTTGTTCGAACGCCGACCCGTGGTAATAACGTTCTTGACATTGTACTTGCAACAAAAGAAGAATTAATAGAGAATTTGAATGTTGGTGATGAATTCAGAAACAGCAACCATCGTACGATAACTTTCACTTTAAAGTTTACTAGTAACGAACCAAATAGTAGCATCGAAAAAGTCCCTAATTTCAAGAAAGCAAACTTCCATAAACTTAGAGCTATGTTTAAAGAAACTGACTGGAGCTTTTTAATCAACAATAACGACATAAATACATCTTGGAAGTTATTCGAAACCACTTACCTAAAAGCAGTGCAAGACTGTATACCATCGAAAATACGGCGTCCAGGCCATAATAATAAGCCCAAATGGTGGAATAAAGATATTTCAAACTGCCTGCTTGCTAAAAAATGTGCTAATGATAGATTAAAATCCTCACAAAATGACGAAGAACGGGTGAAATTTGTAGAGCTACGACGCAAAGCCAAAAAGTTAATTAAGCAAAGTAAAAAGACCCTAGAGTTACATATTGCAAATCAAAGTAAAACAAACCCGAAATAATTCTATAGTTATATCAGAAAGAAAAAAGTAGTTACTTCAACTGTTGGACCGTTAGTCGATGAAAACGGAGAATACACCAAAGACGAAGTACAAATGAGTAATGCCCTCAATACCTTCTTTGCATCAGTTTTTACAACAGAAGACCTCAGTGATATCCCTACACCATCACCGATTCAGATTGATAATACAGATGTTCTAAGCAATATCACCGTTACAGAGAGAGAAGTATTGAATTGTTTAGATAAACTCAAGGTAAATAAAACGCCTGGACCTGATACAATCTCACCTAGAGTTCTAAAGGAAGCTAAGGATGAGCTGTCCAAACCACTGACATTACTATTCAATAAATCCTTGCAGTCTGGAACTATGCCTGATCAGTGGAAGCTAGCCAACGTAACACCGATATTCAAAAAAGGCAGCAAATCCCTACCCAGTAACTATCGTCCAATTAGCTTAACCTCAGTTGTATGTAAAATGCTAGAAACGGTCATACGAGACAGACTCGTAAATCACTTAGAGGAAAATAACATACTTAAAGATACTCAACACAGCTTTCGTAAAAAAACGTTCCTGTTTAACAAACCTCTTAGACTTCTTCCACGATATCCTCAACCTCTACGATGAGAGTAAAGCTGTAGATATTATATACCTTGATTTTCAAAAGGCCTTTGACAAAGTTCCCCACAAACGTTTACTGCTAAAACTAAAAGCGCATGGAATACAAGACGGTGTGTTGAAATGGATAGAAAATTGGCTCAGCGACAGAAAGCAAAGAGTAGTCATCAACGGTAAGGCATCTAAATGGACCAATGTAAGTAGCGGGGTACCCCCGGGATCGGTACTAGGACCAATTCTCTTTCTAATTTACATCAACGACATAGATGAGGGTCTCACCTGTACAATCTCAAAATTTGCTGACGATACAAAAATTGCAAATAGCGTACTCTCAAAAGAACAAGTTGACGATATGCAACACAATCTAGATAAATTGTCATGTTGGGCCCAAATTTGGCAAATGAGTTTCAATGCGGATAAATGTAAAGTACTACATATCGGATACCTAAATGAGAAAGCAACTATTCGATGAATGGCACTCAGCTTAAGAATGTAAACAGAGAAACCGATCTGGGAGTAAAAATATCGAGTAACCTAAAACCGAGTCAACAATGTTCAGAAGTTGTTAAGAAGGCAAACAAAATAATTGGCTTTATAGGCAGGTCATTTGAGCATAAATCCAAAGAAGTTATCCTAACCCTTTACAATTCCTTAGTCCGCCCTCTTCTGGAATACTGCGTTCAATGCTGGTGCCCTTATTACCAAAAAGATATAAACAAGCTAGAACGAGTTCAGCGTAGAGTTACCAAAATGATACCTAGCCTAAAGAACAAACCATACGAAGAGCGTCTTAGAGAATTAAATCTATTTCCTTTAACCCAGCGCAGATTAAGAGGTGACTTAATTCAAGTGTTCAAAATCATCAAAGGCATCGACAATATGAACTGTAGTAACTACTTCACTATCGACCAATCTAATTAAACGCCGGGAAACGGTTGCAAAATTATTGGTAAATCTTTTAACTCACACGAATCTAAGAATTTCTTCTTCAATCGAGTTGTGAACTTGTGGAATGGGCTTCCCCGAAACGTTATAGACTGCATCACCGTTGATTCATTTAAACTCCGCCTAGACAAATATCTCGCATCAAACCTGCGACTGACTGTGTTTGTAAATGAATAACTTTATTTTATTCCCCCCTCAGTTACTAACCCATCTGTCCCCTACTAACTTCCTAATCCTGCCACGGACATTAGTTCCAGGGCAGTAATTCCCTTTCCAATGTTCCCTTACCCACTCTAACCCACTGTTTGGACACTTGATCCTCAGTGTTTTGGAGGACAAGCAACCTAGAAGGGTCACTAGATATGTTGTTGCTTGATTTCCTTTGTACTCCTTTGTACTTTGTACTTCGATTATCTCCTCGGAATAGACCGCAAGGTCTCAGAGATACTAACTATGCCTTGTAACTCCTTCTCTCTCTCTCTCTCTCTCTCTCTCTCTCTCTCTCTCTCTCTCTCTCTCTCGCTCTCTTTCTCTTTCTAACAGATAGACAACAACAAGTGGTAATCAATGGTGTTCCGTCTGAGTGGACACCAGTCACTTCTAGAGTTCCACAAGGAGTTATCCATAACCTACTTCCGTTTAACATATATATCAATATATATATCTCAATTTGAGATATATACAGTATATGTTAAACAGAAGTGGGTCATGGACAGATCCTTGTGGAACTCTAGAAGTACCGGTCACTGGTGTCCACTCAGAAGGAACACCATTGATTACCACCTCCTTGATGGCAGCAGGAAAAGAGGAAAACTAAATGGAAACCATCATGTACAGTCTTTAGGAGCGGAGCAATTAAAGAGAGTATGGGTCTGTGTGTACAAGGATTGTGTGGGTGAGAATAAAATTAGGAATACAAACGTAGGGGGTTGTGTGTGTGTATGCTCCGACGGAGGATAAAACTGTAGGAGAGAAAGATACATTTCGGGTGAAAGTTGAGACGTGCTTCGATAAGTTTGGCATGAGGGAAAGCATATTTCTGATTGGGGATATGAATGGGAAAGTGGGTGATGAGAAACTTGATGGAGTGGTGGGAGGGTGCGGTGCTCCGTCAGAGGTAAATGGGAACGGTAGTGCACTTGTGTATGTATGTGTGGGGAGGAGGTTGTGGATAGCCAACACCTTCTTCCGACACAGAATGATACACAGGTACACATGGAAAGTGGTGTGAAGGAGGAGGAATGGGACAGTAGAGGAACGAAAGGCACTGATTGATTATAAATGTGTGGATGAACAAATTAAGAAGTCTGTGCTGGATTCTAGGGTGTATAGGGGTATGGGGGGGGGGGGGGTCTGTCTGACCACTATGTAGTAGTAGCTAAAATTAGGATACAACAGAGAGTAGTGAAGATAATAAAGAGAAGAGCAGATGAGGAATTTGGAAGGAATATATGTGTAAAATGGAGGGAGTGTAAGAAACTGTTCTGAAAAGAGGTCAAGAAAGTTAGGGAGGGTAGCAAGGGAAATAGTAAGGGTGTGAAAGATAAGAATGGGCGAGTGAATATCGAGAAACAAGAGATAATCGAAAGATGGAGGGAGTACTTCAATGAATTGCTAAATGTAAGGAATGAAGCACCAGCAAACATAATTGGATGGGGTATGGGAAGGAGAAGAAGAGAAGTAGTGGAGGAGCAGATAGGGATCAGGGGGTCAGAAGTGTGTGAAGCCATAAATAGAGTGAAGCTGGGGAAAACATCAGGAATAGATGGAGTGTGTGGGGAAATGCTGAGGTATGGTGGTGAGATAGTGATCAAATGGGTATGGAAAATGTGCAAACTAGCATGGGAGAAAGAGAGTGCACCTGTTGACTGGAAGACAGGCATAATAGTCCCCCTGTATAAGGGTAAAGGGGAAAGAAGAATGTGTGGTAACCACCGGGGTATATGCCTTCTAAGTGTAGTAGGGAAGGTGTACAGTAGGGTGTTGATTGAGAGACTGAGAGCGAGAACGGAGAAATGGATAGGTGACGAGCAGGGCGGATTTAAGAAGGGAAGAGGATGTGTAGATCAGATTTTTGACCTGAAATGTGTTGTGGAGAAATATCTGGAGAAAGGACATCAGTTGTGTGCTGCCTTTAGGGACTTGGAGAAGGCCTATGACAGAGTTGATAGAGAAGGTTCGTGGAAAGTACTGAGAATATACGGAGTAGACGGCAAGTTGCTGAAAGCAGTGAGGAGCATGTATGAGGGTGCAAAAGCGTTAGTATGTGCGGAGAATGAGCAGAGTAAGTTCTTTGATCTGAATGTTGGATTGAAGCAAGGGTGTGTGATGTTCCCATGGTTGTTCAATATACAGGTATATATGGATGGAGTCATGAAAGAAATACAAGGAAGAAGAGTGGATGTTGGTGTACCTCTGATAAGGGAGGGAAACAAGTGGAAGTTGCCTATACTGCTGCTTGCTGATGATATAGTTCTGATGAGCGATAGTGAATGGGAGTTGCAGGGGCTGGTAAATGTGTTTGGAACAGTATGTGAAAAACGGAATCTGAGGGTAAATGCGGGGAAGAGCAAGGTTATGGTCTTTGAAATGGGTGCAGCCACAGAGTGTGAGGTGAAGTTGAATGGTCAGGCTATGGAGAATGTCAGCTCATTCAAGTATCTAGGCAGTGTGATGAGTAAAGATGAGAGTATGGATGAAGAAGTGCGGGAGAGTGTGCAACAGGGAAAGAGGGTTGTAGGAACGCTGAAAGCAGTAACAAGAAATAGGGTGGTCAGCATGGAAGTATAGAAATCCTTGCATGACAGTGTGGTAATCCCAACATTGACTTACGGGAGCGAAGCGTGGACGTTGGTGAAGAGACTCAAACCAAGAGTGAGAGGGGTGGAAATGAGTTACCTGAGAAGTGCGTGCAGAATTACATGGAGGGATAGACAGACGAATGAGGAAGTACGAAAGAGGTGTGGTGTGGATGTAGATGTGCTGGAAAGTGTTAAAAGGAACACCTTGAGATGGTTCGACCACGTGGAACGTATGGGAAGCGAGAGAATTACTAAGAGAGTGTACGAGAGTGAGGTGGAAGGACAGAGGGAGATGTAAACCAAAAGAGAGGTGGAAGGATGGAGTGAAGAAGTATATGAGTGCAGGTAGTACTGGATGGGAGGAGGGGCGTCGACTGACTGGGGACAGAGGTGCATGGGGCCGTTTCGTTCGTGGCCACCCCTTCGGGGATCACGGCGTACGGCAATAGATAGATAGAAAGAATACAAAAAGAAATTAATAAAGAAACATATATAGTGAAGCCTCATAGTAGAATAGAAAATGGCACACGCCTATAAACAAAAGTATCACTAAGAAAGGGAAAACAAAAATTGCCATTACTAAAGATGACAGAAAAGATTATTCCATCGGGTTGACCCCTGATACAGACTCCTCTTAGAGCCCTGGACCTCTACCTTCTACTCTATCTATCAATTTGTGTAACATTCGCTTCCTTTCCTCTAAGTTCCTCTCTGTACCAAACCTAACTTACTTTTCCTCACCGAAACTCAGTTGTTAAAGTCAACAGACAGCAACCCCTTCTCTGTATCCTCCTGCTATCTCTATCCTCAATTCAAAGCCAAAGGGTGATGTCGCGGGTACTTACGCAAGACCTTACTTGCTCTCGTGTTCCCAACTTTGACTATTCTGAATTCTGAACTCTTACTTAAGCTATCTTGTCACTTTCTCACTAAATATATTTGTGCTGTTTATACCTCCCCTAATTCTACTGACTATTCAAAACTCTTTGATTATATCTTACTTCAAAAGTGGAACACATTCTATCCAACTCTCCCTTCTTTTAAATCTCCATCTTAGGAGATTTTTAATGTTTGCTACCGCCAATGGCTCTCCTCTCATTTCACTGACAAACCTAGTGAACAAGCGTACGTCTTTACTATCTTAAATGACCTAGAGCAGTTAGTTCAGCACCCCAACCATATCGCAGACCGCCCCGGTGATCGGCCCAACATTCTTGACTAACTTTTAACCTCTAATCCTTCTGCTTACACTTCTCCCTCCGTTGGGCTCCTCTAATCATAACGTAATCTCTGTCTCTCCAGTATTGCCTTCTGACCCCCAGCCAGTGGCAGTTGTAGCTTTTTGTCGCTGCCAACTGGGAAACTACGGCAGCACTTCTTTGATTTTCCATGGAATGCTTTTTGCTTCCGTGGAGAGTGCCGAGTGCATTACTGAGTTACTCCTTTCGGGCATGGATGCACACATCCCATTCTCTTTCTCTCAAACTAACTCACAAAAATCTTGGTTTACTCACGCATGTTCTACTGCTGTCCGCAATAAGGCAGAAGCATTCAAACAGTACCGTCGCGTTCAAACTCAAGAATCTCGTACTTTATGTTTCGGCTCGGAATCAAGCCAAATCTGTTCTTTAACTCGTCAGTAATTCTTCCATCAATAACAAATGCTCTGAGCATTCAAACTCTATCTCTTCCCAAGCTTTTTGGTATCTAGCCGAAACCCTCTTCAACAATTTCACTTCCTCATCTTTTCCACTCTGACAGTACCACCGTCACCTAATCCTCTGACAAATCTGAACTCTTCCCTCAAACTTTCGCTACAAACTCCACCTTGGATGATTCCAGCGCTACTTCTCCCTCTCCAACCCCCCTCTCACTTACTTATGCCTAATATCCTAATCTCCTCTAATGATGAACTTTCTGCCCTCTTCGAGATTAATACCAAGAAGGCGTACCGATCTGATGGTGTTTCTCCTGTTGTACTCAAAAACTGTTCTTCCGTGCTGACTACCTGCCTAGGCAAACTCTTTCATTTGTCTTTCCTCTAACATCTTTCCTTCTTGCTGGATGGTTGCTCTCATTCAACCTGTCCCAAAGAAGGGCGACTGCTCTCAACCTTACAACTATCCTTCAGTTGCTCTCTATAAGAGCCTCTCTAAAGTTTTTTAAATTATTCTTAATTCAACATTTCTTACTCATTTATCTTCCCATTATTTACTATTAGAACCTAAGTATGGTTTCCTGCTGGTGATTTTCTTGCTTATATTGCTATCTCCAGGTCATCCTCCTTTCGAGAGTTCAGTGAGACATTTTCTATTGCGCTAGACATATTGAACGCCTTCGATAGAGTCTGGTACCAAACTACCTTCCTGCGGTTGCTATCCCAGTATCTATGCCATTGTCTCTAATTTCCTTTCTGACCGTTCCATAGCTGCAGTTGTGGATGGCCATCGCTCACTTCCACAGCCTATCACTCCGGTATTCCTCTGGGTTCTGGCCTGCCTCCAGTTCTCTTTTTAATATAACCCAGGTTCGAATCCCGGTGGATCACATATAATTATGCTTTCATTAATTTCATTGGAGGTGTTTGGTGTTGTGGTGAAATTAATAAAAATATAGATTTAATTATTAGTAGGTTCAGGGGTATTACGTAGCGAGGCTGGTCTATATGATCTGTGCCCGATGAATATTCGTTCCTCTCACTTAAACATTAGGCTACCATAGCGCGGTTTGGAATATGAACATGATTAGATTAATATCCAGTATTCGAGAATGGATAATAAGTCGTAGGCATGTACTTAAACCTTTAACCGTCCTGGTGGTGTAATGGTTAGAGTATTTAAAAATGTGTGTGTGATAACCCAGGTTCGAATCCCGGTGGATCACATTATACTGTATATGCTTTTCTTAATTTCATTGAAAGTGTTTGGGGTTGTTGTGAAATTAATAAAAATATATATTATTTGTAGGTTCAGGGATATTTCGTAGCGAGGTCGGTCTATATGATCTGTGCCCTATGAATATTCGTTCCTCTCACTTAAACAGTAGGCTACCATAGCGCGGTTATTTATTTTACTTTAATTTAAAATAATATCATGGCTGCGCCTTTTGAGAACAATCTCTCTTAAAGGCAAGATTGGGAATATGAATATGATCAGATTAATATCCAGTATTCGAGAATGGATAATAAATCGTAGGCGTGTGCATCAATTTTTAACCGTCCTGGTGGTGTAATGGCTAGAGTGTTTAAAAATCTGTGTGTGATAACCCTGGTTCGAATCCCAGTGGATCACATAATGATATGCTTTCATTAATTTCATTAGAGGTGCTTGGTGTTGTGGTGAAATAAATAAAAATATATATTCATTAATGTTTTCCTCAACTGTACCTCAAGTTCTATAGCCTCATAAGTTAATGACTACCTTACACTATTCATCTAGTTTTTCACAACAACCCAGTTTATGCAAACACTACAAAACTCACGTGACAAGGCCATGGCATGCCTTTCTTCTGATCTAACAATTATTTTTGATAGGGGCAGAGAAAATCTTGTTACTTTCAGAGCCTCCAAGACCCAGTTTCTCCACCTATCTACCTGTCACAATCTTCCCAAAGACTACCAAGTACTCTTCAACAATAGACAAATGAACCCTTCATCATCTCTTAATATTTTTGGTGTATCTTTTTCAACAGACCTTTCTTGGAAAGATCATATTACCACTATTGCTAAAACAGCTTCCCAGAAGTTAGCTGTGCCTAACATTCTCAATGAGTTCCTCACCCACGCACAGCTTCTTGATCTGTATAAGGGCTCAGTGCTTCCCTATATTGAGTATTGTTCACATGTGTGGGGAGGGTCCATCCATACTGCACATCTCGACTGAGTAGAGTCAAAAGCATTTCGCCTCATCAACTCACTTCCTCTTACTAGTTCCTACGGTCTCTATATACACGCCACAATGTTGCATCTCTTTCACTCTTCTATCACTCTTATAACAATCAATGTTCTTACGAGTTATCTCGGTGCATACCCACTCCCATGTGGCATGTGCAACGCACTCACCTTTCAACACAGTCACACTCTTATTCTGTCCAGCTCTCAAACCCAAGAAATAAAAACAAATTCCAGTCTCTCTTCTACTAAACAAATTAACTCTAACTCTCTCCCTCGAGTATACTTCCCATTATCCTATGACTAAGACTTTTAAACTTCGTGTGTCCGGGCATTTTGACCCTAACGTCCCTTGAATTTGGCTCTGTGTCACTATTTTGGCTTTGAGGAAGACACTTGTTACAAGCAGCTTGCTTTATGTCTCCTTCTTATACACAGAAAAAAAGGAAACCCAAAAGTTCGTCTCTGTACATTTAATCAATCTACAGTTTAAAAATAACGATAATGAGATGACCATCAATAACCTACATTAAAGTATAGTAAAGGCAGGAGGAAAGAATAACTGTTTTACCTAAATAGTCGACCCCTCAAGGTTATCAAAAAACAGTGTACCAGCTACTTGTTCGTTCAGGTCATTGTACAATGCATACAATGCATACAGTGTGTATTTATTGTTTCCCATATCAACATGATTTAGCCTCACTGCTGCGGAATGTTATACATGAATGGATGCCAAAATAGTGAAGTTTCCTTGCCTGTTTTCAAAAAATGACTCCTAGAAACTGTACCAGTTTAGTTAAGGTGCATGTGTTCAATACTGGATCCATGAGACTTACAGTGCAAGAGGCTAGGAGGGAAGAAGAACACGTCTATAAGAATCGCGTGTACAAGCGTTGTTTGGGGCCAGGCGTGAAGGGAGCTGGCAAGAATATATATGAGCCTACAACGAGGACCTGGAGAGGTAAGGAGCAAGGAGAAAACGAACATGTAATGTACAGTCGCGCTAATAAGTCATGTCCCAGATGTCATTACGTTTGGCTTGCTCTGTGCTGAATTAATGTCTGTCAGATGTTGAATAGGGTGGGTAAGTGTAGGAACATGATTGTATATCTCACTCAAAAAGAAGAAATCGTGTGTAAATATTGCTGATACTCATTATTGTTCAAAACATAATCGGTGCCGAGACCTCACTTATTAGCGCGACTGTACATAGGCATTATGTAAACAGGCAACGTGGTTAGAAGCATTATATTTACATCATAGTACCACCATCATAATTATTCCCTATTTCATGGTCTCAATAAAACTCCAATTTCTAAATATCATGTTGATTACGCTTGAGACGGTAGCAAAACATGTTGGAACAGTATTGAAATAAATATACTGTAATTTAAACATAAATATAAAGAAACTTACAGAACATTAACTGTAACACTGCTAAGCGAAGGTCATGTTTAGTGTATAAGATATATTAGAAAACATAGATGATAGAGAAAAGGCTTACAAAATTATGTAAGACGGGAAAGGAGAGCGCAAAAATATAAAATTCAGGTCGGCATTGAGGTATCATTTGTATATTTGGTTTCTCTAATATTTAGAAAGAACAATACGGTATGTTTTGTTCTGCTTTACGTGTTTTTATGAATTTGACACTCGTTTATCTCTCAAACTAGGTTAAGTTTAGTTAGGATAGCTTAGAGGACGTGAGGAAGGAAAGCGATTTGCGTAAAATGCAAAGGTCATATTTTCTAAAACCACAAAAACACACACCATATTTTGAACTTCAAAACTTCCGAGCCAAACATTCGACCCAAAGAATTGACTAGCATAGTTTGAAACCGCTAATGTTCAAGGTGAAAGTATATGTGCAGTAAATTTAATTACGGGGAATTAAGTTGGGAAATACAATTGATAAATATTCTATACTTCATGAATATGGTAACTGACAATATTATAATTATGTTAGTATTATCATAGTTATTCTATTTAGACATATCTTCTGTCTAACATATTCCATATTCACTAGTTTATTTATGGTATATATATATATATATATATATATATGTGTGCGTTTTTTCTGGTAATAATTATGGCATTTCTTGCCTGAAAACTACAGAATTATACTGGCATTATGTTCCGGTTGTCTAAACATAATCCCCTACTGCAAGCGTTGATAAGAAATGTTGCCAATATAATAAGACTAAGCAATATTATAAGTGGATGTATAATTCAACCTTAACGCAGTAAGAGTATTGGCGTTATCTTAATATCAATGTTGAATATCAGAGGGAAATGCTGTCAACATTGGAAGGACCTGTGGTGACTATATCGTGCAAAAGGAACTACTTTAACCCTCATACGTCCTCTGATCAATCCCAAACTTGAACAAACGTCTACTGATGAACAGAATGTAAACATAGAAAGTCATCATGGTACTGAAAGGGTAAATGAGAAGCGTCAGGGGTGAGTAGGGGGAGGGGGGAGAGGGGGTAGGAAGGTAAAGAAAGGAAGAACAGGGAGGGAAGAGAGTAAGAGATTGAGGGTGGTGGAAGGGAATGGGGGAGGAAGGGAGAGAGTGGAGAAGGCATGGTGGATTGGGGTGAGGGAGGTGGAGAGGAAGGAGGTAGGTAGGGAGGGGAGGGAGTATAAGGGGTAAGGGAGGTAGAGGGGGAGGGAGGATCTGTGGTTGGTTGACTTGATCTAGCTAAGTGGCAGCATCTGTTTTTATGTGGACCTTTTCTTTATAAGCCGACATGTTATGCTGACGGGAGAAATATTTCGGGTAGAACACTAAATAGTTTCAACCACAACATATATCTGAATGAAAAAATCAGCATGGTAAATGTTGTGCTTTATGAAGTGCTATAATTACAGCATTAATAAATAATACCAATAATGTTGATGTTACCGTGAATGAGTCATAATATTTTCCTTTACCCATGAATCCGATGTTAGCGAAGCTTTTTGAGCATAGAATATTATACAGTATATATATATATATATATATATATATATATATATATATATATATATATATATAAATATAGGCTATATATATATATATATATACACTGTATATATTTTTTTTTTGGTCTATGTGAATGTGGGAGGAGACAAAAAGCATAACTGCCTGCAGCGAGTGCCTCCCCCAGATTTGAAAGAGTCACAGGGCCAAAATCAATGGACGTTCGAGCTAAAATGCCTAGACACACGAAGTTTGAAGCAATTTAAGTCATAGGAAGAGGGAAGGACTGATTCTGGGAGAGTTCCAAAGCTCAGCAGTTGAATAGAAGAAAGTCTGAGAAAGTCTGAGAATATAAATTATATATATATATATATATATATATATATATATTGTCGCAGGTCCGTGACTGAGATTATATACTTAGAGGTAGTTAGGTATATTTATCTAGCGCGGGAAAACATTGGGAGGCAGAAAAACAGCTGTAGAGAAGGGGAGAGTGAGAGGTGAGGGGTGGAGGTGCGCGGGGTAGGCCTGTGTACAGCTAGACGCTCGGCGCTGACCGTCACGGCGTACATGTGTGCGTGTGTGCATTTTTGCTTGTAGGCGTGGGCATAGGCCTCTGTACCGTTAGGCGCCTCACGTACGTGTGTGTGTGCGTTCATGTTTGTAGGCGTGGTCATAGGGAGTGTCCATGCTTGCTATTGGCACCAAATTCAAAATGTGTTGGGAGAGGGGAAAATCGAGGGTATAAAGGGGGCAGGGATGCCCAGGATAGTTCTTCTCTCCTGCCCAGCCCCAACGAGACCAGTCACTTTTTGTTGTGCACGCAATGAATGGGCCGGCAGGATCCCGTGGGCAGGTAGGATCCCTTGGGCATCTTGTACCCTAATTCTACCATAATCAGGTGAGTCCAATTCAGTTAGACAAGTGTCAACGTTGATTGAGATATCCAGAGTGATGTGTGGTGGTGTGCTTGTGTGCGTCGGCCAGTCACCAGGACTGTGCCAGACCGTACACATGGCCAAGGTTGTGACGCCGACCGAATTAGCTTTAATGATATGGTCGACAATGGCAGGTGTAAGCATAACCCCACAGAGGGCTTGCTAAAGGCTAGGGATGCCCAGGGTGACGTAGTTCCCCTGCGGCGATATCTCACTGTTTAGCTATGCACGTGGCCAGGGGTGAGTGTGACGTGTGTGTGGTGTGTGTCGGTCAGTGACGGCCGTAGCTCTTAACCCCACAGAGGGTGAGGTTACCGTTAGAGGATGGTCTGTTTGTCTCCCTAGGACTTGTCGTACTGCCCGTTTTGAGACCCCTTTAATTAGGCAACTCTCATTAGTCTAGCGAGTCACGTGTGTGTGGTGTGTGTCGGTGAGTGACACCGTAGTTCTTAACCCCACAGAGGGTGAGGTTACTGCTAGAGGATTGTCGGCTTGACTCTCTAGGACTTGTCACACTGCCTGTTTTGAGACCCTTTAATTAGGCAACTCTCATTAGTCTAGCAAGTCACGTGACTGAGGTGAGGAGGTGAGAGTGGAGAGAGAGTGATGAGTGTGAACAAATCTTGTGCCTATTCGATCATGCGGTCATTTGCCGGGCTGGACAACGTTATCAGTGTCACAGTAGACTAAAGGGTTGGTTGATGTGAGATTTTGTATGACTAGCAGTAATCAGTATAATGATTTGGGGTAATCTTAGGGGAAGTTATAATACTGGGTTGTTATAATACTGGTTAATTATATTTAGGTAAGTGGGGTAGATATGTGGGTTAGATTGAGTGGCTGAGTGTTTGAATGAAATTGTCCTTTTCTAATGCAATTTCAGTGTCGCTATTCAATAAACCCAATTTTTGAAGGAATGTTTGTTTCTTTAATTCTTACTACCCTTAAGAATACAATTATTATCAATATATATCTATCATTACAATAAATCTGTGTACTTTAATATTCCGCAAGCTGGGAACTGCAATTTTCTTTTCAAATATATTACTGCATCGAGTCAGTATAGATATAAATGTATAGCATGTTCTGGGACTTTAGTTTGCCATAATTTCACAAGGGATATTTGTCTATTTTGATCTAAAGTAACGACTTAATTCTACACTATCGACATATAGATTTATTTCCTAGATAATGAGCAAGTGTTACAGTAACCTATTAGTCAACCAGACGTGTCCTATTACAATTGGCACCGTGACATGATCTATTACAAGTGGCGACCGTGACAGGACCTATTACAAGTGGCGACCGTGATACAGGACCAGTTTCTGATTTAGATGGCGGGATAATGAAGGATAGATTGTATAATTGTGTTCATACAAAATAGCCCCATGCGGGAAATTTTATTTTTTTCTTTCCCCTCGTGGTCAAGTCACATCCTGGGAGCGTCGGTGAACCTCCCTGTGTAAACAAGTGAATTCCTTTCCCATCCCTCGCGCATCCTCATTGATTCATAATATTTAGTTCTACGATTCGCTTTGAGAAGTAATTGTGTCCCAGAATATTTTGTTTTAGCTTGTCTATAATTGATCTCTGTTGATTTTTTTTTGTGATTGTCGCTAGTGATTTTATGCCAAGTAATTTTGTTTCCTTTAATTTCGTTCGTCATACGCAAGTGCTGCGATCGATCGTTTAAGGAGAAGAGGGAATAGTTGTAATCCGATCGAGTCGTTGTTTTTCCTTATCAGTCCGGTATCATCAATCTTAGGCAGTTGCTGTTTTATGGGTCAGTTGTATGTCGAGCGAGAATTTTTGTTTTCTTTGGATGTTCTATTCCACTCTTAAAAATCTGTTGTTCCTTGTCAAGCTTTCCTTATTCCCTCCTTCAGTTAACCTGTTCCTGAAGTAACGTAACCAAGCTATCGTAAATTTACTTTGTTATTTGTCATTAATCACCAAGTAGGCTGGAATGATGGGCTTGCTGCTCTTAGTTCCTTTCACTTTTCGAGGGTACAGTGGCATCAATTAGGGAGTCATGAATATGCATTTGGGCTTTACTTCCCAAGGGAAGTTTTGGGAAGGCTATTTGAGTCAATGAGGGGAGGATGAGGTCACGGACATGAGGGAGAGGGAGGGACGAGCATTGGATAGGATTAATACTAAATAAGCGAGGGATTGCGTAACAGCCAGGGTTGGGATAGAAAGGGAAGACCATAGGAAAAGTTAAAGGAGACAGAGAGCGTCAGAGGAGGCTCGATCCTGCTTAAACTTGGGAAAAGTGTCGGGGTAGTGATGAGAGGGTCGGCCTGCGCGGCTTAGGCTCGCAGAGAGTCTGGGTGCTGCCGTGAATAGCAACAAGGCATATTGCTAGCCAGCATCAGGTGAAAACTCGGGAAGGACATCGTTGAATGAGGTCTGGGGCTTCTATCTATCTATCCATTGCCTGACGCCGTGATCCCCGAAGGGGTGGCCACGAACGAACCGCCCCCCATGCACCTCTGTCCCCAGTCAGTCGACGCCCCTCCCCCCAACCAGCACCGCCTTCGTTCATGTACTTCCTCACTCCATCCTTCCACCTCTCATTCGGTCTACCTCTCCCTCTCTGTCCCTCCACCTCGCTCTCGTACACCCTCTTAGTCATTCTCTCGCTTTCCATACGTTCCATATGGCCGAACCATCTCAAGTTGTTCCTTTTCACACTCTCCAGCACATCTACCTCCACACCACACCTCCTTTTACTTCCTCATTAGTCTGTCTATCCCTCGATGTAACTCCGCACGCACTCCTTAAGTAATTCATTTCCACTGCTCTCACTCTTGGTCTGAGTCTCTCAACCAACGCCCATGCTTCGCTTCCGTAAGTCAGTGTCGGAATTACCACACTGTCATGCAAGAAGTACCGGTCACTGGTGTCCACTCAGAAGGAACACCATTGATTACCACCTCCTTGATGGCAGGAGGAAAAGAGGAAAACTAAATGGAAACCATCATGTACAGTCTTTAGGAGCGGAGCAATTAACCCATAACTAGCGGCGAGCAACATAAGTCGAGTATAATAAATTTGGACTATCTGGCGGCGCTCGACATAGGTCGTGTGGCAATTTCAGCACGTAATGTTGCTGAGAGAGAGAGACAAGTGGTGGCAGGAGAGTAGCGAGCGTATGACTTCTCCAGACCACCGCGGCGAACCTACTGACACGAATCCCACCTCCTCCCTCCCTCTCTCACTCGCTATATACGGAATTGTATGGGGAAAGTGCCGAATTACATGCTTTTTGCACTCGCGTTGCGCGGTTGTTGCAAGAAAACTAGGCATCATAAAAGGATTGTTATGGTGTCATTGGAAAGCTCTGTTTATGCCCTTTCAGGGATAGATACTTGTTTTACGCTCTGGGTCTTATTTAGGCATGAAAATGATCACGTAAACAGCCCTATTTTGGCTAAAAACACCCCGCTGGTGGCTACGTATTATATACCGCCTAGGCCGCTCGTAAGGTGTTAAAGAGAGTATGGGTCTGTGTGTACAAGGATTGTGTGGGTGAGAATGAAATTATGAATACAAACGAAGGGGGTTGTGTGTGTGTATGCTCCGACGGAGAATAAAATTATAGGAGAGAAAGATACATTTTGGGTGAAAGTTGAGACGTGCTTCGATAAGTTTGGCATGAGGGAAAGCATATTTCTGATTGGGGATATGAATGGGAAAGTGGGTGATGAGAAACTTGATGGAGTGGTGGGAGGGTGCGGTGCTCCGTCAGAGGTAAATGGGAACGGTAGTGCACTTGTGTATGTATGTGTGGGGAGGAGGTTGTGGATAGCCAACACCTTCTTCCGACACAGAATGATACACAGGTACACATGGACAGTGGTGTGAAGGAGGAGGAATGGGACAGTAGAGGAACGAAAGGCACTGATTGATTATAAATGTGTGGATGAACGAATGAAGAAGTCTGTGCTGGATTCTAGGGTGTATAGGGGTATGGGGGGGGGGTCTGTCTGACCACTATGTAGTAGTAGCTAAAATTAGGATACAACAGAGAGTAGTGAAGATAATAAAGAGAAGAGCAGATGAGGAATTTGGAAGGAATATATGTGTAAAATGGAGGGGGTGTAAGAAACTGTTCTGAAAAGAGGTCAAGAAAGTTAGGGAGGGTAGCAAGGGAAATAGTAAGGGTGTGAAAGATAAGAATGGGCGAGTGAATATCGAGAAACAAGAGATAATCGAAAGATGGAGGGAGTACTTCAATGAATTGCTAAATGTAAGGAATGAAGCACCAGCAAACATAATTGGATGGGGTATGGGAAGGAGAAGAAGAGAAGTAGTGGAGGAGCAGATAGGGATCAGGGGGTCAGAAGTGTGTGAAGCCATAAATAGAGTGAAGCTGGGGAAAACATCAGGAATAGATGGAGTGTGTGGGGAAATGCTGAGGTATGGTGGTGAGATAGTGATCAAATGGGTATGGAAAATGTGCAAACTAGCATGGGAGAAAGAGAGTGCACCTGTTGACTGGAAGACAGGCATAATAGTCCCCCTGTATAAGGGTAAAGGGGAAAGAAGAATGTGTGGTAACCACCGGGGTATATGCCTTCTAAGTGTAGTAGGGAAGGTGTACAGTAGGGTGTTGATTGAGAGACTGAGAGCGAGAACGGAGAAATGGATAGGTGACGAGCAGGGCGGATTTAAGAAGGGAAGAGGATGTGTAGATCAGATTTTTGACCTGAAATGTGTTGTGGAGAAATATCTGGAGAAAGGACATCAGTTGTGTGCTGCCTTTAGGGACTTGGAGAAGGCCTATGACAGAGTTGATAGAGAAGGTTCGTGGAAAGTACTGAGAATATACGGAGTAGATGGCAAGTTGCTGAAAGCAGTGAGGAGCATGTATGAGGGTGCAAAAGCGTTAGTATGTGCGGAGAATGAGCAGAGTAAGTTCTTTGATCTGAATGTTGGATTGAAGCAAGGGTGTGTGATGTTCCCATGGTTGTTCAATATACAGGTATATATGGATGGAGTCATGAAAGAAATACAAGGAAGAAGAGTGGATGTTGGTGTACCTCTGATAAGGGAGGGAAACAAGTGGAAGTTGCCTATACTGCTGCTTGCTGATGATATAGTTCTGATGAGCGATAGTGAATGGGAGTTGTAGGGGCTGGTAAATGTGTTTGGAACAGTATGTGAAAAACGGAATCTGAGGGTAAATGCGGGGAAGAGCAAGGTTATGGTCTTTGAAATGGGTGCAGCCACAGAGTGTGAGGTGAAGTTGAATGGTCAGGCTATGGAGAATGTCAGCTCATTCAAGTATCTAGGCAGTGTGTTGAGTAAAGATGAGAGTATGGATGAAGAAGTGCGGGAGAGTGTGCAACAGGGAAAGAGGGTTGTAGGAACGCTGAAAGCAGTAACAAGAAATAGGGTGGTCAGCATGGAAGTAAAGAAATCCTTGCATGACAGTGTGGTAATCCCAACATTGACTTACGGGAGCGAAGCGTGGACGTTGGTGAAGAGACTCAAACCAAGAGTGAGATGGGTGGAAATGAGTTACCTGAGAAGTGCGTGCAGAATTACATGGAGGGATAGACAGACGAATGAGGAAGTACGAAAGAGGTGTGGTGTGGATGTAGATGTGCTGGAAAGTGTAAAAAGGAACACCTTGAGATGGTTCGACCACGTGGAACGTATGGGAAGCGAGAGAATTACTAAGAGAGTGTACGAGAGTGAGGTGGAAGGACAGAGGGAGATGTAAACCAAAAGAGAGGTGGAAGGATGGAGTGAAGAAGTATATGAGTGCAGGTAGTACTGGATGGGAGGAGGGGCGTCGACTGACTGGGGACAGAGGTGCATGGGGCCGTTTCGTTCGTGGCCACCCCTTCGGGGATCACGGCGTGCGGCAATAGATAGATAGAAAGAATACAAAAAGAAATTAATAAAGAAACATATATAGTGAAGCCTCATAGTAGAATAGAAAATGGCACACGCCTATAAACAAAAGTATCACTAAGAAAGGGAAAACAAAAATTGCCATACTAATGATGACAGAAAAGATTATTCCATCGGGTTGACCCCTGATACAGACTCCTCTTAGAGCCCTGGACCTCTACCTTCTACTCTATCTATCAATTTGTGTAACATTCGCTTCCTTTCCTCTAAGTTCCTCTCTGTACCAAACCTAACTTACTTTTCCTCACCGAAACTCAGTTGTTAAAGTCAACAGACAGCAACCCCTTCTCTGTATCCTCCTGCTATCTCTATCCTCAATTCAAAGCCAAAGGGTGATGTCGCGGGTACTTACGCAAGACCTTACTTGCTCTCGTGTTCCCAACTTTGACTATTCTGAATTCTGAACTCTCTTGCTTAAGCTATCTTGTCACTTTCTCACTAAATATATTTGTGCTGTTTATACCTCCCCTAATTCTACTGACTATTCAAAACTCTTTGATTATATCTTACTTCAAAAGTGGAACACATTCTATCCAACTCTCCCTTCTTTTAAATCTCCATCTTAGGAGATTTTTAATGTTTGCTACCGCCAATGGCTCTCCTCTCATTTCACTGACAAACCTAGTGAACAAGCGTACGTCTTTACTATCTTAAATGACCTAGAGCAGTTAGTTCAGCACCCCAACCATATCGCAGACCGCCCCGGTGATCGGCCCAACTTTCTTGACTAACTTTTAACCTCTAATCCTTCTACTTACACTTCTCCCTCCGTTGGGCTCCTCTAATCATAACATAATCTCTGTCACCTGTACTGTCTCTCCAGTATTGCCTTCTGACCCCCCAGCCAGTGGCATTTGTGGCTTTTTGTCGCTGCCAACTGGGAAACTACGGCAGCACTTCTTTGATTTTCCCTGGAATGCTTCTTGCTTCCGTGGAGAGTGCCGAGTGCATTACTGAGTTACTCCTTTCGGGCATGGATGCACACATCCCATTCTCTTTCTCTCAAACTAACTCACAAAAATCTTGGTTTACTCACGCATGTTCTACTGCTGTCCGCAATAAGGCAGAAGCATTCAAACAGTACCGTCGCCTTCAAACTCAAGAATCTCGTACTTTATGTTTCGGCTCGGAATCAAGCCAAATCTGTTCTTTAACTCGTCAGTAATTCTTCCATCAATAACAAATGCTCTGAGCATTCAAACTCTATCTCTTCCCATGCTTTTTGGTATCTAGCCGAAACCCTCTTCAACAATTTCACTTCCTCATCTTTTCCTCCTCTTTTCCACTCTGACAGTACCACCGTCACCTAATCCTCTGACAAATCTGAACTCTTCCCTCAAACTTTCGCTACAAACTCCACCTTGGATGATTCCAGCGCTACTTCTCCCTCTCCAACCCCCCTCTCACTTACTTATGCCTAATATCCTAATCTCCTCTAATGATGAACTTTCTGCCCTCTTCGAGATTAATACCAAGAAGGCGTACCGATCTGATGGTGTTTCTCCTGTTGTACTCAAAAACTGTTCTTCCGTGCTGACTACCTGCCTAGGCAAACTCTTTCATTTGTCTTTCCTCTAACATCTTTCCTTCTTGCTGGAAGGTTGCTCTCATTCAACCTGTCCCAAAGAAGGGTGACTGCTCTCAACCTTACAACTATCCTTCAGTTGCTCTCTATTCTTGCCTCTCTAAAGTTTTTTAAATTATTCTTAATTCAATATTTCTTACTCATTTATCTTCCCATTATTTACTATTAGAACCCAAGTATGGTTTCCTGCTGGTGATTTTCTTGCTTATATTGCTATCTCCAGGTCATCCTCCTTTCGAGAGTTCAGTGAGACATTTTCTATTGCGCTAGACATATTGAACGCCTTCGATAGAGTCTGCTACCAAACTACCTTCCTGCGGTTGCTATCCCAGTATCTATGCCATTGTCTCTAATTTCCTTTCTGACCGTTCCATAGCTGCAGTTGTGGATGGCCATCGCTCACTTCCACAGCCTATCACTCCGGTATTCCTCTGGGTTCTGGCCTGCCTCCAGTTCTCTTTTTAATATAACCCAGGTTCGAATCCCGGTGGCTCACATATAATTATGCTTTCATTAATTTCATTGGAGGTGTTTGGTGTTGTGGTGAAATTAATAAAAATATAGATTTAATTATTAGTAGGTTCAGGGGTATTACGTAGCGAGGCTGGTCTATATGATCTGTGCCCGATGAATATTCGTTCCTCTCACTTAAACATTAGGCTACCATAGCGCGGTTTGGAATATGAACATGATTAGATTAATATCCAGTATTGGAGAATGGATAATAAGTCTTAGGCATGTACTTAAACCTTTAACCGTCCTGGTGGTGTAATGGTTAGAGTATTTAAAAATGTGTGTGTGATAACCCAGGTTCGAATCCCGGTGGATCACATATACTGTATATGCTTTTCTTAATTTCATTGAAGGTGTTTGGGGTTGTTGTGAAATTCATAAAAATATAGATAATTTGTAGGTTCAGGGATATTTCGTAGCGAGGCTGGTCTATATGATCTGTGCCCTATGAATATTCGTTTCTCTCACTTAAACAGTAGGCTACCATAGCGCGGGGTGGGAATATGAATATGATCAGAGTTAATGTCCAGTATTCGAGAATGGATAATAAATCGTAGGCGTGTGCATAAATCTTTAACCGTCCTGGTGGTGTAATGGCTAGAGTGTTTAAAAATCTGTGTGTGATAACCCTGGTTCGAATCCCAGTGGATCACATAATGATATGCTTTCATTAATTTCATTAGAGGTGCTTGGTGTTGTGGTGTAATAAATAAAAATATATATTCATTAATGTTTTCCTCAACTGTACCTCAAGTTCTATAGCCTCATAAGTTAATGACTACCTTACACTATTCATCTAGTTTTTCACAACAACCCAGTTTATGCAAACACTACAAAACTCACGTGACAAAGCCATGGCACGCCTTTCTTCTGATCTAACAATTATTGTTGATAGGGGCAGAGAAAATCTTGTTACTTTCAGAGCCTCCAAGACCCAGTTTCTCCACCTATCTACCTGTCACAATCTTCCCAAAGACTACCAATTACTCTTCAACAATACACAAATGAACCCTTCATCATCTCTTAATATTTTTGGTGTATCTTTTTCAACAGACCTTTCTTGGAAAGATCATATTACCACTATTGCTAAAACAGCTTCCCAGAAGTTAGCTGTGCCTAACATTCTCAATGAGTTCCTCACCCACGCACAACTTCTTGATCTGTATAAGGGCTCAGTGCTTCCATATATTGAGTATTGTTCACATGTGTGGGGAGGGTCCATCCATACTGCACATCTCGACTGAGTAGAGTCAAAAGCATTTCGCCTCATCAACTCACTTCCTCTTACTAGTTCCTACGGTCTCTATATACACGCCACAATGTTGCATCTCTTTCACTCATCTATCACTCTTATAACAATCAATGTTCTTCCGAGTTCTCTCGGTGCATACCCACTCCCATGTGGCGTGTGCAACGCACCCACCTTTCAACACAGTCACACTCTTATTCTGTCCAGCTCTCAAATCCAAGAAATAAAAACAAATTCCAGTTTCTCTTCTACTAAACAAATTAACTCTAACTCTCTCCCTCGAGTATACTTCCCATTATCCTATGACTAAGGCTTTTAAACTTCGTGTGTCCGGGCATTTTGACCCTAACGTCCCTTGAATTTGGCTCTGTGTCACTATTTTGGCTTTGAGGAAGACACTTGTTACAAGCAGCTTGCTTTATGTCTCCTTCTTATACACAGAAAAAAAGGAAACCCAAAAGTTCGTCTCTGTACATTTAATCAATCTACAGTTTAAAAATAACGATAATGAGATGACAATCAATAACCTACATTAAAGTTTAGTAAAGGCAGGAGGAAAGAATAACTGTTTTACCTAAATAGTCGACCCCTCAAGGTTATCAAAAAACAGTGTACCAGCTACTTGTTCGTTCAGGTCATTGTACAATGCATACAATGCATACAGTGTGTATTTATTGTTTCCCATATCAACATGATTTAGCCTCACTGCTGCGGAATGTTATACATGAATGGATGCCAAAATAGTGAAGTTTCCGTGCCTGTTTTCAAAAAATGACTCCTAGAAACTGTACCAGTTTTGTTAAGGTGCATGTGTTCAATACTGGATCCATGAGACTTACAGTGCAAGAGGCTAAGAGGGAAGAAGAACACGTCTATAAGAATCGCGTGTACAAGCGTTGTTTAGGGCCAGGCGTGAAGGGAGCTGGCAAGAAAATATATGAGCCTACAGCGAGGACCTGGAGAGGTAAGGAGCAAGGAGAAAACGAACATGTAATGTACAGTCGCGCTAATAAGTCATCCCAGATGTCATTTCGTTTGGCTTGCTCTGTGCTGTATTAATGTTTGTCAGATGTTGAATAGGGTGGGTAAGTGTAGGAACATGATTGTATATCTCACTCAAAAAGAAGAAATCGTGTGTAAATATTGCTGATACTCATTATTGTTCAAAACATAATCGGTGCCGAGACATCACTTATTAGCGCAACTGTACATAGGCATTATGTAAACAGGCAACGTGGTTAGAAGCATTATATTTACATCATAGTACCACCATCATAATTATTCCTAATTTCATGGTCTCAATAAAACTCCAATTTCTAAATATCATGTTGATTACGCTTGAGACGGTAGCAAAATATGTTGGAACAGTATTGAAATAAATATACTGTAATTTAAACATAAATATAAAGAAACTTACAAAACATTAACTGTAACACTGCTAAGCGAAGGTGATGTTTAGTGTATAAGATATATTAGAAAACATAGATGATAGAGAAAAGGCTTACAAAATTGTAAGACGGGAAAGGAGAGCGCAAAAATATAAAATTCAGGTCGGCATTGAGGTATCATTTGTATATTTGGTTTCTCTAATATTTAGAAAGAACAATACGGTATGTTTTGTTCTGCTTTACGTGTTTTTTATGAATTTGACACTCGTTTATCTCTCAAACTAGGTTAAGTTTAGTTAGGATAGCTTAGAGGACGTGAGGAAGGAAAGCGATTTGCGTAGAATGCAAAGGTCATATTTTCTAAAACCACAAAAACACACACCATATTTTGAACTTCAAAACTTCCGAGCCAAACATTCGACCCAAAGAATTGACTAGCATAGTTTGAAACCGCTAATGTTCAAGGTGAAAGTATATGTGCAGTAAATTTAATTACGGGGAATTAAGTTGGGAAATACAATTGATAAATATTCTATACTTCATGAATATGGTAACTGACAATATTATAATTATGTTAGTATTATCATAGTTATTCTATTTAGACATATCTTCTGTCTAACATATTCCATATTCACTAGTTTATTTATGGTATATATATATATATATATACATATATATATGTGTGCGTTTTTTCTGGTAATAATTATGGCATTTCTTGCCTGAAAACTACAGAATTATACTGGCATTATGTTCCGGTTGTCTAAACATAATCCCCTACTGCAAGCGTTGATAAGAAATGTTGCCAACATAATAAGACTAAGCAATATTATAAGTGGATGTATAATTCAACCTTAACGCAGTAAGAGTATTGGCGTTATCTTAATATCAATGTTGAATATCAGAGGGAAATGCTGTCAACATTGGAAGGACCTGTGGTGACTATATCGTGCAAAAGGAACTACTTTAACCCTCATACGTCCTCTGATCAATCCCAAACTTGAACAAACGTCTACTGATGAACAGAATGTAAACATAGAAAGTCAAAATGGTACTGAAAGGGTTAATGAGAAGCGTCAGGGGTGAGTAGGGGGAGGGGGGAGAGGGGGAAGGAAGGTAAAGAAAGGAAGAACAGGGAGGGAAGAGAGTAAGAGATTGAGGGTGGTGGAAGGGAAGGGGGGAGGAAGGGAGAGAGTGGAGAAGGCATGGTGGATTGGGGTGAGGGAGGTGGAGAGGAAGGAGGTAGGTAGGGAGGGGAGGGAGTATAAGGGGTAAGGGAGGTAGAGGGGGAGGGAGGATCTGTGGTTGGTTGACTTGATCTAGCTAAGTGGCAGCATCTGTTTTTATGTGGACCTTTTCTTTATAAGCCGACATATTATGCTGACGGGAGAAATATTTCGGGTAGAACACTAAATAGTTTCAACCACAACATATATCTGAATGAAAAAATCAGCATGGTAAATGTTGTGCTTTATGAAGTGCTATAATTACAGCATTAATAAATAATACCAATACTGTTGATGTTACCGTGAATGAGTCATAATATTTTCCTTTACCCATGAATCCGATGATAGCGAAGCTTTTTGAGCATAGAATATTATACAGTATATATATATATATATATATATATATATATATACTGTATATAATAAATATAGGCTATATATATATATATATACACTGTATATATATATATTTTTTTTTTTTTTTGGTCTATGTGAATGTGGGAGGAGACAAAAAGCATAACTGCCTGCATCGAGTGCCTCCCCCAGATTTGAAAGAGTCACAGGGCCAAAATCAAGGGATGTTCGAGCTAAAATGCCTAGACACACGAAGTTTGAAGCAATTTAAGTCATAGGAAGAGGGAAAGACTGATTCTGGGAGAGTTCCAAAGCTCAGCAGTTGAATAGAAGAAAGTCTGAGAAAGTCAGATAAAATATATATATATATATATATATATATATATATATATATATATATTGTCGCAGGTCCGTGACTGAGATTATATACTTAGAGACAGTTAGGTATATTTATCTAGCGCGGGAAAACATTGGGAGGCGGAAAAACAGCTGTAGAGAAGGGGAGAGTGAGAGGTGAGGGGTGGAGGTGCGCGGGGTAGGCCTGTGTACAGCTAGACGCTCGGCGCTGACCGTCACGGCGTACATGTGTGCGTGTGTGCATTTTTGCTTGTAGGCGTGGGCATAGGCCTCTGTACCGTTAGGCGCCTCACGTACGTGTGTGTGTGCGTTCATGTTTGTAGGCGTGGTCATAGGGAGTGTCCATGCTTGCTATTGGCACCAAATTCAAAATGTGTTGGGGGAGGGGAAAATCGAGGGTATAAAGGGGGCAGGGATGCCCAGGATAGTTCTTCTCTCCTGCCCAGCCCCAACGAGACCAGTCACTTTTTGTTGTGCACGCAATGAATGGTCCGGCAGGATCCCGTGGGCAGGCAGGATCCCGTGGGCATCTTGTACCCTAATTCTACCATAATCAGGTGAGTCCAATTCAGTTAGACAAGTGTCAACGTTGATTGAGATATCCAGAGTGATGTGTGGTGGTGTGCTTGTGTGCGTTGGCCAGTCACCAGGACTGTGCCAGACCGTACACATGGCCAAGGTTGTGACGCCGACCGAATTAGCTTAATGCTATGGTCGAGAATGGCAGGCTAGGGATGCCCAGGGTGACGTAGTTCCCCTGCGGCGATATCTCACTGTTTAGCTATGCACGTGGCCAGGGGTGAGTGTGACGTGTGTGTGGTGTGTGTCGCTGAGTGACGCCGTAGCTCTTAACCCCACAGAGGGTGAGGTTACCGTTAGAGGATGGTCTGTTTGTCTCCCTAGGACTTGTCGTACTGCCCGTTTTGAGACCCCTTTAATTAGGCAACTCTCATTAGTCTAGCGAGTCACGTGTGTGTGGTGTGTGTCGGTGAGTGACGCCGTAGTTCTTAACCCCACAGAGGGTGAGGTTACTGCTAGAGGATTGTCGGCTTGACTCTCTAGGACTTGTCACACTGCCCGTTTTGAGACCATTTAATTAGGCAACTCTCATTAGTCTAGCAAGTCACGTGACTGAGGTGAGGAGGTGAGAGTGGAGAGAGAGTGATGAGTGTGAAAAAATCTTGTGCCTATTCGATCATGCAGTCATTTGCCGGGCTGGACAACGTTATCAGTGTCACAGTAGACTAAAGGGTTGGTTGATGTGAGATTTTGTATGACTAGCAGTAATCAGTATAATGATTTGGGGTAATCTTAGGGGAAGTTATAATACTGGGTTGTTATTATATTTAGGTAAGTGGGGTAGATATGTGGGTTAGATTGAGTGTCAGAGTGTTTGAATGAAATTGTCCTTTTCTAATGCAATTTCAGTGTCGCTATTCAATAAACCCAATTTTTGAAGGAATGTTTGTTTCTTTAATTCTTACTACCCTTAAGAATACAATTATTATCAATATATATCTATCATTACAATAAATCTGTGTACTTTAATATTCCGCAAGCTGGGAACTGCAATTTTCTTTTCAAATATATTACTGCATCGAGTCAGTATAGATATAAATGTATAGCATGTTCTTGATCTTTAGTTGCCATAATCTCACAAGGAATATTTGTCTATTTTGATCTAAAGTAACGACTTAACTATCGACATATAGATTTATTTCCTAGATAATGAGCAAGTGTTACAGTAACCTATTAGTCAACAAACGTCCTATTACAATTGGCACCGTGACATGATCTATTACAAGTGGCGACCGTGACAGGACCTATTACAAGTGGCGACCGTGATACAGGACCAGTTTCTGATTTAGATGGCGGGATAATGAAGGATAGATTGTATAATTGTGTTCATACAAAATAGCCCCATGCGGGAAATTTTATTTTTTTCTTTCCCCTCGTGGTCAAGTCACATCCTGGGAGCGTCGGTGAACCTCCCTGTGTAAACAAGTGAATTCCTTTCCCATCCCTCGCGCATCCTCATTGATTCATAATATTTAGTTCTACGATTCGCTTTGAGAAGTAATTGTGTCCCAGAATATTTTGTTTTAGCTTGTCTATAATTGATCTCTGTTGATTTTTTTTGTGATTGTCGCTAGTGATTTTATGCCAAGTAATTTTGTTTCCTTTAATTTCGTTCGTCATATGCAAGTGCTGCGATCGATCGTTTAAGGAGAAGAGGGAATAGTTGTAATCCGATCGAGTCGTTGTTTTTCCTTATCAGTCCGGTATCATCAATCTTAGGCAGTTGCTGTTTTATGGGTCAGTTGTATGTCGAGCGAGAATTTTTGTTTTCTTTGGATGTTCTATTCCACTCTTAAAAATCTGTTGTTCCTTGTCAAGCTTTCCTTATTCCCTCCTTCAGTTAACCTGTTCCTGAAGTAACGTAACCAAGCCATCGTAAATTTACTTTGTTATTTGTCATTAACACCTTACGAGCGGCCTATGCGGTTTATTTATGTGTACCGCACAGCGGGGTGTTTTTAGCCAAAATAGGGCTGTTTACGTGATCATTTTCATGCCTAAATAAGACCCAGAACGTAAAACAAGTACCAATCCCTGAAAGGGTATAAACAGAGCTTTCGAATGACACCATAACGATCCTTGTATGATGGATAGTTTTCTTGCAATAACCGTGCAACGCGAGTGCAAAAAGCAGGTAATTCGGTACTTTCAGTACATAATTGAGTATGTAGCGAGTGAGAGAGGGAGGAGGGAGCTGAGATTTGTGTCAGTAGGTTCGCCGCGGTGGTCTGGAGCAGTCATACGCTCGCTAGTCTCCTGCCACCACTTGTCTCTCTCTCTCAGCCACATTACGTGCTGAAATTGCCACTCGAGTTATGTCGAGCGCCGCCACATAGTCCAGCTTTATTTAACTCGACTTATGTTGCTCGCCGCTAAATAAGGGTTAATCACCAAGTAGGCTGGAATGATGGGCTTGCTGCTCTTAGTTCCTTTCACTTTTCGAGGGTACAGTGGCATCAATTAGGGAGTCATGAATATGCATTTGGGCTTTACTTCCCAAGGGAAGTTTTGGGAAGGCTATTTGAGTCAATGAGGGGAGGATGAGGTCACGGACATGAGGGAGAGGGAGGGATGAGCATTGGATAGGATTAATACTAAATAAGCGAGGGATTGCGTAACAGCCAGGGTTGGGATAGAAAGGGAAGACCATAGGAAAAGTTAAAGGAGACAGAGAGCGTCAGAGGAGGCTCGATCCTGCTTAAACTTGGGAAAAGTGTCGGGGTAGTGATGAGAGGGTCGGCCTGCGCGGCTTAGGCTCGCAGAGAGTCTGGGTGCTGCCGTGAATAGCAACAAGGCATATTGCTAGCCAGCATTAGGTGAAAACTCGGGAAGGACATCGTTGAATGAGGTCTGGGGCTTCTATCTATCTATCCATTGCCTGACGCCGTGATCCCCGAAGGGGTGGCCACGAACGAACCGCCCCCCATGCACCTCTGTCCCCAGTCAGTCGACGCCCCTCCCCCCAACCAGCACCGCCTTCGTTCATGTACTTCCTCACTCCATCCTTCCACCTCTCATTCGGTCTACCTCTCCCTGTCTGTCCCTCCACCTCGCTCTCGTACACCCTCTTAGTCATTCTCTCGCTTTCCATACGTTCCATATGGCCGAACCATCTCAAGTTGTTCCTTTTCACACTCTCCAGCACATCTACCTCCACACCACACCTCCTTCTTACTTCCTCATTAGTCTGTCTATCCCTCCATGTAACTCCGCACGCACTCCTTAAGTAATTCATTTCCACTGCTCTCACTCTTGGTCTGAGTCTCTCAACCAACGCCCATGCTTCGCTTCCGTAAGTCAGTGTCGGAATTACCACACTGTCATGCAAGGACTTCTTCACTTCCATACTGACCACCCTATTTCTTGTTACTGCGTTTAGCGTTCCTACAACCCTCTTCCCCTGTTGTACCCTCTCCGGCACTTCTTCATCCATAGTCCCATCTTTACTCTGGGGCTTAAGTCGGGTTAAATAGTGGGGAGACTGTTGATACAGGGGGTCAACAAATAAGTAGCGTGATATGGAATACAGGAGGGGAGGGGATGAAATGTTGTTTGTTTGCTTTTATTCTTCCGCTTCCAAATTGTTTACAGGTACTGAGTCAGCCAGGCATTCGTCGGGAGATTGGAGAACCCACAGCAGGAATCCTGGCCCTTAAGAAGCTACATCCAAGGATCCCCCATCAAGTCAAAGAATCTTTTACCCAGCTGTCTTTAGAGTTAAGCCGAATTTTTGTTTTTACACTGTTCAATTACTCTCACATACCCATTTTAAACCGTGTCTCCCAACATCTCTTTTTAAATAACATTAGCTTAGCTTAATTGTGTTTTCATTGTAAATGAGTGGGCAAAGCCACTAGCTTTCACTGTAAAAATAAGTGGGTTAACCACCAGGATTATGTCGCTGGCCGTGAATGAGACCTCAGGAGTTTTCTCCTTTCAGTAGAAATTTTAACGTAAATGCAAAGAGGTTTTTCTACTCTAGGGCGATCATTTAATGCACCAGCGACAGGTTAGACTCACACTATACAGTATGGAAGACACTTGAATGACACCTGAGTGATTTTAGCAGAACAAAATCAATGTTAGTAGGGGGGAATGTCACAGGTCCGTGACTGAGATTATATACTTAGAGGTAGTTAGGTATATTTATCTAGCGCGGGAAAACATTGGGAGGCAGGAAAACAGCTATAGAGAAGGGGAGAGTGAGATATGAGGGGTGGAGGTGCACGGGGTAGGCTTGTGTACAGCTAGACGCTCGGCGCTGACAGTCACGGCGTACATGTGGGCATGTGTGCGTTTTTGCTTGTAGGCGCGGGCATAGGCCTGTGTACCGCTAGGCGCCTCGCGTACGTGTGTGTGTGTGTGCGTTCATGTTTGTAGGCGTGGTCATAGGGAGTGTCCACGCTTGCTATTGGCACCAAATTCAAAATGTGTTGGGGGAGGGGAAAATCGAGGGTATAAAGGGGGCAGGGATGCCCAGGATAGTTCTTCTCTCCTGCCCAACCCCAACGAGACCGGTCACTTCTTGTTGTGCACGCAATGAATGGGCCGGCAGGATCCCATAATTCTACCATAATCAGGTGAGTCCAATTCAGTTAGACAAGTGTCAACGTTGATTGAGATATCCAGAGTGATGTGTGGTGGTGTGCTTGTGTGCGTTGGCCAGTCACCAGGACTGTGCCAGACCGTACACATGGCCAAGGTTGTGACGCCGACCGAATTAGCTTAATGCTATGGTCGAGAATGGCAGGTGTAAGCATGACCCCACAGAGGGCTTGCTAAAGGCTAGGGATGCCAGGGTGACATAGTTCTCCTGCGGCGATATCTCACTGTTTAGCTATGCACGTGGCCAGGGGTGAATGTGACGTGTGTGTGGTGTGTGTCGGTGAGTGACGGCCGTAGCTCTTAACCCCACAGAGGGTGAAGTTACCGTTAGAGGATGGTCGGTTTGTCTCCCTAGGACTTGTCGTACTGCCCGTTTTGAGACTCCTTTAATTAGGCAACTTTCATTAGTCTAGCGAGTCACGTGTGTGTGTGGTGTGTGTCGGTGAGTGACGCCGTAGCTCTTAACCCCACAGAGGGTGAGGTTACTGCTAGAGGATTGTCGGCTTGACTCCCTAGGACTTGTCGCACTGCCCGTTTTGAGACCCTTTAATTAGGCAACTCTCATTAGTCTAGCAAGTCACGTGACTGAGGTGAGGAGGTGAGAGTGGAGAGAGAGAGAGAGAGAGAGTGATGAGTGTGGGAAAATCTCGTGCCTATTCGATCATGCGGTCATTTGACGGGCTGGACAACGTTGTCAGTGTCACAGTAGACTAAAGGGTTGGTTGATGTGAGATTTCGTATGACTAGCAGTAATCAGTATAATGATTTGGGGTAATCTTAGAGGTGGTTAAAATACTGGGTTGTTATGATACTGGGCAATTATATTTAGGTAAATGGGTTAGATAAGTGGGTTAGATTGAGTGGCTGAGTGTTTGAATTAAATTGTCCTTTTTCTAATGCAATTCAGTGTCGCTATTCAATAAAACCAATTTTAGTAGGAATGTTTGTTTCTATAATTCTTACTTCCCTTATGAATACAATTATCATCAATATATATCTATCATTGCAATAAATCCGTGTACTCTAATATCCCGCAAGCTGGGACCTGCAATTTTCTTTTCAAATATATTACTGCATCGAGTCAGTATAGATATAAATGTATAGCATGTTCTGGGACTTTAGTTTGCCATAATTTCACAAGGGATATTTATTTTGTCTATTTTGATTTAAAGTAACGACTTAATTCTACACTATCAACATATAGATTTATTTCCTAGATAATGGGCAAGTGTTACAGTAACCTATTAGTCAACCAGACGTGTCCTATTAAAATTGGCACCGTGACACGATCTATTTCATATATAGCGGTATATATATATATATATATACTGTATATATATATATATATATATATATCTAATCTCTCAGTGGGATTCGAACCGCCGACCGACCGTCAGAACGATAGCCGACGCTTTAATCAAGTACATCACGGCAGTCTTGATTAAAGCGTCGGCTATCGTCCTGACGTTCGGCGGTTCGAACCCCACTGAGAGACTAGAAACATTTAGTGGCTCACGTGTATTTGTGATATATACTCAATATATATATATATATACTGTATTATATATATATATATATATCTATCTATCTATCTATCTATTGCCTGACGCCGTGATCCCCGTAGGGGTGGCCACGAACGAACCGCCCCCATGCACCTCTGTCCCCAGTCAGTCGACGCCCCTCCCCCCAACCAGCACCGCCTTCGTTCATGTAGTTCCTCACTCCATCCTTCCACCTCATATTCGGTCTACCTCTCCCCCTCTGTCCCTCCACCTCGCTCTCGTACACCCTCTTAGTCATTCTCTCGCTTTCCATACGTTCCATATGGCCGAACCATCTCAAGTTGTTCCTTTTCACACTTTCCAGCACATCTACCTCCACACCACACCTCCTTCTTACTTCCTCATTAGTCTGTCTATCCCTCCATGTAACTCCGCACGCACTCCTTAAGTAATTCATTTCCACTGCTCTCACTCTTGGTCTGAGTCTCTCAACCAACGTCCATGCTTCGCTTCCGTAAGTCAGTGTCGGGATTACCACACTGTCATGCAAGGACTTCTTCACTTCCATACTGACCACCCTATTTCTTGTTACTGCTTTTAGCGTTCCTACAACCCTCTTCCCCTGTTGTACCCTCTCCCGCACCTCTTCATCCATAGTCCCATCTTTACTCAACACACTGCCCAGATACTTAAAAGAGTTGACGATCTCCATAGCCTGACCGTTCAGCTTCACCTCACACTCTGTGACTTCACCCCTTTCGAAGACCATAACCTTGCTCTTCTCCGTATTTACCTTCAAATTCCGTTTTTCGCACACTGTTCCAAACTCATTTACCAGACCCTGCAACTCCCATTCATTATCACTCATCAGAACTGTATCATCCGCAAACAGCAGTATAGGTAGCTTCCACTCATTTCCCTCCCTTTTCAGCGATACACCAACATCCACTGCTCTTGATAGTATTTCTTTCATAACTCCATCCATATACAGTAAACAACCACGGGGACATCACACACCCCTGTTTCAAACCAACATTCAGGTCAAAGAACTCGCTCTGCTCACTCTCCACACGTACTGCCGCCTTTGCACCCTCATACATGCTCTTCACTGCTTTCAGCAACTTGCCCTCTACTCCGTATATTCTAAGTACTTTCCACAAACCTTCTCTATCCACTCTGTCATAGGCCTTCTCCAAGTCCATAAAGGCAACATACACCTTTTGTTTCTTCTCCAGATACTTCTCCACAACACAATTCAGGGTAAAATTCTGATCTACACATCCTCTTCCCTTCCTAAAACCTCCCTGCTCGTCGCCTATCCATTTCTCCGTTCTCACTCTCACTCTCTCAATCACTACCCTACTGTATACCTTCCCTACTACGCTTAGAAGACATATTCATATATATATATATAATTATATATATATATAAATATATTTGTATAAGCAGGCAGTATGTTTTCATTGAGGCAACATTTATTAAAGACCAAGGCATATTTGTTTTTACTAACATTTTACTTGTTTTTTTCAATATTTCTCACTGTATGTCTGATTTCATCGTTCAAATGATATATTAAGTTTCCAAAGTTCATTATTATTGTCAATTAGGTGTTGAATAATACGTCAACTTTCATTTTGTTTGTCCTATTATTTATTCACTAAACGTTTCGTGCTTTCTTTGCACATCTTCAGTAGATTTGTATCTGTAAAAGTAAAACATTTGAATTACTATAAATTATGTTTCTTGAAATATGTAATAAATAGTTAACATTTATTTAAAAGAACAAGTGAGTGTTCTCAGGCATTAAAAGAAATATATAAATATCACTTACATATCGAACTACGTTAATTTAATTAAAACACACTAGTTGTATAACACTGGGTCAGAGTTGAAATAAGATTGTAAACATGTTACTAAAATTCACAGGGGTTAATTATCAGGACTTACGAGTTGATTGCTAGCTCAACTGTGACTGATGTCTTAGATTGTATGGGGGCTCTCTGTGTGAGTGTGTGTGCGTGTGTGCGTGTGGTTGTTGGGAGTGTTCATTGTCTCGGTATAGCGTTGCATATGTGTTGTTCATGTATTTTGGTTAAAAAGAGTCAGTACTCGATCTTGGCCTGTGGTTTGGTTGTTTAGTGTCGGTTTTCTGTCTCGGATTACTAAGGCTTCTGTTATTTGGAGTCGTGTAGTGTCTTGGCAATACTTTAAAATCTTTGTGTGATCTGTTATTTTTTTTCGACTGAGGGTGGATTTGTGTTGATGTATCATATGCTCTTTGATTGAGCCGGGTTGTAGGTGCATAGTGAGTCGTCTGCTTAGTGTTGTTGTTGTCATACCAATGTAGTTCATGTTTCAAAGTTTACAACCTTCGTTCGGGCAAGATAATTCATAAACCACCTTGGTAAGCCGGAGGTTGTTTTGATTTCGTGATAAGTTATTTTTCATGAGAAGGTTACTGACGTTCTTGTTCTTATAATATATTATTAGATTTATACTATCGTGTGGATTGTTACAATACACATTACGTGTTATCATGTCTCGCAGAACTCTTTCATCTGTTTTGTATGCGGGTGTCATCTGGTTACTGTAAAATAGGTTATGAGTCTTTGAGTTGGAGTCTTGGTGATGTTCAGGAGTAGAGTTAAATTTATGTGTAAGGAATTTGTGAACTTTTGAGTCAACAATATTATTAGAGTATCCATTATTGATAAGGATTTGTTTAAATCTGTTAACTTCATGGTGGAAAAGAACCCATGATGAACAAATTTTATAGGCACGTTGTAGGTATGACCTAATTACGGACACTTTCTATCTCTGAGGACATTCAGTACGAGCGTTGAGGCACTTTCCTACTGTATGTCAGAGGTTTTACGGTAAAAAATAGTAATATATTGATCTTGTTCTTTGCTGATCAGTATGTCTAGGAAAGGGATTTTGTCGTTAATACTTAGCTCATAGGTGAATTTCAACAATGAATTTGATTCCAGAGTGTGCTTCAACGCTTGTAAGTGTTTCTCATCATGTACAACTACATATATATCGTCGACATAGCGACAGTAGGTAGATGGGCGAAGGGTTTCATCTTGTAGGACAGCATTCTCAAGGTGGCACATATAGAAGTCAGCGAAGGTTGGACCCAAGGGAGACCCCATGCTGATTCCGTTGATTTGAAGGTAGAGCTTCCCGTCTGGGCTTTGAACGATGAAATCAGCCATACAGTGAGAAATATTGAAAAAAAAACAAGTAAAAAGATAGTAAAAAACAAATATGCCTTTGTCTTTAATATATATATATATATATATATATATATATATATATATATAGGCATATATATGCTGGTTGTCCAGTGAAACGCGTCGTATATCCTGTATCATCGTGTACATTTATGTAACCCTGTACCACCATGAATTTTTCTCATCTCATTCATCTACTTCCTGCCACCCAGCCAAAACTCATCAGAGACCTGGAAACTTTGAATAATAAAATTTCCAACGCAGAAATTGCCATTTCTTTCAACCTCGTATGTATTAAAGAAAATATATATATATATATATATATATATATATATATATATATTTATATACCGGTATTTATATATTTTTGTCTTCTATGTGTATGGAGGCAGGTTGCCTGTAACGAGCGTCTCCCCCAAAGTTAAAAGAATGACAGAGCTAAATTCAAGGGACGTTAAAGTCGAAATGCCTGGACACAGAGTATAAAGCAGTCAAAGTCATAAGGTGAAGGAAAAATGTATTGAGGGAGAGAGTTTCAGAGTTCACTTGTTAAGTAGGAAAAAGACTAAGGAAATTGGCCAGTTCTTGGGTTGGAGAGCTTTTTAAAATAGGAGTGGGACTGTGTTGAAAGGCGGGTGCCTCGCACTCGCCGCAAGGGAAGTGGTATACACTGAGAGAGCTATGGCGAATACTGATTGTTGTAATAGTGATAGAAGAGTGAAAGAGATGCAACATTGCGGCATGTAGAAAGAGATAAATTGGCCAGGGATTACTCTAGAGATGTTGGTAATATTAATTGGCATAATATTTACCATGCCCCTTGCCCTGTTGAGGCTCTTAACAATATCCTCTTCGATATAGGTAATAGGAGAGTCCCAAGTAAGATTATAAAGACCAGGCTGAGGGATAAAGCCTGGTTCAATGAAGATTGCAGGCATGCACAGCGGGTAAAGCAGACTGCATTTTGTTCATGGACACGCTTTCGTACACAGCTTTGCTGGGAGAATTATGTTAGTTTGCATTCGGATGCCCAGCGAATATATTCTTTAGCAGAAGCCGAGTACAACAACCATCTAAAAGCTATTCTGACTGGTGCAACTCAGCCACACAAATGGTGGTCAGCTTTGAAAAAGAGTTTGTTTGGTGTTGATAATTCCTTGCCACCACTGTGTAAACCGGATGGTTCGGTCACATTTGACCCTTGTGAGAAAGCAAAACTCCTAGCTCCCGTTTTTCAGAGTAAGCAGAGTGACTCTGAGGTTGCATTACCTCATTCTTGTTCTCCTGAACCTAAGTTTACATATTTTGCATTTAGATCCATTGAATTACAAACTCTCTTGAATGATTTGGATTCCTTTGGGGGTACCAACCCTACTGGGTTTTTTCCTCTATTGTTTTAAAGGAATTAGCAAACTTTTGGCTCCTTAACTTGCTGTTGTTTTTATAATTTTAATCCGTTGTGTCATTTTCCCATTATGTTGGCTTTTTGCTAACGTAACGCCTATTCCAAAAGGATCATCTCCCACTGTTCTCCCAGAAGAATATAGGCCTATATCCATTACTCGTGTTTTATCTATGTAATAGATCATGCCCCGGTGCCAATTGTAATAGTAATCCTGTCCAGATCGCCAATTGTAATAGATCATAAGACTAATAGGTTACTGTAACACTTGCCCATTATCTAGGAAATAAACCTATAATTGATAGTGTCGTTACATTAGATCAAAAATAGACAAATATCCCTTGTGAAATTATGGCAACAAAAGTCCCAGAACATGCTATACATTTATATCTATACTGACTCGATGAAGTAATATATTTGAAAAGAAAATTGCAGTTCCCAGCTTGCGGGATAATAGAGTACACGGATTTATTGTAATGATAGGTATATATTGATAATAATTATATTCTTAAAGTTAGTAAGAATTAAAGAAACAAACATTCCTACTAAAATGGTTTTATTGAATAGCGACACTGAAATTGCATTAATCAAAGAGACAATTTCATTCACACACTCAGCCACTCAATCTAACCCACTTATCTAATCCACTTACCTAAATACAATTACCCAGTATTATAACTACCCCTAAGATTACCCCAAATAATTAAACTGATTACTGCTTGTCACACGAAATCTCACATCAACCAACCCTTTAGTCTACTGTGTTACTGAAATCGTCTAGCCCAGCAAATGACCGCATGATCGAATAGGCACGAGATTTTCCCACACTCACAGTACCAGGCAATCACACTCATCACTCTCTCTCTCTCTCACCTCGGTTACGTGACTCGCTAGACTAATGAGAGTTGCCTAATTAAAGGGTCTCAAAACGGGCAGTACGACAAGTCCTAGGGAGTCAAGCCGACCATCCTCTAACAGTAACCTCACCCTCTGTGGGGTTGAGAGCTACGGCGTCACTCACCGACACACCACACACGTGACTCGCTAGACTAATGAGAGTTGTCTAATTAAAGAGTCTCAAAACGGGCAGTACGACAAGTCCTTCAAGCCGACTATCCTCTAGCGGTAACCATCACCCTCTGTGGGGTTAAGATGCTACGGCGTCACTCACACATCCGCACACATCCACACACACGTGACTCGCTAGACTAATGAGAGTTGTCTAATTAAAGAGTCTCAAAATGGGCAGTACGACAAGCCCTTCAAGCCGAGTATCCTCTAGCGGTAACCTCACCCTCTGTGGGGTTAAGCGTTACGGCGTCACTCACCACACCCGCACACATCCACACACACCCCTGGCCACGTGCATAGCTAAATCAGTGGGATATCGCCGCAGGAGAAATATGTCGCCCTGGGCATCCCTAGCCTTTAGCAAGCCCTCTGTGGGGTCATGCTTACACCTGCCATTCTCGGCCATAGCATTAAGCTAATTCGGTCGGCGTCACAACCTTGGCCATGTGCATGGTCTGGCACAGACTTGGGGACTGGCCAATGCACACAAGCACACCACCACACATCACTCTCACCACCACACATCACTCTGGATATCTCAATCAACGTTGACACTTGTCTAACTGAATTGGACTCACCTGATTATGGTTGAATTAGGGCACGAGGTGCTCTCGCAGCCCTGCCGACCCATTCATCGCAGGCACAACAAAATTGGACTATCTCGTTGGGGTCGGGCAGGAGGAGAATAAGGCCTGTCCTGGGCATTCCTGCCCCCTTTATAACCTCGGTTTTCCCCTCCCCCATCACATTTTGAATTTGGTGCCAATGAAAAGACTGGACACTCCCTATGACCACGCCTACAACATGAACGCACACACACATGTACGCATAACGGCGGCCTACCCACGCTCACAAGCAAGAACGCACACACGCACACATGTATGCGAGGTGCCTAGCGTTACACAGGCCTATGCCCGTGCCTCCACCCCTCACCTCTCCCTTTCTCTACAGCTGTTCCCGCCTCCCCAATTTTTCCCGCGCTCGAGAAATATAGCTAACCCTATAGTATATAATCATAGTCACGGTCTGACCCGTGACATTCCCCCCTACTAACATTGATTTTGCTCTGCTAAAATCACTCAGGTGTCATTCATAGTGTCTTCCATACTGTAGTGTGAGTCTAACCTGTCGCTGGTGCATTAAATGATCGCCCTTGAGTAGAAAAAACCCTTTGCATTTACGTTAAAATTTCTACTGAAAGGGGAAAACTCCTGAGGTCTCATTCACGGCCAGCGACATAAACCTGGTGGTGGTTAACCCACTTATTTTTACAGTGAAAACTAGTGGCTTTGCCCACTCATTTACAATGAACATACAATTAAGCACAGCTAATGTCATGTAAAACGAGATGTTGTGAGACACGGTTTAAATGAGGTATGTGAAGAAACAGTGTAAAACAAAAATCGGCTCAACTGTATGGACCGCTGGGTATAAACATTTGTTTTGACTTGATGAGGGATCCTTTGGGCGTCGTTTCTTGAGGGCCAGGATTCCTGCCGTGGGTTCTCCAATCTCCCGACGAATGCCTGGCTGACTCAGTACCTGTATAAAATTTGGAAGCGGCAGAGTAAAAGCGAACAAACAACATTTCATCCCCTCCCCTCCCGTATTATATATCACGCTACTTATTGTTGACTCCCTCTATCATCAGTCTCCCCACTATTTAACCCGACTTACGCCCCAGACCTCATTCAACGATGGCCTTCCCGAGTTTTCATCTGATGCTGGCTAGCTATATGCACTGTTGCTATTCACCACAGCACCCAGACTCTCCGCAAGCCTAAGCCGCGCCCCTGGCGACATCTGGCACCACCACACACATCCCACACTTTTCCCAAGTTTAAGCAGGATCGAGCCTCCTCTGACGCTCTCTCTCTCTGTCTCCTCTAACTTTTCCTATGGTCTTCCCTTTCTATCCCAACCCTTGCTGCTACGCAATCCCTCATTTATTTAGTATTCGTCCTATCCAATGCTCGTCCCTCCCTCTCCCTCTTGTCCTTGACAAGGAACAACAGATTTTTAAGAGAGGAATAGAACAATAAAAGAAAACAAACAAATCTCGCCCGACACACAACTGACCCATATAACTGAAACTGTCTAGATTTATGATACCGGAATAAGAGAAAGGACAACGACTCGGCCGGATTACAAACACTTCCCTCTATCCTTATACGATCGATCACAGCACTTGCGTATGATGAACGAATTTAAAGGAAACTATTCCACATAACACCTACTGCCTAAGATTTATGACACCGGAATAAGAGAAACAACAACGACTCGATCGGATTACAACACTTCCCTCTATCCTTAAACGATCGATCACAGCACTTGCGTATGACGAACGAAATTAAAGGAAACTATTCACATGGCATAAAATCACAGCGACAATAAAAAAAAAAAACATCAACAGAGATCAATTATAGACAAGCAAACAAAACTTTTATGGGACACAATTACACCTCAATAGTGAATTGTAGAACTAAATATTATGAAACAATGTGGGGCGCGCGAGCGATGGGAAAAAGGAATTCCCTTGTTTACACAAGGAGGTTCACCGACGCTCCCAGGATGTGACTTGACCACGAGGGGAAAGAAAAAAAGAAAATTTCCCGCGTGGGGCTACTTTTGTATGAACACAATTATACAACAAATCCTTCATTATCCCGTACATCTACATCAGAAACTAGTCCTGTCACGGTCGCCACTTGTGATAGATCATGCCCCGGTGCCAATTGTAATAGTAATCCTGTCCAGATCGCCAATTGTAATAGATCATAAGACTAATAGGTTACTGTAACACTTGCCCATTATCTAGGAAATAAACCTATACTTGATAGTGTCGTTACTTTAGATCAAAAATAGACAAATATCCCTTGTGAAATTATGGCAACAAAAGTCCCAGAACATGCTATACATTTATATCTATACTGACTCGATGCAGTAATATATTTGAAAAGAAAATTGCAGTTCCCAGCTTGCGGGATAATAGAGTACACAGATTTATTGTAATGATAGGTATATATTGATAATAATTATATTCTTAAAGTTAGTAAGAATTAAAGAAACAAACATTCCTACTAAAATGGTTTTATTGAATAGCGACACTGAAATTGCATTAATCAAAGAGACAATTTCATTCACACACTCAGCCACTCAATCTAACCCACTTATCTAATCCACTTACCTAAATACAATTACCCAGTATTATAACTACCCCTAAGATTACCCCAAATCATTATACTGATTACTGCTTGTCACACGAAATCTCACATCAACCAACCCTTTAGTCTACTGTGTTACTGAAATCGTCTAGCCCAGCAAATGACCGCATGATCGAATAGGCACGAGATTTTCCCAAACTCACAGTACCCGGCAATCACACTCATCACTCTCTCTCTCTCTCACCTCCTCACCTCGGTTACGTGACTCGCTAGACTAATGAGAGTTGCCTAATTAAAGGGTCTCAAAACGGGCAGTACGACAAGTCCTAGGGAGCCGACCATCCTCTAACATTAACCTCACCCTCTGTGGGGTTGAGAGCTACGGCGTCACTCACCAACACACCACACACGTGACTCGCTAGACTAATGAGAGTTGTCTAATTAAAGAGTCTCAAAACGGGCAGTACGGCAAGTCCTTCAAGCCGACTATCCTCTAGCGGTAACCATTACCCTCTGTGGGGTTAAGATGCTATGGCGTCACTCACACATCCGCACACATCCATACACACGTGACTCGCTAGACTAATGAGAGTTGTCTAATTAAAGAGTCTCAAAAAGGGCAGTACGACAAGCCCTTCAAGCCGACTATCCTCTAGCGGTAACCTCACCCTCTGTCGGGTTAAGCGTTACGGCATCACTCACCACACCCGCACACATCCACACACACCCCTGGCCACGTGCATAGCTAAATCAGTGGGATATCGCCGCAGGAGAACTATGTCGCCCTGGGCATCCCTAGCCTTTAGCAAGCCCTCTGTGGGGTCATGCTTACACCTGCCATTCTCGGCCATAGCATTAAGCTAATTCGGTCGGCGTCACAACCTTGGCCATGTGCACGGTCTGGCACAGACTTGGGGACTGGCCAACGCACACAAGCACACCACCACACATCACTCTCACCACCACACATCACTTTGGATATCTCAATCAACGTTGACACTTGTCTAACTGAATTGGACTCACCAGATTATGGTTGGTTGAATTAGGGCACGAGGTGCCCTCGCAGCCCTGCCGACCCATTCATCGCGGGCACAACAAAATTGGACTATCTCGTTGGGGTCGGGCAGGAGGAGAATAAGGCCTGTCCTGGGCATTCCTGCCCCCTTTATAACCTCGGTTTTCCCTCCCCCATCACATTTTGAATTTGGTGCCAATGAAAAGACTGGACACTCCCTATGACCACGCCTACAACATGAACGCACACACACATGTACGCGTAACGGCTGCCTACCCACGCTCACAAGCAAGAACGCACACACGCACACATGTACACGAGGTGCCTAGCGTTACACAGGCCTATGCCTGTGCCTCCACCCCTCACCTCTCCCTTTCTCTACAGCTGTTTCCGCCTCCCCAATTTTTCCCGCGCTCGAGAAATATAGCTAACCCTATAGTATATAATCATAGTCACGGTCTGACCCATGACAATCTAAGGTCTTTGAACGCCTCTTGGTCAGGCGACTAATAGCTTTCACCCATACATTTAATTTGTTGCCTCCAAACCAATTTGGGTTTAGGAAGGGCTTAGGTAACTGTGATGCTCTTCTTGTTCTCACGCATGATTTCCAGGCTTCATTGGATGCTGGACATGAATCAAGATTAGTATCTCTAGATTTTAGTTCCTCGTTTGATCTAGTTAATCATAAGGCACTATTATTCAAACTCAGTTCCATGGGGAATGGTGGTTCAGTTTTAAATTTAATTTCTACGTTTTTAACTAACAGACAACAACGTGTGGTAGTTGATGGCAATTTTAGTCCTTTTAACATTGTTAAATCTGGTGTACCTCAGGGTAGTGTACTTTGCCCGCTGCCTTTTTACTAGTGATAATTATGTGGTGTGGAGTTTCCTCTAAAATTATTGCATATGCAGATAGTGCCTCATTATATGCACCCATTACTTCTCCTGCTGAGAGAGATTTGATCGTCAATACTCTGAAAGATGACACTAAACATTATTAGTTGGTGTGATCGTTGGGGTATGAGGCTGAACTCTGCAAAAACACATAGCCTTTTAATTAGTAGATCTAGGACACCTTTTCCTTTGCATGCTGAAATGATATTAAATGATTCTGTAATCAATCAATGTACCAAACTTAGGTTACTGGGTGCGACTCTTGATTCAAAGCTTACTTTTGAGGCACACTTACACTCAGTTGCCCCATCTATATCTCAGAAAGTTGGTCTACTACGTAAATGCAAAAAGATTTATTCAAGTGATGCTATTGTTCGGAACTGTTTTTAATTTTTTATTTTCCCTACTTTGAGTACTGCTCTCTTGTGTGGCTCTCTGCCACAGATTCCAATCTGAGGCTACTGGATCGTGCTTTTAATCAGATCAAGTTTCTGTTGCCTGACCTGGATGTTAACCTTGAACATCGTCGCCTTGTTGGGTCTTTGACTCTATTTCATAAGATATTTCTTAATGCTGATCATCCATTGCATTCTAAAATTCCACCACCTTTTCGGCCTGTTCGTGTGACTAGATATTCCTTTGAGTTAAATAATCAGGCCTTTGCTAATGTTCATTGTAACACGTCACAATATTCAAGATGTTTTATCCCATCAATCACAACATTCTGGAATACTCTCCCCAATGAGGTAGTGAATGTGGAGAGCTCTCTGGTTTTCAAGACGAGGGTTAACGCCTTTTTAGTTAGCTAGTTATATCTTCCTGGCTATTTGTGCCCCCCACTGACACCCTTCGGGGTATATAGTCTCGCTACGGCTCTTCGGTGGGGCTCACATAATAGTATCTGATAATAATAATAATAATAATAATAATAATAACAATAATAAAAACTGGTAAGAGGAGGCGAGTTGATGAGGCGAATTGCTTTTGATTTTACTCATTCTAGAAGTGCGGTATGGGTGAAGCCTCCCCACACATGCGAACAATACTCAATACAGGGGTGCACTGTGCACCAATACAGAGCAAGAAGCAGTGCGGGGGTGAAGAACCCACTGAGACGGTTGAGCACACCTAACTTTTGGGAAGCTGTTTTAGCAAGAGTGGTAATATAATCATTCCAAGAAAGGCCAGATGAAATTTGAACACCTAGAATGTTGAGAGATTGAGCTGTGTATTGTTGAAGAATAGTTGATAGGCTTGTGGAAGATTGTGATGGAGAGATAGAGGGAAAAACTGAGTTTTGGAGGCGTTGAAAGCGAAATTTCCTCTGCCCCACCCAGAAATAATTGAAAATCCGAAGATAGGCATTCTATGGCCTCGCCACTATTGATTAGGAGTGCTTGCATGCTGGGTTAATGTGAAAAACTAGTTGAATAGTGTAAGGTAGAGTCATCAGCATATGAGTGGATACATCTAGAGGTACTGTTGAGGAGATCATTGGTAAATATTAGAAAGATAATAAGAGACGGGACAGAACCCTGAGGAACAACGGAGTTGATAGGTTGCGGAAGTGAACGAAGGCTGTTTATACCTGCAGCTAGAGCGGTCTGAAAGGAAATGAGAGAAAAGGGCAAATATAGAGGGATAAAAACCGAAGGAAGGTAGTTTGGAAATTAAAAACTTGTGTCAGAATCTATCGAAGGCTTTCGATATGTCTAGATCAATAAATAAAAGTCTCACCGATCTGAAAGTAGATTATGGGAAGATAAATGCTTAAGAAATTGTGAGTTAAGAATAGTTTCAAAAACTTTAGAGATGCAAAAAATGAGGGCAATTGGAAAATAGTTTTAGGGTTGAGAGCAGTCACTCTTCTATGGGATAGGTTGAATAAGAGCAAACTTCCATCATAAATATATATATATATACTGTATATATATATATATATATATATATATTTATTTATATATATTTACAGTATATGTATATATATATATATATTGTGACGCCTGCAGCTTGGCAGAACGCCATGTGGGCTCAGCCGCTCGCTTGGCCACTCGCTAGCACTCGCCGGGGCAAGGAATTTGGCTACAGTCTATCTACAATGTTGTTCTTTCTTTCATAGTGTTCGTGTTGTTGCAGACAGTCCCGTGGTGGTCTTTATTTTCGTCTGTGAAAAGGGGAAGCATTTTATATCATGAGTAGAACATAAGATGCATTGTGTATAGTTAAGGAGAGAGAATAATATAGGCAGTGGGGTGGTAGTGTGTGCATGCGTATACATGTGCTGCCTCCCCCCTCGCTTTGTCGCGCATGTGCCGTCTCACGCCTCTTGATTGACTGATGGTTCCTGGCGCCTTCTGCAGCCCTGCTGCCTGGTGATGTAGCAGCCTGTAATTAGCTGACCACCATGCCTTTGTGTGTGATCCTGGAGGGGTCCCGAGGAGTTCCTTCCTCAGAGCTCCTCTTAGTGCTGTAACGCTAACATCCCTTTGTAATCTGTCAGCCCACCTCACCCCCCTATTGCGAACTTTCTCTACCACTGCTTACCTTCTTCTCTCTGTATATCCTACTATTAATTAACTGCCCTTCCCCTTGACGTTGATTTCATATATCCGTCACTGTATTATACAGCGAGCTCTCCGAGATATTATATGTAATTAGTTAGGCATTTTGGATCAGAGGGTTATCCATTTTGGCTTGGGGAGGTTTGACATATTCATCGTGTTGCCCCAACCTTATTTTCTTGGGTGTCTGCCAGGTCAGTTGATGCTAGACTGAGGAGAGGCTATCAGGTTACAGTTTCCTATGAGCATAGACTTCGTTGAGCCTATGCAACTGTACCGGATACCTGCGGAGGCCTAGGTAATTTTCTTGTCTGTGTACCTTAGAGCCTAGCACTGTGTTGGCATGAGGGTGTTTGCCTAGTCCACCCAGCACTGTGCTAGCTCGTTAGCTTTTGACTTAGGAGGGTCGCCAGGAGAGAACCAGGTACACGAGACCTGGATCTCTCAAGAGAGCACCCCGTCATTTACTGTAACTAGGCGCACAGACTTGAGAACGACACTAGGCTACCGAGCAGGTGGCTCGGCCCAGGTAGCCTGGCCTACGACTCCCCGGCTAGACTTCGTCCACCTGGCAGACCCCCGATTAGGGTTTATAATCTCATTGTGTATATGTGTGCAGCATTATTGTTCCTTATGTTTATAGTAAGTCGTGATTGTTGCTGAGAGCCCCAACCAGAGCAGGCTTGTGGTTGGTGGGAGAAAGCACATCTTTTTGTGGTTAGAGTTTAGACTGCCGACTGTTTTATAATTACACCTGTGCCAGATAACACTGTATGTCCCTACACTATATATGTTCCCACAGTAATAATACACAGTTCAGAATCCGAGACGTACTTCTTAGTTGCATCTGACTTTTGCAGAAGATTCCTGCATGATGTTTTTTAGGACTTTCTTTGTTTCACTTTCTTTCAGACAGGAGTGACAGTTTACTGATTATTTAACGTAACGTTAATTATCCTTCTTCTAGTTTGCTATTAAATCGTTGCTGCGATTTAATTACGCTATCTATCATTTTCCTTGTATACCTTAATAAAGTAATTGTATGTTGTATGAGTATAGGCTGCTTCAGTGATCATCAGCCTATAGTATGCACCTTTTACCGAGTCATAGGATATCTCGTTGTCCAGGCACGACTCAGGGCGGTATAGGTGTTTTGTTCTCCAGTGGTTAAGGCAGGGGTTGGAACTAGTGTTACCGTTGTTGCATTTAGCCTTTTCTAGTCCAATGATGAAGAGCCCTGTGTCTTGTAGAACATGGATCGTAACAAATGGCGACCTTGCTTAGGATTTTGTGAACTTAAGAAATACTGTGGGAGTATAGTGGCATTTTTTTTTATTGAGGAATACAGTGGACACAGATTTGTTTTTTGCAAGCAGTATAACACATAAAGAGGCTTCAGATAACTTTAACCCGGGAACTGCGGGGAGACTCTTAAGAGTTCCCCTGGCGGACTGCGGGGAGACTCTTAAGAGTCAGAGAAAAAAAAATCAACTTTTGACATCAAATTTTTTTGTTTTTTTTTTTGTTTTTTTTTTGTTTTTTGGCCCCTGGACCATGCAAAATATCAGTCCTCTACCTCCCCTCCTTCCCCACTTTCCTCCTCTCCTTCAGTATCACCTATTTTCCCTGTTATTCCCTTATTCTGAGGTATATTTTCGTGCTAACATTAGAAATCCGGTTGCAGGGTGTGGTCATCACTGATAGAAAGCGAATGCAAGAGAGAGAGAGAGAGTATCGATCGACTGTGTCTCAGTGGCCTTGGGAGAAATTGGCGGGAAAGCAGCTTGCCTCACTCATACATTATACAACTCGCGGGCTATATCTCCGATTTTGACCATCCAAACGCTGTTTTCACTCGTTTTATTGTTGTTTCAGGTTAATACCTTTATAATCAACCCATAATAGGCGCATATGGATAAGTATTAATGCTATTAATGGTACAATGAATATTTTAGTGACGGAAACACCTCAAATACGTCAGCACAGGGGGACGTTTCCAATTACCCCCATGCGCACTTGTTAGGTTAAGTGAATAGGTGCTTGCATAAGAGATTATAGATACTTTTTTGTTTTTATAAACTTGCACACTTCTCAGTATACACCATGTCTAGCAACAGCTCAGTAAACGGGGATAATCAGACAGTACAGCCTACGGGTGTTGAGCAGCAGCAGGAATTTAATGATGTCATCAGAGTTATTAATTGTGAGGCTGATGCGAGGAAGTTTGTGGAGATACCAGTAAAAGCGAGTCGGTTGGAGGGGATTGATTGCTATGGTCTGCGTTGTTTGGCCACGGTCCTGGGGCGTGTCGGCTTTGGCAGCATGTCTAAGAGTGACCTGCGGGCTTGTGTGTTGGGTGGTGGCAGTGGGTTGCAGGGTGGAGCGGGGGCTTGGGAGCCTTTATCCAAGCCTCCCTTCCACTCTACTCTTATCATGCCCCCTAGGTTACCAGACCTTGGCACGCTTACGCAATCCGATAGTCGCTGGCAGCGTGGTTTGCCCCTGGGTGAGCCACTGGGTGGGTCTCCTATAATTGCTCCTCCTCCTCAGGGTTTGACTGCTGATATGTTGTTACAACTGGAGTTGGCTAAGATCCAGCGTGAAGTTGAGTTGGCTAAGATCCAGCGTGAAGTTGAGATGGCTAAGATTCAGGCTAAGGAGAGGACAGCATGCCATGAGGCAGAGTTGCAGGTTGAAGCAACTAGGTACTGTGTTGAGATGGATGTTGAGAAAACTAGGGTGGAGACAACAGGGCGTCATCTCGGTTCTGGGAATCGTGGGTCTGAGTCTTTATCGCACTTGCTTAAATTAGTCCATGTGTTCGATGATTCTGGTGTGACTGAGTTTTTTGCACGGTTTGAGAAGAAGTGTCGGGAGCATGAGTGGCCGGAGATTAAGTGGGCAGCCCTTGTATCATCAAAGCTTGTTGGAAAAGGTCTCAAGGCATATGACTCACTGTCATTGGAGGACTTTACTAACTATGTGGTGTTAAAGGAGGCTGTGCTCCGGGCCTATGAGTTGCAACCAGAAACCTACAGGTTGAAATTTCGGAGCGTTGTAAAGAGCAAGGAGAGCTCTTTCCTTGAACATGCCCGGGAACTGACTGACACTATGGGGAACTGGCTCCGGTCTGAGAATGCGACAACAGTTGATCAGGTTAAGCAGTTATTTTTGTTGGAGCAGTTCTTCCGGTGCACAGGCAGCAACCTGACATTAAACCTGAAGGAAAAATGCCCTAAGACCGTAGAGGAGGCACATAAGCTTGCTGACCTCTGGCTTTCTTTGATTCGTGGGTGCGGATCTGCTCATCATAGTGAGACAGGTAACAAGGGGCATAACACTCCACCCCCCAAAGTCAATCAAGCACAAAATAACACTGTAAAAAGTAAGAGCAATAATACCCATTAAAACTACAAACACAAAACCGCCCCATTTTCAAAAGGGCAGAGCCCTTCCCCACCACCTCAAGGGGGAAAGTCTAGTGGTGAAGTGAAATGTTTTAAATGTCAGAAGGTGGGTCACTTTGCACGTACATGTCCGAGTAATATTCCTGCTAAGCCTGTGTCTTTGGTTCGCAACATGGGGGTGTCTCTGAGCTCTTCTGCGTCTGCCCGGGGTAGGTCGTCAGTTGCGGGGACACAGCCTGTGAAGAAGTGTTTGGAGGGGTCGACACCTGTCCAAGACACGTTTTGCAGCCATCGAGGGCGCGGGCTTGTGAGCTGGGGGAATACTAAACATCAGGTCAAATTGTTGCGTGACACTGGGGCATCACAGACACTTCTTAAAAATTTCACAGGCAAACTTATAAACGCGGCTCGGGTTGTTGTGGTACAGGGGATCAATGCTACCAGGTCATACCCGTTGATTAGGTTGGAGCTGGAGGTGGATGGTGTGTGTCGTGAACTTGATGTTGGGATCGTAGAGAGCTTGCCAGTTGAGGGCGTCGACCTCCTTCTGGGCAACGACTTTGCGGTGCTCACTTCGGAGGTTCCACCATTAGTTGTTGCCGAGAGGGCGGCCGACGTTAATAGGGAGAATCGGGAGTGGGTCGAGAGGTGTCAGCTTAAACAGATGGCCTGCGCAGTAACCCGTTCTCGCGCGTCAGTTCAGTCACAACCATTGTCTCAGTCTTCAGACCAGTGGAGGAACGGTCGGAAGGAGCAAGCTGAAGCTGGGAGTTTTGTGAGTTTTGCTCCAGCGGCTCTCCTTAGCGGCTTAGTACTTGACCCAGAGGTGAGCTCCGGAGTGTCCCTAGAACCTGTCACCCCTAGTGACATGGTTGGGCGTAATGGCACTCCGCGACTTAGTAGTTCCCAGTTGGAGGAGAGTTGTGGGAACGGGGCTATCAAACACGAGGACGGGGAAACATGTCATGTGAACCTGTTGGAGGAGTTTGTGATGCAACCAGCTGAGCAGCCTACTGTCCCTGCGTTGGTCTGCAGCAGCCAAGGTGGAGAAGGAAAGGGGGGCAGTAGGGCACAGGTGGAGGAGAGTAGGGATTGTCATGTCTCGGCGGAGCAGTGGGCGGGGGACACGAGTCTGGTGGCTGTGGAAGCGCTAGAGCACCTGCCTGAGCAGCAGTGTGCAGCGCTCCAGCACCAGCTCGGTTCATACCCCACTGGTCGTGCCGAGCCCCTGAGCCTCACAACTCGGGCGGTACAAGATGTTCCGCGGGCAGGTCACATGAATGTTGGGAGACCGTTAGCCTCGTTGTTTCGGTGGTTCAAGGTGGGCGACGAGGCTTGGACATGGTTGTCAGGTCAGGGTCGACCCATGGCTGCCAAAGGTGGTGGTCAGAAGGAGGACATTGAGCAGATTGGTGAGATTGGCTGAGGAGTGGATGTGCCCGGTTGTCACATAGCCTCCCAATGCTGCTCTAGTCGAATGCAACAGCCCTACCATAGACCGACTGTATCTGGCCATGTCGCTAAAAGCGGTGATGCTGCGCAGGCAGATGTAGTTGCAAGGAATGCGGGGGCGCGCATGTACGGTATCGGCGGGGAAGCCTTAGCAATAATGAACTATGGGAGTGACTGCACAGGTGGTACTGATTGTCCCTCTCATGACCTGGCTGTTCTAGGGACGAAGGTGGAGAAGGAGGGAGACTACAGGTTAGAAGCTGCGGTCTCGGCTGGGTTGTGGGAGGGCTCTAGGCATGTTCTGCGAGATAAGTTGTTTACTAGGCTGGGGCAGTGCATCCGCATGTTTGTTGCTTCTCCAGGCCTGATGTACGGGGTAGAATCCGACATGGAGGCTGGAGACAGAGCGAGACTCAGTTTAATTCCCTACCGTATAAATCCTGCTAAAAAGCCAGTCGTGAAAACAGAGCTAGACGACATGTGGAAAAAGGGTCTGAGGGATAAAGGATATTGTGAGTAGTTGTTGCCAGTGAGTTTGCAACCTGAGTTGAGTGGCAAGATCAGTGTGTGTGCATTATCCCTGACAGACACCTATCCATTGCCCAAGGGTCTGAGGGATAAGGAATGTCGTGAGTGGTCGTTGCCTGTAACTTTGCAACCTGTGTTAAGTGGCAAGATCAGTGAGTGTGTTGATTGCGAGAGTTTGTGTACATTATCCCTGACAGACGCCTATACCTTATCGAGAGTTGACGACACCATAGACTGCCTCGGGGCTGCATCGCCTATCACGAAGGTAGAACTAGTGAAAGGTTATTGGCAGGCCCCGTTGCCGGAAAGAGCGAAGAGAAATGCTAGTCTTGTGATGAACTGGGCAGTTTATCAGTGCCAGGTGTTGTTTTGCTGCCGGGACACAAGTTGGATGTGTGGTATGCTAAGGGCACTGATAATGTTTTGGCTGATTGTTTGTCATGGGAGGGTTTGTTTGCAGGAGAACCCTCGCCGTTCAGTCAGTGTGTAACGGGAAGAAATTGTACTTTCCCTTTTGGTATATGTTGTAAGGTTTGACTTAACTGTAAGACTTTTTCCCCTTCATTCACTCTTCCCTATATTTAAGGGAAATGTATCGTTTAACACCTTACGAGCGGCCTATGCGGTTTATTTATGTGTACCGCACAGCGGGGTGTTTTTAGCCAAAATAGGGCTGTTTACGTGATCATTTTCATGCCTAAATAAGACCCAGAACGTAAAACAAGTACCTATCCCTGAAAGGGCATAAACAGAGCTTTCGAATGACACCTTAACGATCCTTGTATGATGGATAGTTTTCTTGCAATAACCGTGCAACGCGAGTGCAAAAAGCAGGTAATTCGGTACTTTCAGTACATAATTGAGTATGTAGCGAGTGAGAGAGGGAGGAGGGAGCTGAGATTTGTGTCAGTAGGTTCGCCGCGGTGGTCTGGAGCAGTCATACGCTCGCTAGTCTCCTGCCACCACTTGTCTCTCTCTCTCAGCCACATTACGTGCTGAAATTGCCACTCGAGTTATGTCGAGCGCCGCCACATAGTCCAGCTTTATTTAACTCGACTTATGTTGCTCGCCGCTAAATAAGGGTTAAGAAGGGTTAAGTAACCCTTGTCTATGTAAAGAGGGAATTATCCTAGATCAGGAGGAGAACTAATATTCTCAAATCTATCTAAAATACTTTCAAGCCTAATTTATCTTTTCACCACTTCTGTTCCAATATGTTGGAAAGACGGAGCAATGTTTAAGAGAAAGAGCCTACGGGCATAGATCAGGAATTAAGAACGGCATCGACTCCAAGATTCTTCTATATAAGCATTTTAACACAGATTGTACTAAATTTGATTGTAAATACAAAATTATAGAAATTGTTCAAAGTAATCAAAATGTTTTAGATAGAGAAAATTATTGGATTGGAAAATTAATGACCATCTATCCATTTGGACTTAACAATCAAATAAAAAATGTAGGCAACATTTTGTATAAAGATTTATTAAAAAACGATTTTAATAACCCATATTTTAACTTCCCTGTTTTAAACAGAAGACCTGGTAGACACGGTAAAAGAAGACTAAATACATTTAATAAAAGAAAAACAGGTCTGATATTAAAATTATTGTTAATAATTTATATTCATTATATCGAAATTTCGGAATTAAAAAATTAAAAGACTCATTGAAAGGCCTACAAAAGAAAAGTTTTGCTCCTTTTATAGAAAATATTCTAAATAATAAACATAATTTCACAAATAAATTTTAGAATATAGTCTTTGCTTTTATGGGATATATTAGAGCTAATTCTAAGAAATCCAAAGATAACCGTATTAAAGATAAAGTCATGTCCACTTTAAATTATTCCTCTAAAATTTTAGACAAAATTAATGTTAACAGTCTTATTAATTCAAAGATAGTTAAGTCCATGTTACCAGATGGTTGTAAAGATTTCAAACCATTAATAGTGTATTCATATGAACGACCTGTTGGGTCTATTATTTGTAATTATAATAAAGTTTTAGGAAATCTTTCAGATAATGATATTTTCAATAATAATAAATGCGTGTGTGAAGAGTCATGGATATGCCAGCTAGCAGACGTGATGCACTAGCAAAGTTCATTTATAGTCCGATATGTCACATATTAACAGGTGATGTAGAACTAGTTAAACATTTTGCAAACGACAAATTAGCGGAGCTATGTCGTAAAGGGTTTAAATTTAGAATAGGGAGTAATAAAGTAACATGGGACATAATTTTAAAAGATATTGTTTTTTCAGTCAATAAATTAAAAGATAAATTGTTAAAAATTGCGTGCTGCAATGCAAGAGAACTAGAAGCATGGTCTAAATTATTAATTAAGTTAATTAGAAATAAAATTTTCTCGCTTAAAAATGAATTTAATCTTTCAGATTTTATAGACTATAATTATAATAAGCTTAAAGCTGATTTAATAAATTTACATAAACATTTTGTAATCACTACAGTAGATAAAGCCAGCAATAATTATAGCTTCACATGTAAGAAATTTTATCTTGAAAATATGAAAAAATAATTGAGTATTAAGGGTAACATATTACGTAAAAATATTTGTGGTAATTCTGTTTATGAAATTCAAAATAATCTGAATATTGATAACTTAATCGATGAACATACCAAGAAAAATATAATATTTGATATTAAACTTTCTGATAAGAACAAGTGCATTGCAAAATTATACATGTTACCTAAATTTCATAAAAGACCTTATAAATATCGCTTTATTGCCGGAGCAAAATTTGCTACCACTAAAACTCTATCAGAACAAGTCGTAAATTGCTTAAAATACATTAAAAGTACTCATAAAAGATATTGTAATACCATCATGAAAAGAACTGGCATTAACTATTATTGGAGTGTTGACAATTCGTTAGAAGTTATTGATAAAATAAATACCATGCCGAAAGTTACCTCGGTACATAGCTTCGACTTTTCAACTTTGTATACCAATTTGCCTTTAGATTTAGTATATTCAGAGCTTTGCTTTATTATAGATTTGCACTTTGACAGGTTCGTTAGGAATGGTAATTATTTCATAAATGTTTATACATATTTTAATAATGCATCACTTAGCTCTACTCCCACTAGTTCTGTATATTTTGATAGAACTAAACTTAAAGACGCCCTTAAATTCCTCCTTTTCAATACTTATGTTAGATTCGGGCCGTACATTTTCAAACAAATATTAGGAATTCCTATGGGTGGAAATGCTAGCCCTTTAATTGCAGACTTATTCTTGCTTGCTTTAGAATTTAAATATATAAAAGACTTAGTTGACAGTAGCAAGAAAAATAAAATTCCAGAACAATTAGCACTTGCTAAACTGTTAAGTAATAATAGTAGATATATTGATGATATTCTTGTTTGCAATTTGTTAAATTTTAATCAAGTTGCTAAACTTATTTACCCTAATTCTATTCCCCTCACACAATGTAACGTAAATTATAAAGTTGAAAATGTTCTTGATATAAATATAGAGATTGTTAATGAACAGTGCATACTTAAAGTATATCACAAAGTTGATGATTTTAATTTTAACGTAATAAACTTTCCTTTCCCTAGTAGTAATATCGATAGTAAAATAACTTATAATTGTTTTTATTCCCAATTAATAAGATTTTGTAAAATCTGCACTAAAGTAGATGACTTTTGGGCTAGAGCTAGGTTACTATACAGACTCTTAGTGGACAGAGGTTTTGAGGCAAGTAAATTGTTCCATAAATTTAATCTTTTTAGGGTCAATTATTGTGACTGTATTCTAAAATTTGACATCAATAATTTTAATCAAGCATTTTAACTTGAAGTTTCTTGTATAACCTCTGCTTACTTTTTGTCTGTATTTATTGTTTATCTTTTTCTTTTTCTTTTTCTATTATTATTATTATTAATATTAATATTGATGATTTTTTAAATTTATTGTTCTTGTTAAAAGAGTACTCTTTGTTTAAATCTGTTGTTACTTCATATTTTGTAATTATTTGTTTTTATATTATATGTATTCATTGTCGATAGTATCAATTGCTTACTTTTGCGATTTCCTTAGTTTATTTGTGCTATAAATGTAGGTTATTTGTAGGGTAGTTATTGATAGGGGTCACTTGAGGCATGCTATGCTTACAGGTACCTACCCGATAGCACTATCGTTAGTGAGTGCTGTACTGTATTTTATATATTATTTTGTAATAGTATAGATATCTTATCAATATTTGTATTTTGTACTATTTTAATGTCTTGTCATGTTGCAAATTTGATTTTAAATAATATTTTGACATTTAACATATAGTTTCTTTATTCATGCAGAGTTTAGTAAAAATTTGCCAGAACGTCCCGGACTTCCCAAACTTGACTACTTCCTTTAACGTGACGATAGTGCGTTGTTATATGTGCGATTAGTTTGCTTGGGAAACAGATTAACTTGCTCATGTAGTAATGTACACCCTATGTGGTGGATTGTGTTCTTTTTTTTAATAATTTTCATATTAGTAAACGTTGTTTCCACATAGCGATTTTGATAATTTAATTTGACTTTATATTGTCCTTGTCCCAATTTTGGTTTGTTTAGTTTGCAAGTTTTACATTTTAATTCCCTGTAAAAATCCTTCCTTTTCGAATTTAGAGTAATGCCCCCTTGTGTAAAAAGACCGCCGATTCCTACCCAAGCGACGCCACCCTTTGTGGTCACCCTCCCCTTTTTGGCGGGATCCCTGGCACTGGACCTCGGCCCCTCACTGTCGTGACCCCAGGCCTACGAGAGAGACCTACCCCCCAGTCTCTGTCATCATTCCCCGCTTCTTCTCCGGACTTAGGCTTCCTTTCCCTCCATTCAGAGGTTCGTAATTAAGGTTTATAGTGTCATAAGGTATTGCTTATTCAGTTAAGTAAGTACTAGGTGTGTAATGTAGGAGATATTACTGTGATTGACAAATTCGTGAACTCGAGCCTACCATCGGGTTGGTCGACAGGCACCCCTCACCTGCCAAGTGCCTACAACCATACAAATTCCCCCATTATCATTGTGTTCAGTAAAACTTAGTCTGTGCACCATTTCTAAGTGTTATTCTGATATTTTAGACTTTGTTATTCCAAATTAACGTCAACTTAACTTCGTGTGTAATAATTTCAGTCAGAGGGACGCCATTTGATGGCCTTCCAATTCTTGTGTTTTTCCATAATTCCCGACCAAACTTAGGCTAGCCTATTTTGCTAGTTTGTCTTTCACCGTTTTACATAATCCTGAGGTAGTGCGAGAACACCAGTTAAGAGTAGAATTGAGGATGAAGTTGATTAAAATGCTTTTGAAGCTTGACCGCCATTTTAGGATTTAGACCATCTCGCATTTCGGAGAGACGACCAGGTTGAGTAAATTACTAATGTAGCAGTTGTATTGTATGTTTAGAACTTGTTCATTACTTTGAGTTTATAAAACCATGCATTTTGGTAGATATGGTTGTATTTTAACGTGTAATTCAGGAAAGGACATTCGTTTGAGATTGTGTCCTTGAGTTTTGTTTACCTTTCGTGTCTCCGACGTTCCAAAGTTAGGCCTATTCAGATAAGTATTTATAACTAACGTCTCCTAGGCCTGGTTATTGTTCATTTTAAATGTTTTTACTGGGTTATAGTGTAAAGAGTTACTTGTTATCTTGATTTAGAGGTCCTCATTTCCTAACCCCAGTACTGTCAAATTTCGGACCCCCATTGGGTCGGGTTTATTTCAGATGATTATTTGTTCTTACCTATTGTTACTTAAAGTTAACTTGTGAAAAGGCCGTTTAGGTATGGGTACTTGCTGAATTATTATGGTAGGTTATATTATTTTTAATTTTTAATTAGCCTAGGCTACCTAACTTTCACCTAATTGGAAGTACAGTAGGCTATTATTAATTATTGTGCTTTTTGAGTGTATTACGAGTATTGATTCCTATGATATATTTTTGTTTGACATGGTCTAATGAACAGAGTTGCATTGCAAGGGACGGAACGCTGTAGTGAGATTCTGGGCAGCTGATTTCAGGGGATAAGTTACTCGAGTTACAGTAGAATTAACGTTTAGCTTTGTTTGAGCCTTGTATAGCACCCTCCGCATCGAGCAGTCCAACCTGTTAAGTTTTACCATGACAATTACCTTTGATTTATGCCATTATTGTATTGATTTGACTCCATAGATATGCTGTGTAATTATGTATTCCCAATTGTGTGTAGAGTACTGCTGAGTAACATATGTACCTGTACTTAATGAGAGGATCTTTGGATGCCTTAAGAGATTATTTCGGTACAGTACTGTAATGTCATAATTTGATCTGTCATTGTATTTCTGTACTTATATTAGCTCATCTATTTGTATACGTTAATAGGAATCCATGTATTTTTATATGTTTATATTAGCCTATAATTTTTATATGTATTTGTTTTAGTATTACTGTGTACCGTAATTAGGATATTGATTAACCCCATTATTAAGGTTTAGCTATATGTCAACCGTGGGTTAAGAATTTATTCGACTTACCAGGGAACCAGTTTGGGACGGAGTTGATGTGATGCTGAATTGCTGATGGCGGAGAATCGGAGATTCACCCCTCCCATTGGCTGAGTGCAGGATGCTGAACTCGTGTACTGTACGAGGGTTCAAGGACCGCAGGAAGACGTATGATTACCCCCTATACCCCAGGATACGGTAGGCCAAAGAGACGTAAAGGCAAGCCTGGCCGATACCGGTATCTAGCGGAATTGGGATGTATAATACTGAGAGGAATGGGGTGGATACAGACAGCAATATTCGAGTCCTACTCCTAGGTTAAGAGACTGTCCCAGTACGGTAATGGATTGGTCCCAGGTTAATGGTATAGAGATAATTAGATACGGACCATACGGTACCAATGTTAAGAGTTGTAAACGGTAAAATGTTCCTTCTATTAATATCAAGCTTAAAATTACTGCAATATGTTTGTATCTATCCTCCCGTACCTATTTGGATCTAAATGTGTTGTCAGGAGGGTAAATCGGAGCTGTCAGTATTAAATTGGTCTAAGAGTAGTACCAGTAGCCTAACCGAGAGTCAAAGTCTTGTCAGCCAACATTGAAGGTGAAGTTCTTGATTGGTCTTTGCTAGCCTCCAATTTATCCTACTGTCCTAATGTACCTGAATAATGAGCATGAGTCACGATTGCATAAAGAATAAGAAAACCATGGGGACGGCCAGTTCACCGGAAGGTGGGCGATCAAATAATTCGAATGAATTACCGTTCCCAAAAACATCCTTATGTGATATCTAGAAAGTAGAGAATATGCTAGGTCTCAGTGGGGTTTTTGTGGTTCTTTGGTCTTATCATCGTGTCGGAGTTGCAGCCTTTCCCCTTCCTCGAAGGATGTTGGATGTGGGTCAACCAAACAGGGTTGTCCTCTCGTTAATTAGAATGCAATAACGGGTTTGTCGTCATCTCTTCCTTTCTATCCTTGAGTACCTATTTTCTACCTTCGCAGCTTAATCTATCTTTTTCTGTCTCTCCCTCCCTCTCTCTCTATTGGCAGCAGAAGAAGGGAAGTTGATAAAGAAAGAGAGATACCGATACTACCTTCCCATCCCCCCCCCCCGTTACAAGTGTGTGTTGAGAGTGGAGAAAAACTAGGCTTGCCTCTGTAAGTGCAGCCGCCATAAACATATTACAAAAAATGAAAATTCTATAAAAACTCTTTCTTTAATAGTTATTTTTGTTTAAGTATGTTATAGCTAAAGTTCTGAGTCGAACCTGTGCATCTCTCAGAAGGCTGGGCTAGTAGAAGCTCGCTCTAGGAGCTTAGCAGTATGTATTAATTAAGCTATTGTGTTGGGAGGGGTTGTATTTTGTTTTGATGAGAACTGAGCTTTGCCTTCTTTGTTGCGAAGTGATTAGGGGTGGCGAGTCTTATCGGCGTTCTGCTTGTCAGATATAGAGCTCATGGTTGAGCGTCTAATATCTTGGGAGGGGTGTGACGCCTGCAGCTTGGCAGAACGACATGTGGGCTCAGCCGCTCGCTTGGCCACTCGCTAGCACTCGCCGGGGCAAGGTATTTGGCTACTGTCTATCTACAATGTTGTTCTTTCTTTCATAGTGTTCGTGTTGTTGCAGACAGTCCCGTGGTGGTCTTTTTTTTCGTCTGTGACAAGGGGAAGCATTTTATATTATGAGTAGAACATAAGATGCATTGTGTATAGTTAAGGAGAGAGAATAATACAGGCAGTGGGGTGGTAGTGTGTGCGTGCGTATACATGTGCTGCCTCCCCCCTCGCTTTGTAGGCTCGCGCACGTGCCGTCTCACTCCTCTTGATTGGATGGTGGTTCCTGGCGCCTTCTGCAGCCCTGCTGCCTGGTGACGTAGCAGCCTGTGATTGGCTGACCACCATGCCTTTGTGTGTGATCCTGGAGGGGTCCCAAGGAGTTCCTTCCTCAGAGCTCCTCTTAGTGCTGTAACGCTAACATCCCTTTGCAATTTAACAGCCCACCTCACCCCCCTATTGCGAACTTTCTCTACCACTGCTTACCTTCTTCTCTCTGTATATCCTACTATTAATTAACTGCCCTTCCCCTTGACGTTGATTTCATATATCCGTCACTGTATTATACAGCGAGCTCTCCGAGATATTATATGTAATTAGTTAGGCATTTTGGATGATAGGGTTATCCATTTTGGCTTGGGGAGGTTTGACATACTCATCATGTTGCCCCAACCTTATTTTCTTGGGTGTCTGCCAGGTCAGTCGATGCTAGACTGGGGAGAGGCTATCAGGTTACAGTTTCCTATGAGCATAGACTTCGTTGAGCCTATGCAACTGTACCGGATACCTGCGGAGGCCTAGGTCATTTTCTTGTCTGTGTACCTTAGAGCCTAGCACTGTGTTGGCGTGAGGGCGTTTGCCTAGTCCACCCAGCACTGTGCTAGCTCGTTAACTTTTGACTTAGGAGGGTCGCCAGGAGAGAACCAGGTACACGAGACCTGGATCTCTCAAGAGAGCACCCCGTCATTTACTGTAACTAGGCGCACAGACTTGAGAACGACACTAGGCTACCGAGCAGGTGGCTCGGCCCAGGTAGTCTGGCCTACGACTCCCCGGCTAGACTTCGTCCACCTGGCAGACCCCCGATTAGGGTTTATAATATCATTGTGTATATGTGTGCAGCATTATTGTTCCTTATGTTTATAGTAAGTCGTGATTGTTGCTGAGAGACCCAACCAGAGCAGGCTTGTGCTTGGTGGGAGAACGCACATCTTTTTGTGGTTAGAGTTTAGACTGCCGACTGTTTTATAATTACACCTGTGCCAGATAACACTGTATGTCCCTACACTATATATGTTCCCACAGTAATAATACACAGTTCAGAATCCGAGACGTACTTCTTAGTTGCATCTGACTTTTGCAGAAGATTCCTGCATGATGTTTTAGGACTTTCTTTGTTTCACTTTCTTTCAGACAGGAGTGACAGTTTACTGATTATTTAACGTAACTTTAATTATCCTTCTTCTAGTTTGCTATTAAATCGTTGCTGTGATTAAATTACGCTATCTATCATTTTCCTTGTATACCTTAATAAAGTAATCGTATGTTGTATGAGTATAGGCTGCTTCAGTGATCATCAGCCTATAGTGTGCACCTTTTACCGAGTCATAGGATACCTCGTTGTCCAGGCACGACTCAGGGCTGTATAGGGGTTTTGTTCTCCAGTGGTTAAGGCAGGGGTTGGAACTAGTGTTGCCGTTGTTGCATTTAGCCTTATCTAGTCCAATGATGAAAAGCCCTGTGTCTTGTAGAACCTGGATCGTAACAATATATATATATATATTACATCTAACTATTCAATCATTTATTAACCCCTGTCAAACGGGGATATTTGTAACTTCTACTACCTGGCAGGCGGGTATATTTACCCTAAACGAGCTTCATTCCATGCTCTTTTTCATGCATAAACAAGAGCCAGAGCGTAATATAATTATGTATCCATGAAAAGGCGATAATAGAGCTTTCGGGTGACACCTGAATTATCCTTCTACGACCTTGGATTGTCTTCCAACGATGTTGCAACACGAGGGCAAAAACCTTAAAATACGGTAAATTCCTCAGAATATCCTCGTCCTCGCGAGGAGAGGGATGTGGAGGGGTGTGGTGGAGATGTCAGTTACCTCGCTCGGCCCAGGCTAAGTGGTCAGAGCCCGCCTGTTGCCCTCCCAACGCGTGGACTCTCTCTCAGAGCCATTAATGTGCTCAACATCCCTTGCTATTATTGTCGGGACCCGCTGGATAGGCCACTTTTCTCTCACTCGACATATGTCGAGACCCGCGGCTTGAGTGTTAAGAATTCACTATATCCATCTCTCATCTAATTTTAAGATAGTATACTTACTATGAATGATCTTTATGCAGGTAGCTATACATTCTGAGGGGGTATTCATAGTAACTCTTTGTAACTTCCCCCTTCTAAAACCATTGACTCAGGTTCCTTTCCCACACAAATCTAGCTTACTCTGGCACCTGGTTGTCACCCAAGCACTGATCGTATGACCAATGACGATCACGTGTTGTAGAGGTGTTTTGAGGTGACCAGTGGAGGTGTGAGGTGGGGAGAGACTTTGATATATAGATTCAGGCCTCAGTCACATCAAGGTCTAGGAGATATTCTCTCTTGGTAGAATATATTCTCTCTTATATTATTATTATTACATCTGTATACTATTTCAGTTCATACTTGAATAAATATCGAAGTTGGTTCTGGATACCAAACATTCTTTCCTTTTAACCTTTACCTATATATAATATGTATACGGTATAAGTGGGATGGTGGCGGCATTACTATTACTATATATCTATCATAATTAGCCTATCATCATCGAGCAGAGGAACGAGAGCTGAGATCTACCTACAATTCAACCTACAATCAACCTATAACTAAAACATAATATATTAACTCCTAAGGACATCGACACCTTAAGTTATCCTTACTAAGAGTAATACTTAACCCTTATAAGATAACATAGGAGCGTAACCCAAAACGTCTTCCTAATCTTAACCCATACTTACAGTGTCTGTCAAAAGTCTTTTGTAATATATATATATATACAGTATATATATATATATATATATATATATATATATATATAATAATACATTTATTATATATATATATATATATATATATATTTATTTTTTATGTGAACGAGGGAAACAAAAGGCATAACTGCTTGCAGCGAGTGCCTCCCCCAGATTTGAAAGAGTGACAGGTCCAAAATCAAGTGATGTTCGAGCTAAAATGCCTGGACACACAGAGCTTGAAGCAATTTTAGTCATAGGAAGAGGGAAAGCCTGATTCTGGGAGAGAGTTCCAGAGCTCAGCAGTTGAATAGAAGAAAGTCTTGGAATAGCGTTTCACTCTTGGGTTGGAGAGTTGCACAGAGTAGGCATGGGATTGTGTTGCAAGGTGGGTACTACGTACCCTACGTAGAAGAGGTGGTATACACTGGGAAAGCTCCGAGGAACACTGATTATTGTAATAGCGATAGAATAGCGAGAGATATGCAACATTGCGGCGAAGAGAGAGAGATTGCAGAGAGTTGGTGAGTGGACGGGAGTTAATGATACAAAAGGCTTTCCTTTCTACTTTGTCTAGGAGTGTGGTGTGAGAGGATCCTCACCACACATGTGAACAATACTCAATACAAAGACGCACTGTGCCCCTGTACATGTGTCCCGGCCAAAGGCCGATTCCTCCTAAAATTGCAGGCTTGCTTTCGCTCGCCAGGAAAAAATCGACACCTAAATGGCACAAAGGGTACTAATATTGACAATGAAATGGAGTGAAAGGTTAAAAAATCCCAAAACTAATGGAACCAACGTCTTACAATCTCAAAACTATTGCGGCTAAACATTAGGGAGAAGGGGGTCCAGAAAAATGGTCTGTCTCCCTTTAATTCGAAACAAAGAGAAGATGCTACCAGTGTATATTGTACTGTATATGCCTACAGTATGAGAGATCAACATCCTTAAGTCTTTATATTTTTTATCTTAACATGATGCGTAGTTGAAAGTCTGCAGAGGTCAGCTCTGCATTATCTTTCCCTTCTAGGCTACAACTAGATTTAATAATTTCAAGTTTTAAGTTCAATCCTTATTACTTTCAAGCATAAGCGTGTCAGGATATCTACAAATCGCGATAAACACAAATTATATTAGGTTTCATCGTACTCAAGGTGATTGTATGTTAATAAGTAATATAATTCTTAACACTAATATACTGCTAAACGAAATAATGAAAGCAATCTTGCCTGATATAAGGGCAAAGTTTCCAACGTGTATCACGTTGCTATACTCTGATCCAAATTATTAGACGGAAACTCTTGATTATTAATCTCTATAACTAGAGTAATCGAGCAAATAATTTTACCATTTGGGAAGGGCCATCCAGGGAATAAGTGCGGAGATTTACAAACCATTCCCTCTAGCCCTTTTTTGAGTTACAGATGTTAGAATTGCACGATTTCATGACTACCAATTTAGAACAGATTATAGTGACATCATGTCCAGGCCAAGTGATAGTCACTTAAACTTAACGAGTTTATCACAAAGATCTTGACAAACTACAGTATTTAATTGATTTAGACTCATACACTGCTCGCGTAGGTGTTACTCATAAATATTACGCAATTTATCTTAAAAAGTACAAGTGATAAAAAAATACACCACTTAAATTAACCCATTAGCTGCGGGAGATGTTCCCGAATGCCGAGACTGTGAGTCAGAGCCTAGCTACATATACAGTGCTGCCAAAGGTAAAAATAGCGCGACATTAGCGATAATTGCTCATTTTAGTGAATGTCTATGGTAGCGCTGTGGGTTAACCCCGTGTGCTACGAAGCTCGTTCTGGCTTCTTTTTGAAGCTATTTTCTTCTAGTTTTTGCCTGAATACATTTAATTTCATGAAAACACTTGCCTAATCAATCAGTAGTGCCTGAATGAGCCCTAATAAGGCGGAAATACAAACAAATATTTCGTTCTGCAACAGTTATTTGTGTGTGTAACTGTAATTACAGTTGAGTCAAACAAATCATGGTGGCAACCCTAACTTTAACTGTATTAATTGATCTAACACAGACACACATATATATATATATATATATATATATATATATATATATATTGTTACGTATCTTGATCCTCAAGTGGTTAACTTGATGAATCTAGATAGCACAGAGATATATATTAAGGTATCAGTCAGCTGAAGGCAAAACAAAAGTAAAATCAATAAAATAATTTCCTGTTGTTGCTTCCTTTCCTTTTGGATCTTAGGACTTGGTATCCTTTATTGACTGATACTCTTTACTTATGAAAAATACTGAAACTAATTAAAGTCATGTAGTATTTATAAAGAATTATTATTTAACCGAAGCTTAGTAGGCTATGGTTATGAACCGAATAAGTTATAGCTAAAGAAGGACTATTAATTTTATAAAAAGTCTTGAAAGATAAATATTAAAGTAAGAATATTTCTGTCTCTTACCCTTTTTGAAATGAATAGATAGTTTTCTTCTATGTCCTTTTATTTATATTTAATGTAATTATTCTTGGTTCTTGTCTTACGTTAATAGTATTATATTATTATCATCAGGAGTAATATCAAAGTCACATAAAAAGTTAGATATATATTTAATAATTAGTTAAATTTATTTCTTAACCACGTAACATTGAGGTTTGATTAGGAGTAAATAAAGTTACAGGATCGTTTCATAGATTCGATTCAGGTCTCACTCAAATAATATGAAAAGCAAAATATAATATTTGGAAGCAAAAGAATTTTCTTCAGCTTAGGAAATCACTATAAGTAATATTAACACAGCCATGTTAGTCTAAGGCGATATTACTAATAAGAGACAATAGCATCACCGTACTAAGCACCATTAAGCAATGTAAGCTTAATTCAAAGAAAATGAAAGAACTCGTAAGTATTAATATAAAACAATAGTATTACTTTCATCATAACCCAATTACTTAAAGAGTTGCTTTAGTCCACAAGTTAGTCAACTAAAATAGTTAAGTACATAATAATAGCATTAACGTTAATTCCCAATCAAATAGTTAAGTACATAATAGTAGCGTTAACGTTAATTCGCAATCAAATAGTTAAGCACGTAATAGTAGCGTTCACGTTAATTCCCAATCACATATCTCACTAACCAACATAACGTAAGTGTTTACACCGAACACACTTAACACACATTTATATAATCTGACTGACAGTCACAATCCCATTATAATACTTCACCCCGTCTTCCTCCAGCTGCAAGTTCACCTTCCCCAACTCCAAATGAGACTGATTTGAATGCCCACAACTCGGGTCTTATATACCAAACAATGATGGTGTAGGAACGAATCAGGAGGCGAGTGATGGTGCGCGCTCCAATCATAGCTCCTCGAATCACATAACAGGTGTGTCGTCCACTCACAGCTCCTGGCGTCGATCATAAGTCATAGCATCGGTCATCGAGGTATGGGGCGAGCTGGTATGGGGCGAGATGGTTTGCCCACTCGCTCGTTTGCTCGGCAAGGCATCTCACAGCTGAAGGCTTAAAAGCGCACTACAAAAGCATGATATTTACCTCGCTACAAGGGAGAGCTAATTGCCAAAATCCTCTCATTAAATGAAACTTACTGCTGTATGAGGCCAACCCGGTAAATGCAATCTTTGATCCGTGGCAGTGGGTAGGTATCGTTCTTTATGACAGCATTGACTTGCCTATAGACCCTACAAAACCTATGGCTCCCGTCTGGCTTTGGCACAAGTATGACCGGACTACTCCACTGGCTTAAGGCCCTTGTGATCAGCTGGTTTGAAAAAATTAAGTCAAGCTCGACCTGCAGTATACTCCTGCGTTGTGGCGAGACACGGTAGGGGGATAGTTTAATGAGTTGCATCCCCTACGTCGATGTCGTGCACGGCCAAAGAAGTGAGCCCTGGAGTATCACGGAACACTGGGAGACTGAGATAAAACAGAGATTAGATGGTTCGCTTGATCAGAGGGAAGATGACATAGTTTAGATGGTAATTCCCTCAAAACCACTGAATTATACTGAAAGTTGGATAGGCTACATGACAAGTCAAAGTCTGCATGGATACCTTCAGGCTCTGGAACAGTCTGTTGCGGGTCAGTAAGAGAACTGAAGACTTTGTCCGCACCAGGCTGCTCACAGGTCCTGACATTCACTGCCACAGTGGGAGAATCTGGAGGAGAGGAATCAGGGGACCTATGGTAGGGCTTCAACATATTTATATGGAATACTTGCGTGGGCTTTCTCCTGTCTGGGGTAGTTACTAGATAATCGGTAATGCTCACCCTCCGAATGATCTTATATGGGCCCCTGAACTTGGCAGATAAAGGTTGGCCAAAAAGGGGGAGCAGGACCAAAACCTCATCACCGGGCTTAAACTCCCTCTCACGGGCTTTTCTGTCATACCATTTCTTCATGGAGCTTTTAGCCACTGTCAAGTTTTGAGCGGCAAACTCACATGAGGATCTCAGCCGGGTTTTGAAATCTGAAACATACTTGAGGAGGTTTTGGTTCCCCTCCTGGCCAACTAGGCTATCCTGCAATAGTTGCAAAGGACCTCTTACCTGGTGACCGAAAACTAGCTCATTAGGGGAAAAACCCAGGGATTCAGTTGGAACCTAACGAGTAGCAAATAAAAGAAAAGGTACCCCCTTATCCCACTCAACTCCGGTCTCTGTACAATACTTACGTAACATTCCCTTTAATGTCTGATGATATCGTTCGAGAACCCCTTGACTCTCTGGGTGGTAGGTGCTAGACTTTACATGCTCGATACCCAACTCCTTCAGGGACTGCTGGAAAATGTTAGAGGTAAAATTAGTTCCTTGATAACTTTGCACCTCATGGGGGAAACCCATTCTGGTGAAGAATTTGAGCAGTTCCTTGATAACAGTTGGAGCAGAGGTAGTCCTTAAGGGTATAGCCTCTGGGTAGCGAGTTGCCATGTCCATGATAGTTAATAAATAAATGTTACCTTGGGAAGTCTTAGGCAATGGGCCTACAATGTCCACTACCACCCGAGTAAAAGGATTCTCGAAAACGGGCAAGGGCACCAGAGGATGTACAGGTACCTTCTGATTGGGTTTTCCTGTCATCTGGCAAGTGTGACACACTCTACAACACTCCACTACATCTGCACGCATTCCTGGCCAGTAAAAGTGGGATCTGATTCTGTCTAGAGTTTTTCTCACACCTAGGTGTCCTGCCAATGGTATACAATGTGCCATTTCCATGATATCTTTACGACAAGGTTTGGGGACTACTACTTGATGGACGTCCCAAGCCCCGTCATCGATTGGTCTGTGTGGCGGTCTCCATCTTCGCCACAATACTCCTCCTTTGAGGTAGAAACATTCACCACCCTCCTTCTCACATTCCTCTTCACTCACGGACCTGGCAGCTAACTCCTTGCATTCACGATCATCTCTCTGTAGCTCTACCAGGCCGCTAGGACAATTTGGAGGGGTTTCATGGTAATCGTTAGGGTCAAGATGAGCCATAAAGGTGTCAGATAAATCCACCTCAGTCACATCATCAGGCACAGTTGGAGCATCATTCACACTCTCATCATCCCTTTCATCAACTCTTACATTCGGTACATTTCTGTCTGAGGGAACTGCTACTTGAGACATTGAACGTTTGTCAGCACACACAGGGAAAACAGTTGGCAACTCCTTGTCGAGCTCACCGGTTAGTGGCTCGTTAACAGGGGAAAGTGACAAAATGGGGTCTGGTCGGACCTTCTCACCTGCTACATCATTCCCCAAAAGGAGTGTTACCCCAGGCACAGGGATATCTTGGGACCTACACAAAGCTATGGTGGCCTCACCCTGTAGTAACTCACATTCAATTTCGCCTTTTACCAAGTATGCATAAAACTGGCCTCCAGCACCTCTCATTACAACTGGTTCGCCAGGTGGGCACTCAGTGTAAGGATTCACCATGAGGGTGCTAGTAGAACCTGTGTCTCTCAGAATTTTTACCTCATGCATGCAACCATTTAATCTCACGTTGCCAGATGAAATAAAGGGACGGTAACTGTCCTGCACTGATGGTGAAATTATTATTGGCTTAACCCTAGTGGGTTGCACCACACATGCTACTACACCCCTGTCTAGATGATTTACATTAGCTGCTAGGTACTCCTTCTGTCGAGAGTCCTGCATTAAAGGAACTTTTGGTGCTAGGTACTCCTTCTGTCGGGAGCCCTGCATTAAAGGCACACATGGAATTTGAGATACGGCGGCAACTGTCTGCCCCGATCTCTCGGTTTTTTCCTTGGCCCAGCACTGATAAGCTAGGTGGCCTCTCATGCCACAAAAAGTACATACTTTAGGGGATACGGGAAAGTTCCCTCTTTGAGCATTACTATTAGTTTGGGGCCCACCTCTGTTACCATTGCCCTGAGTCGCATTTTTAGTTGGGGGAACAATTCTATTTTGGCTAGCTGGGGAAGACGTTATAGGCTTGTGACTGGGTCTGTCAGATTTGTGATTGGGATACTTAAAATTAGAACTAGAATTATCGTAGGGCTTCTTTCCACGAAATTTGTTGTTGAGCACGTATGTGTCAGCCATGTCAGCAGCGTCGGCAAGACAATCTACCTTTTTCCCCTTTAAATGATAGGATACAGAAGAATCAATTTTCCATAGGAAATTTTCTAACAGGACCAACTCTTTCAGATCGTTGTAGCTTGTGACTTTCTTACTCTTGACCCAATGATTGAAAGTTTTAGTCATGGTCCTGGCAAATACCTTATGGGTTTCTTCTACTTTCTTCTGGTTTTTACGGAAAGATTGCCTGTAAGCCTCAGGCTGCAATTGATAGGTTTTTAGGATAGCTTCTTTGAGATTGTCATAATCCTGCCTAACTTCTGCTACTTCTGACAAATACGTGGCTCGAGCCTGCCCTGTCAAAACAGTTTGTAACATAAAAGGCCATTGATCTCTTGTCCACTTCATACCTCCAGCAACTTCCTCAAACAAAACAAAGAAATCCTGCACATTATCCTCAGTGAAAGGTGGAATGACACTAGTCATAGTTAATCCCAGAGGGGGAGCAATTAAGGGAGCATTAGTGTTGACATTTAGTTGAGCCGTACGATATTGATATTCATATTGTTCGGTGTTGCTCTGGCTTTTATGCTAGCTTCTTCGGTATTTATTCTGGCTAGTTCTATACTTGCGTCGGCTTGTTCGGTCGTTGCTTTTATTCTGGCTAGTTCTATACTTGCGTTGGCTTGTTCGGTCGTTGCTTTTATTCTGGCTAGTTCTATTGTTAGTCTGGCTTGTTCTAGTTCGAATAATTGATCAATGGTAAAACCAGGTGGCAATTGTTCATCAAGTTGGCTAGGTTTACTAGGGATCCCACCAACTGCTCCGTCACCCTCCCCGCCTTCTACAGGGAACAGGTGGGTTTTTATGGTCTGAGCCACCTCTACTTTAGACATGTTTGAGACAGATAATTGGAGATGTGAGGCAAGCACTTTCAGTTCAGATTTTGACAGACAGTCAATATCAGGGGATGTGGGTTCTGATTCTATGAAAACTCGAGCATCTTCTTCATTAATTAGTTGAGGCATGATTAATATTTGATTTTAAGTAGTGAAACGTTAATGAAACTGAGTGAAACTGTATGAAACGAATCCTGGCAAGGTCGCCACTCTTCTGTTACGTATCTTGATCCTCAAGTGGTTAACTTGATGAATCTAGATAGCACAGAGATATATTAAGGTATCAGTCAGCTGAAGGCAAAACAAAAGTAAAATCAATAAAATAATTTCCTGTTGTTGCTTCCTTTCCTTTTGGATCTTAGGACTTGGTATCCTTTATTGACTGATACTCTTTACTTATGAAAAATACTGAAACTAATTAAAGTCATGTAGTATTTATAAAGAATTATTATTTAACCGAAGCTTAGTAGGCTATGGTTATGAACCGAATAAGTTATAGCTAAAGAAGGACTATTAATTTTATAAAAAGTCTTGAAAGATAAATATTAAAGTAAGAATATTTCTGTCTCTTACCCTTTTTGAAATGAATAGATAGTTTTCTTCTATGTCCTTTTATTTATATTTAATGTAATTATTCTTGGTTCTTGTCTTACGTTAATAGTATTATATTATTATTATCATCAGGAGTAATATCAAAGTCACATAAAAAGTTAGATATATATTTAATAATTAGTTAAATTTATTTAACCTCGTAACATTGAGGTTTGATTAGGAGTAAATAAAGTTACAGGATCGTTTCATAGATTCGATTCAGGTCTCACTCAAATAATATGAAAAGCAAAATATAATATTTTGGAAGCAAAAGAATTTTCTTCAGCTTAGGAAATCACTATAAGTAATATTAACACAGCCATGTTAGTCTAAGGCGATATTACTAATAAGAGACAATAGCATCACCGTACACTAAGCACCATTAAGCAATGTAAGCTTAATTCAAAGAAAATGAAAGAACTCGTAAGTATTAATATAAAACAATAGTATTACTTTCATCATAACCCAATTACTTAAAGAGTTGCTTTAGTCCACAAGTTAGTCAACTAAAATAGTTAAGTACATAATAATAGCATTAACGTTAATTCCCAATCAAATAGTTAAGTACATAAATAGTAGCGTTAACGTTAATTCGCAATCAAATAGTTAAGCACGTAATAGTAGCGTTCACGTTAATTCCCAATCACATATCTCACTAACCAACATAACGTAAGTGTTTACACCGAACACACTTAACACACATTTATATAATCTGACTGACAGTCACAATCCCATTATAATACTTCACCCCGTCTTCCTCCAGCTGCAAGTTCACCTTCCCCAACTCCAAATGAGACTGATTTGAATGCCCACAACTCGGGTCTTATATACCAAACAATGATGGTGTAGGAACGAATCAGGAGGGCGAGTGATGGTGCGCGCTCCAATCATAGCTCCTCGAATCACATAACAGGTGTGTCGTCCACTCACAGCTCCTGGCGTCGATCATAAGTCATAGCATCGGTCATCGAGGTATGGGGCGAGCTGGTATGGGGCGAGATGGTTTGCCCACTCGCTCGTTTGCTCGCTAGTCTGCTTCACCACTTGGGTAGTTTGGCTCCTTGAACTCTAATTCTAACTCTTAAATTAACATACAGGGCTCCGTATGTCAGAATATATATATATATATATACCGTATATATATATATATGTGTATATTGTACATACTGTATATACATATATATATATATATATATATATATATATACTGTATATATATATATATATATATATATATATATATATATATATATATATATATAATTCATGTTGTACCAGGTTTTTGTTAGGGTTAATTGGATTGATTAGGTAGGTTCGTGCTTGACTAGAGAAGTTGAAACCACTTAAACACTTGCACAAAGGTAATAGAGCAGCGGTTCCCAAACTGCGGATCATGACCCCTAAATGGGTCATGAGCCTTTTTCTGGGAGTCATGGAGGGTCGAAGATTTTGAGGAAATTTGTTATGATATTTAGGGATTTTTTTTTTTTTATATTTAGGATTTGTCGTACGACTATTTACAGGGTGATTAAAAAAAAGTGTAATGATTTCACATGTATGTCATTTCTTAATTTTTTAACCTACACACTTTATCTTTTCAGGTTGTGATGGTGGTATCATGCCATTTGGCATAAGTCAACTACAAGGTTCTAGCTAAAATGGTATTCACAGCCGAGCAGAAAGTCAAGATAGTTGAATTCTGGTATGAGACCAAATCGTACGTCACAGTCCGTCGTCGGTTCTTCCGCGAGTTCAAAGTTCAAACACGTGATGGACCTAAAAAAAAAACTGCCACAAAGGCAGTGAGCTTTGGGCCCTTTAGCTGCCTCTCTGTGATCTCCTCGGCTAGCTCAGAGCCCCAGAAGATGTTGTTATGGTTGTTGATGGAGCCGTTGATGTGGAAGTGTGCCTCGTCGGAGAACCAGATGTGGTTGATCCATCCTGGGGTGCGTTCAAGCTGGCTGAGCCAATCACACATGACATGCCTTCTTTGCATGTCCTCAGCTTTAGTTTATAGATATTATGTAACAGATATGGTTGAGATAGCTTGAGCCTTGGTCATAATACGAAACAGACTGGAGGGGGAGAGTCCAACTCTTGGAAAGCGCGGAGGTGAGACTTCTTTGGGCTTCTGATGGCTGAGTTGCGCACAGTATCAATGTTTGCCTGGTTCTTTGTGACTGCTGCTGGACGTCCACTGTTCCCCTTGTGTGTGCTGTGGACAGTACCCTTGCTCTCAAAGTGCTTGACAAACCTCAGTTATAACATTATTTTTAGGTCCATCACGTGTTTGAACTTTGAACTCGCGGCAGAACCGACGACGGACTGTGACGTACGATTTGGTCTCATACCAGAATTCAACTATCTTGACTTTCTGCTCGGCTGTGAATACCATTTTAGCTAGAACCTTGTAGTTCACTTATGCCAAATGGCATGATACCACCATCACAACCTGAAAAGATAAAGTGTGTATGTTAAAAAATGAAGAAATTACATACATGTGAAATCATTACACTTTTTTTGAATCACCCTGTAAGTTCCTAATGCATTAATAAATATTTTTGTTTTGTTATTGCTCTCTCTGCTGTGATTAAACTTTAAAATGTATCTGCGCCATTGGAAATTAGTATTTTTTCGGAAGGCTTATAAAGGTGGGGGTCATGGTAGGTTTGGTACTACTGAAAGGAGTCACGTACTGGAAAAGTTTGGGAACCGCTTTTTAATAGAGGGTTAATATAACACAGCGTACATTCATAAATTGTATTAATAAGGCACACAGATATTGATTTAGTAAAGGTAATAGGTAAATATATATACAGTATAGACGCAGAAACGAGGATCCACAATACTTTCTCACGATTATGACACTGCCTGTTGATATTACCTAAGTACTCCCTTTGATAAGGTACGTCACTAGTACTTCTTTGAGGTAACACTACGTAGATATATATATATTAAGATATTCACTTAAGTACTTCCCTTAAATTAGGTATATCAGTAGCACTTCTTTGAGGTTACACTGTGTATTGATATTTTGAGGATATTACACTTAAGTATTTCCCTTTTAATAAGGTGTACTTTTTAAAGGTTAAATAGCTTATTAATATATTAAGATATTCACTTAACTACTTCCTTTGAATAAGGTGCGTCACTAATACTTCTTAGAGGTTACACTGCATATTTATAATATTATATAAGTATCACTTAAATACTTCCTTTGAATAAGGTGCGTCACTAGTACTTCTTTGAGGTCACACTGGTTATTATATTGGAGGCACTACTGTACTCTTCTGATGAGGGTCCTGGCCATGGTGGTGGTCCTGACGTGGATGTTGGACAGTGGATGGAACTCGATGAAGAACTCTTGGGTGTTGGGTCTTAAATGTTATGTACAGTCGCGCTAATAAGTCATGTCTCGCCACCAAGTATGTTTTGATCCATAATTGGTATCGGCAATATCTAAGCTTCATATCTAGTGAAATATACAAACATGTTCCAATACTTAACCACCCAATTTAACATCTGACGGACATTAATACAGCACAGAGCAAGCCAAACGTAATGCCAGCTGGGACATGACTTATTAGCGCGACCGTACAATATGCCAGTGCATCTGCAACATATCATTGAGCGAACGTAGAGAGAAGCTCTCTAACTACTCTGACCGTTATAAGAGTTTTGATGCGGAACCTTCCAGTACTCTCGGGTGTTGGGTCTTAAATGTTATGTACAATATGCCAGTGCATCTGTAACATATCATCGGACTAACATAAGAGGGCTGACTTGACACAACGTCTCTTAATTATCCTGACCGTTATAAGAGTTTTTCAGGGACTGAGTGGATGAGGTGATTTTGGGCCTTTTACAGTATACGTACCCCAGAACCAGTGCCTGGGGTTCCGTAACGTAAGGATACTAGATACAAAGTGCCGTTATGCAAAGTAACGGTATCTCGCAGGGTCCTACCCTTCAAAAGCCCAGCCAGTGTGTGAACTTTAAAAAGGTTTTAGAGGTCGGTTTACTACCAGTAAAGCGCTTGACAAATCATCATTCTTTATTGACAGTAAAGCCTGGTAATCAAGGCAGAAAACAGATACTAGGTTGTCTCCAGTGAGATTTAATAACGAATTCCTTTGATGAGCCAAGATCTAAATAATCGTAAATAGATCTTTATAACCAGTGCTATCAGCATTCTATTTAGTTTATACCCAAATCTTCCAGCTGTTATTTACCTTCCAGTGAGGGTAATTAATAGCTTTCCAGGGTGTATTGAAATAACTGTTACAAACTATGACAAACACATTGTAAAATGGAAAATAAACATATATTGTCCTACCACATTTTCCCCCCCAAAAAGTGTTATTAATGAGATATATGCTTATTTAGAAATCTAGCAAAACAGGGTTACAAATAAAGCACTAAATAATTGATACATGATTAACATGTTTACTATGGACTTAACTAAATGGAAGGTATAGCTTTACCTATTCACACATTACAAATTACGAAATCAAAGTATCTTAGATTATGGTGATGATATTAGTTAGTTAGCAGAAAAATACTAATTATTTGAATCAGATTAGCGTAAAAAATATATGTAACATTTGCAACTCTGGTCAAGGGGTATAATGCTGATGCCCAAGTCTGGGTCGAGTATCCAAACGTAGTTGAAGGTAATTCAACCGTTTATGAAGCATAGTTCTTGATTCATAGTTTCATTGCGGGCTGATCCTATCTTGAATTAAATTCTGAAAATGATTTACGACTCGGTATAAAGATTCAAAGATTAAAAATATTAGGCATGATTGATTTCTGTATTATATCAGTTGGTGGTGATTAAAATTATTTCAATTAATCTCCTCTTATTACACTGTAATGACCATGTACAGTAGTGCTAATTAATTCTGATCAATTTTGAAGTCTCGAACTTATTAAATATATATATATATATATATATATATATATATATATATATGTTCTAGTGGAAAAACAGAATAGTTCATTTAGTACTTCTATATATAGAAAGCCAACCTTTACAGGACTTACAACAAAATTTAATTCTAGCATTCCCATACAATATAAGAAAAATCTAATTATTGCTTTAGTCACCAGAGCCTACCATAATTATGTTCGTCTTACATGTCCGTCCACCTCGAATTTGAATTCTTACGTAAAACATTGAAACTTAATGGCTTTCCAATAAATTTCACAAATACCTTGATTGGTAAGCAACTAAATAAATTAACCCGGGAGCTGTGGGGAGACTCTTAAGAGTTCCCCCGGCGGACTGCTGGGAAACTGTTAAGAGCAGAGCTTTTGAACGCGTACCAAAACCGCGCGTTTATAGCCAGGCGGCTGAAAATTGGTGTGGGTATAGTACTACATGTCAACTCTCGACACACCCCGCCAAACGCTCGCCCCGCACTCGTGCAAGCACCACCACGCCAGTAACCACGCACTAGTCATGGAGCCCACACGTCCCTCACGCTCGCTCCCTGATGACACAACCAGTCCTCCTTCTGGTGGTGTTAGCCACCGTGGAAGGCAGAGGGTGGCTGCTAAAGACCCTAGCTACCAGTACGACACGCCCTACAGCTCGGAGGATGAAACACCTGCACCCAAAGCACGAAAAACACGTGCAAGCACGACAAAGGTACAGAGGTCATTGGTGTTTCGGGACACTGCCACCACGACCCAGGCCACTGCAACAACCACTACCACCACCACTGCCACCCCTGCCACCCCTGCCACCAGTACCAGCGACGCAGGAGGCCGCCCTAGGGCTGCAGAACCTGCTGGGGCAGGAAAAATTAAAGGCACGGGCGTAGGGAAGAGAACCCGTACGCCAGCCACAGTGCCCCTACCACCACCACCACCACCAGCCGCCCCTGACCCGGCTGCCCCTGCCGTCCCTACCGCACCTGCTGCCCCTGCCGCCCCTGCTGCCCCTGTCCCTGCCCAAGGAAAAGGGAAGGGGTAGGGGAAGGGGAAAGGGAGAGGGAAAGTGACTGCTGGCCCTGCTGGCCCTGGTGTCCCTGCCGGCTCTGCTGCCCCTGCCGCCCCTGCCGCCCCTGCCGCCCCTGCCCAAGGAACAGAGAGAAGGGCGACAGGCACCACCATCATCTTGCCATCAAGGCCACGCACCACTGCTGCCCCTGCCGCCGCCCCTGCCGCCGCCCCTGCCACCGCCTCTGCTGTCCCTGTCCATAAGACTCCCGGACGTGCTAAAGTGACCCGGAAAACTCTGACACCATCAAAGTATGCCGCCCTGCTGTTTGATGGTGATTCGCAGGGCATTGACAGCCCGGGTTTCGACGACGAAGCCCTAGCACGGGTCCAAGGGTGGGGGGATTTGGGAGTGGACAGTGGGAGTGAGTCCGACGTCGGTGACGATAATGAGGAAGGGCATCGTCTGTCAAGTGAAGAGGAGGGTGATGATGATGCAGTGCTGTATCGCGACCATGGAAGCGATATTTCAGACGATGAAGGCGACGCAGACGACATTCCGATCCCTGGGCTGCCTTCGTTCGATTGGTCTGACGGGGTCAATTTTGTACCTGACGTGCCCCAGTTCAATCCTGGGACGTCAGGAACAACTGAAGACTGGCCCTGTGACGATCAAGCGAACGAAAGCGACTTCTTCCTCGCTTTTTTCGATATGGAGGTAATGACGTACATCGTTGCCCAAACAAACGCCTACTACAGGTGGGTGTTTGGCAGATTGGACGTCCTTTCTCCAAAAGCGAGAATACGAGGGTGGAAGAATTTATGACGTTCTTTGCCTTGTTGTTCCTCATGCCTCTGATCAAGAAGCATGTGTTGCAACACTATTGGAAGCACGACCCTCTCATCGCCACCACAACTTTCAATAAGTTCATGACTCGTGACAGATTTTTGTTGCTGCTATGATTTATGCACTTTGCAGACAACGAAAATCCTAACAGGATTGACAGGATATGGAAAGTTCGGGATGTGTTCACCATGTTGTTGGAGAGGTATAGGAAATACTTTTACCCCTTCCTCAATTTGGTGATTGATGAGTCGCTCGTGCTCTTCAAAGGACGTCTTGTTTTCAAGCAGTATATCCCCTTGAAAAGGCATAGGTTCGGAATCAAGCTCTTCGTTTTGTGTGACTGCGAAACTGGAATAGTGCTTGACATGATCGTGTACACAGGCACTGACATTGACATACCGAAAGCCGCTGCCAATGACCCCATGGGCATGTCAGGTGCCATCGTCAGGAAAATGTTGGCACCTTACCTGGGCAAAGGCCACATCATCTACACTGACAACTGGTATACTTCTCCTGCTCTCTGCCAGTTTCTTCATGACAACCAAACGGGGTCATGTGGGACTGTCAGAAAGACAAGAAGTTTATGCCAAAGTTCACAGGTAATGTCATTCCTCTCACAGATGCCTCCTCCAGTGACACACCTTCAGAAGACGACCTGGCCCAGGAACACCGCGAGAGGCATGTGCGAAGAAGGCGACGAAAGGGGCAGAAATTCAAGCAGCTTGAGAAGTGTGGGAAACTGATAGCCCTGAAGTGGAAGGATAAGCGAGACGTCCACCTGCTTTCCACCGTCCACACAGGTGCCCAGATGGATTCTGGCAAAATCCACTACCGAACCAGGAAGACCATCTACAAGCCCGACATGGTAGTGGACTACACTAAGAACATGCGCCTGGTGGACAAGTCTGACTGTCAGCTGTCAGGCGTTGAGTGTCTGAGGAAGACTGTGAAGGGGTATCACAAGCTCTTCCTCCACCTAGTTGATATCACGATGCTCAACGCCTACAACTTGTGGTTGGTGAAGAAGGATATGTCCCCAAACCAGAAGCTGAAATTCCGGGAGTTCGTGTACAACGTCTCATACCAACTCCTGGAGAAGTATGGCACCACCAGTCACAGACGTACGGCATGGCGTGGGGATCACGTTCCTGACCGCATCCAGCTGGGTGTCGAAAGACACTACCCAATCAACACCGAGATGTTTGGCACTCGTCGCAGGCAGGCGCAGTGCACCGTCTGCAGCACCAGTGTCAGGAAACCCCATGTCACCAAAAGAGTCACCTCAATGTGCGCCGAGTGCAAAGTTCCACTCTGCCTGGGTGACTGCTTCAGGGACTACCACACCTTCAAGAATTATTGAGTGTCGCCCCCTGCCCTGCCCTGCCCTGGACTCGCCCCGTGCCCTGCCCGGGACTCGCCCCCTGCCCTACCCTGCCCTGGACTCGCGCCCTACCTTACCTGACCTGACCTAATTGATCACGCTACCTCATAATGTAACATATATATTATATAATGTATTAGTTCCAAAGATGTCCCTGTGATATAGATTTTACATTATATAATTGTATGTTTCATTATTTAGTTTATAAGTTTCAAAGATTTACATGTAATATGCCTTATTTTTTTAGTATATCAATATATATGTTTGTTATTAGCCTAAGTAATGTGTATATAATTATTTTCTTACCTCAAATGAATTGTACAAAAATAAATATGTTTCAATAAATCCTGTCAAACCTACTAAGATAATAAATAAAACATAAAAAATAAAAATAAACAAGGTCATGTCATTGTATTCTTACAATATGATATATTCTATGAATATTTCATATTGTTTGAATACAATGGCATGATCTTGTAAAAACAATTTTTTATCAAAAAATGTCTAGACAATATAAAACCTTCCCCATAACCCCCTCCTGGATTCGATCCCACTACCCTACCACACTTTGAGTTTTCCAGTCCGCGACCTTACCCACCATGCCACAGGAGCTCATACCAAATATCACTCAAAACTTTGTGTCAACAATCGAAATGACAATATACAAAAAAAAATGAATTATCCCACCAATTTACGTTTGTAAATTGATGGGATTATCAATTATATCATGCCAAGGATTATAAAAGTTTGTCTCTGTCAAGAATTAGTAATTATATAACTTTATTCTGTCAAAAATTGCCCAAACACTCAGCAAAATTGCCCCTCTCAGTGTGACTCCACTCATTTTCACACGGTCAAGCGGTGACCCTTGCCGCTCCTTGATGCTCCACCTACAGCAGCTCTGTCTGGGAACAAAATTGGTATAAATACAATAATGGATAAAATACTCTTCACACATACATTTGTATTGTCTAATATTGTAAATCAAAATTAATAATAACTGTGTGGGTGTCGAAAATTGCTCAACCAGCTTTCTTATGTCTCGCCTACGCGCGTATATTGGATTATACATATTCATGACTGTCATACAAATAATTGCAGTAGGTCTCGAATATACATTTATATTGCATATTACTTGGAAATAAATAAGTATAAGTTTCTCTGGTGGCAATCTACCCTTTCGCAAGTGTAAGGAGACACCAGTCTATATTTAGCCCTCTATCACAAAAGGCAATCTGCCTGTGTTTACTGACCACCCTCGCTGGTGGTCTATAATATAGTACTTTATTTACAGTCAATAGCCTACATGTTTCTGTGGTACTTCACATGTGTCTAAAATGCAATGTCTGCTTGCATAAAAATGCAATTCTGAAGTCCATTTATATGTATGACATACGCATGTCTCAGTTTCTCTCTCTCTCTCTCCATTCCTGACTCATGTTATTGTAGAACTCTTGGTGACAACGAACACCAGACACCTGGTAGACATAAGGTTCAAAATCCCAAGACATCCATACGCCTCGGGCGCCTCCACAATTATCACAAAGCTGGCTATCTATCTAGAGATCTGCCTGCCTTCCTTCTCTCCACGACTCACTCACTCACTCACTCCCTCCCTGCTAGCCTCCCTCCTACCCAGCCACCCCCACCCACCCTTTCAGGCTTCCGTCTGCTAGAAACACATTCACAATTTGAGTAAATATCGCATCAATTGGGCTATATGCGGTATATTCCTTGTTATATGGGACGCCTACATACGTACACGTCTTTATTATAGCATGACAGTGCTCTAAATACAAGATTTACGTGATATTTATGGCGTAACACACCCTCTCCCCCTTTCATTCCCAGCACAACTCACTCAGACCTTGGTTCATGCATAGAAACTCATTGATAATGTGCGTAAATATCGCATGAATTGGTCTATATGCGGTATATATTTTGATATATGGCACGTATACATACGTACAAGTCTGTATTATAGCATGACAGTGCTCTACGTACAAGATATAAGTGATATGTATGGCGTAAACCACACTCTCAGCTCATAAATTGCCGCCAAACCTCCAACACATCTTCATTCCCGCCTAAAAATTCTCTTATAATTCCCTTATATATTACAATTTTTGGTCACTATGAGGCATATTCATTGTTATATGGGTGGCCTACACACGTATACATACTCTAAATAGCCTAAAAGGGCTCAAAAAAGGAGATATACGTGATAATACGCGGTAACTCACCCCCTCCTCCCTCTCCTTCTATCCCCTGGGCGCGTGAACATTCGGCAGGGAAATCTCGCCGCTCGATGACAATCTAGCCGCGCGGTGCCATTCGCTCCACATTTTTCAACTACGGACCGTTCCCCCCCCCCCCTCCAGAATTTTTTTGGGGGGTCAAATATATATGGGCCGATGCACGCAAACATTCCCTACACGATGATGTACTTTTTATCGAAATTGGCAATGGGTCCCAAAATCATCATAGGTGCGCACAGTCTTACCCTGTAGAAAACCCCCTGTGCGCCGCGGAGAGGTTAAGAACCTCCTCAACGCCGATCCTTACAGATCAGAAAGCCATTGTTTATTTCACTATCCCATTTCTAGGCAACAAATCATATTCAATTCGAAATAAAGTCGCTAAATTGATTCATGAACATTACCCGCAAATATCACTGAGAGTGGTATTCAAATCTCCCCAAACTTTGTCTCACTTCTTTAAAATTAAAGACCGAATCCCCGATTCTCTTCAGTCCTCGGTGGTGTACTCCTTTAAATGTACTCGATGCAATACGACTTACCAAGAGACATCTCACAGCCAGGATCTCGGAGCATCGGGGTAGGTCATTTAGAACTAACCGACCTCTTTCAAATCCTTCCTTTTCTGCCCTTCGAAACCACTCTGAATCATCTGATCACCCCATAAAACCCTCCTATTTTTCAATTCTCACAACTGCCCCAAACACAGTCACACGACTCCTATCGGAGACCCTGCTCACCCAGTTACATAAACCCAGCCTGGGTGTGCACGACTCTTCCACTCCTCTACTCTGTTTCTAATATGTAAAGGTTAGTTCTTATATATATGAAAAAAATTGATATTAACTTCGCACCCCCCCCCCCCTCCTTTTATTGCTCACATAATATTTCTTCGTTTCTCCTTTTATTCTTTCACTTTACTAGTTCTAATATGTATTAGGTTATTTTTATAACTATTAATTTTAAGTTTTATTCTAGATTTGTTAAATTTAGTTATTAATAAGAATATTTACTTTAGAAAATTACTCTGTCATTCATATAGGCTTTTATTTCATTTCAGTTCAGGTCTGAAGATGGTTTATGCTTAAACCGAAATGTTACCAAAATAAAGATGTTTTTACCATTGCTGGTGTTGATTTTTATCATCCGACTCCGATTCCCGCAACAAGAGAGTATTGCTTCTATATATATATATATATATATATATATATATATATATATATATATATTATATATACAGGGTGTCCCAGGACAAATGGGGATAACTTTGGGAAATGATGGAAAAAGGTATTCTAAGTCTATAATGTTCTATGAGAAATACTTCATATCTCGACTGGTACAGAGATATTGCTTGTTGAAAATGGCATTTTCTTCAGTATTTCCCCTTAACCCACTGAGCCCCAGCGACGCAGGGTTTGCGTCCACAATATATGTAACGCTAAACCCCAGCGACGCATGGTTTGCGTCCTGGCCGGGCCGTCCCAATTACTCCGGTCCTATGAAACCTAGAGGGCTCAGATTTGTATGGGAACTGTGTAAGTATCCCACGCACCCATGACGATGGTTGAAAACTCTCAAAGTCCAACCATGTGCGCGTGAGCGCGCAAAAACATGTTTTTTGGGGAAATTGCCTTCAATTTTTTACTCTTGTAAAATCCGTTTTCGGGGACTCTGTAGGACCATTTTTGAGCTTTTTGATCGGTTTTTCGTGGTTTTTCCTTCATTCCTACCCATTCGCTATTGTTTCTGGAATAAACAAAAACATCAGAATCGGCTGGTCCTGGGTGGTACATTTATAAATATTTAGCTGGTACTCAGCGGGTTAAGGCCGGCCTAGATGTCCTAGTGCCTACCATGCCTCCATCTAACTGCAATATTATTTTATCATGTTATTATAAAGATGCTATAATTATGTATGTTACAAAATGATTATAGACATATTAGCTCACTTTGGACCAGTTGGAAACTATTTGATATGGACGAGTACATTACAGTGATACAGGGGAGCACATTACATTAACCCTGCTCAGGTAATTTCCCAGAAGTGTGACGTAATTAGCAATGTAGCCCCATATGGTTACCGGCAATTTAAACGGCTCTCACCCGAAACCTAATTAATGGATTTTAAATTTCTTGTTACCAATAGAAACTACAATTAATACTTAATATTATGTTTAGAGCAAATTACACTACTGTAAATATTAAGTCTTTAAAAAAAAAAAAAAAAATAGTGAAAAAAAGGGTCAAAACAAGTGAGGCATATCTCATACATTACATAAGCTGCATTAATTTGGTTGCAGGGCCGTGGAGATCCCCTCCACGGGCTGAGGGTCTTGGGTGACAACAAGGCAGATCTCTGTGGCTAAAAAAAGTTCAATAGGAAGGGGAAGTTTGTAGTACATATTTGGGATTATGGACCCCATATGGCGACCGGACTGGTTGGTACAGGAAAGGGGAGGAGAGAGAGCGGCGGCTCACACCCTCTCCCAGTCGTAGGACGATGCGGACTGACTTCTTGTCTTCAAAATTTCTTGCCATCGGTCTCCGGCCGTGAAATATTCGCGAAAAACCTGTTTTACGCATATTTTTTGGCCCATATGGGGCCAATAAGCCTGAGCAGGGTTAAACATTCAATATTTTTTTAACGGTTAAAATTTGGACTTTTTGCTATAGAACATTTTATACTTAGATTACCTTGTTTCATCATTTCCCAAAGTTATACCCTTTCCTCCTGGGACACCTTGTATATATCATTATAATATCTAAAGATGCACTCTCGGCCCTCTCTGGGCTTAATACTAAGAAGGCGTAGGACCAGATGGTATTCCTCCTGTTGTATTCAAAACTGTTTTTCCGTTTGTTATTTTGTTATAGAATAATGTGAACTTGTGTTTTTATCTGTTAATTAGCACTTGAAGTCTGTAAGTTTTTTTTCAATACACCCTCTATATATATATATATATATATATATATATATATATATTTACAGTATACATATTAGCTCCGATGAAGAAATTGAAACATTCGATGAAGACATCGCCAGCATTCTAGACCACGAAAAACAAAAATATTATACAATGATTATTGGAGACTTGAATGCCAAAGGCGGACAAATTATGATGGGAGAATCATGTATTGGAAAATTTGGAGTAAGCTAACGGAATGACAAGAGAGAAATGTTAGTTAGCTTTACAGACAAATATATTTTTTAGGATAATGAACACTCTCTTCCAACAAGAAAAAGGTCGCAAATGGACCTGGTGAAGTACAAAATTAACAAAAAAGAATGTGACTGACATTATCATTGGAGGCATATAACGACAGTGTTAACAATATCACTGTTATTACTTATTAGTAAGATAACATAGGGAGTGACCATAGAATGGTAGACTGCACAGTAAAGTTAAATTGTAAAACCATAAGACACAACCAAGTTTACAGGAAGACATTTTGCCTAGAGAAAGTTAAAGAGAATACGATGGAGTTTCAACAAGAACTTAACAATAGATCACAAGCTTTCAACAGCAATGAAAATTACATCAACAAAGTAGACGAAAATCTAAAATTAGCAATTAAAAACACCACAGAAACGATAGGGAGCTTAAACATCAGTAAAGAAAGCAAGTACTCTCAAACTACCATAAATCTCAAAAAGAAGAGAAGCAATGCAAATCAAAACAAAAATAAATTAAATATAGAAAACATAACTAAACAAGCTTATCAACAAAATATGACGGGAAGGAGAGAGAACAAAAATCATGGAATTAGTTGAGGAAACTGCTTGGAAAAATAAAAGCCTCAAGGTTGCACAATGTAAACTAGCCTTAGGCAAGCAACAAATGACTTCTCTGAGTGACAGCAATGGTGAAATCATTAACTGAAAGGAACGAATGGTTACACAAGTCAGAGTTCTATGAAAAGTTATATTCTTCAAGTATTTCAGTGCAATCAATTGATTCAACAACATAATCAAGTGATGGCCCACATATTTGTAGATTAAGTTAGTATGGCCGGCCCTTAAAAAATGGAAAGGGGAAAAGCTCCAGGAGATAATGGTATAACAAGTGATATTCTGAAGGATGCAGGAGATGATGGTATAACAAGTGATATTCTGAAGGATGCAGGAGATGATGGTATAACAAGTGATATTCTGAAGGATGCAGGAGATGATGGTATAACAAGTGATATTCTGAAGGATGCAGGAGATGATGGTATAACAAGTGATATTCTGAAGGATGCAGGAGATGATGGTATAACAAGTGATATTCTGAAGGATGCAGGAGATGATGGTATAACAAGTGATATTCTGAAGGATGCAGGAGATGATGGTATAACAAGTGATATTCTGAAGGATGCAGGAGATGATGGTATAACAAGTGATATTCTGAAGGATGCAGGAGATGATGGTATAACAAGTGATATTCTGAAGGATGCAGGAGATGATGGTATAACAAGTGATATTCTGAAGGATGCAGGAGATGATGGTATAACAAGTGATATTCTGAAGGATGCAGGAGATGCTATAACAAGTGATATTCTGAAGGATGCAGGAGATGATGGTATAACAAGTGATATTCTGAAGGATGCAGGAGATGATGGTATAACAAGTGATATTCTGAAGGATGCAGGAGATGATGGTATAACAAGTGATATTCTGAAGGATGCAGGAGATGATGGTATAACAAGTGATATTCTGAAGGATGCAGGAGATGATGGTATAACAAGTGATATTCTGAAGGATGCAGGAGATGATGGTATAACAAGTGATATTCTGAAGGATGCAGGAGATGATGGTATAACAAGTGATATTCTGAAGGATGCAGGAGATGATGGTATAACAAGTGATATTCTGAAGGATGCAGGAGATGATGGTATAACAAGTGATATTCTGAAGGATGCAGGAGATGATGGTATAACAAGTGATATTCTGAAGGATGCGGGAGATGATGGTATAACAAGTGATATTCTGAAGGATGCAGATGATGGTATAACAAGTGATATTCTGAAGGATGCAGGAGATGATGGTATAACAAGTGATATTCTGAAGGATGCAGGAGATGATGGTATAACAAGTGATATTCTGAAGGATGCAGGAGATGATGGTATAACAAGTGATATTCTGAAGGATGCAGGAGATGATGGTATAACAAGTGATATTCTGAAGGATGCAGGAGATGATGGTATAACAAGTGATATTCTGAAGGATGCAGGAGATGATGGTATAACAAGTGATATTCTGAAGGATGCAGATGATGGTATAACAAGTGATATTCTGAAGGATGCAGGAGATGATGGTATAACAAGTGATATTCTGAAGGATGCAGGAGATGATGATATAACAAGCGATATTCTGAAGGATGCAGGAGATGATGGTATAACAAGTGATATTCTGAAGGATGCAGGAGATGATGGTATAACAAGTGATATTCTGAAGGATGCAGGAGATGATGGTATAACAAGTGATATTCTGAAGGATGCAGGAGATGATGGTATAACAAGTGATATTCTGAAGGATGCAGGAGATGATGGTATAACAAGTGATATTCTGAAGGATGCAGGAGATGATGGTATAACAAGTGATATTCTGAAGGATGCAGGAGATGATGGTATAACAAGTGATATTCTGAAGGATGCAGGAGATGATGGTATAACAAGTGATATTCTGAAGGATGCAGGAGATGATGGTATAACAAGTGATATTCTGAAGGATGCAGGAGATGATGGTATAACAAGTGATATTCTGAAGGATGCAGGAGATGATGGTATAACAAGTGATATTCTGAAGGATGCAGGAGATGATGGTATAACAAGTGATATTCTGAAGGATGCAGGAGATGAGGTCCAGCGTAAATTTGCTCAGCTGTTCACCCAATGTTAATGGAAGTGGGATGTTCCAGAAGTTTGTTGCAATGCAAAAGTTACTCTATTTCACATAAAAGGCTGATAAGAAAACTTTCGGCAACTACCGTCACATTATTTTATTGTCAGTTATTTACAATTTGTTCTCTAAAATTCTAACAAATAGGTTAGATCAAATTTTAGCTGAAAATCAATCTTGGGAACAGGCAGGATTCAAAAGTGGATATTCAACCATGGATCACTTGCATTCAATGAACTAGCAAGCTGAGCAAATTTCCGAGTATAACATACCGCTTTGTTTAGCTTTTGTAGACTATGAAAAGGCCTAGCTATAGCAAACATGAACGAGGCATAAATGAAACATACAAAAAACTCTTAGAGAACATATGTGCAAAAGACACCGCACAGAAAAGATACATATTGGGAAAGGAGTTAGGCAGGGAGACACAATCTCACCCAAGCTGTTCACAGCTTGTCTTGAAGGGATTTTCAGGAAGTTTCATGGGAATCAACAGGAATTAATGTAGATGAGGAATACCTAAACCATCTCTGGTTTGCAGATGACATATTCTTAATTTCAGATAAAACAGAAAAGCTACACAAAATGTTCAATTATCTTTATAAAGAAAGTCTCAAAGTAGGCCTAAACATGAACAGGAGAAAAGCCAAAATTATGTACAATAATAAGGCTCAACATAGAGTAATTAGGATTGGTAATGCCATTTTAGAGGAATTAGAATACAATTATCTTGGCCAAGTATTGAAACTAGCTAAAGACAATGAACATGCAATAATAAGGCGAATCACTCTAGGATGGACAGTAGCGGAGCCTAGTGCATTTAAATCTTGTTATATTACAATTTGAAAATATCCCCCATAAAGTTGAAGAAGTGTTTTATATATAGGTGAACTCAACTTCTAAGATAATTATATTACGTAGCGTACCTGTTCTATATTTCGATTCTAAGCGTTTCTTCAAATATAGTCAACGTAAACACACCATATGCATATAATATGATAATGTATCCAGACCAGATGGCTGGAGTAAAGAAGGAAAAAAAACAATTGGACAGGGGAAGAACAAGCGGAGAAGTGAGAAGTACAGTAGAAGACTGAAAGCTCTTAGGCTCAACCAAGGTGCTTCATTGTATGATGATGATGGCTTGAGTAAAGTAGGAAATTGGAGAGTTTTGGAGAGAGGAAGATAAAGTGGAGAAGTGCGAAGTACAGTAGGAGATGAAAAGTTCTCGGGCTCAACCAAGAATGCTCCATTGTCTACAACCATGACAATGCATATATACAGACACCCTGCTCTGGTACAGGTGTAGTTATGTGGTAAACCTTAGTATTGTAGACTTGTATTACACCGCACTAATGTTGGTTGTTATACAGTATTGGCAACTGGTAACCTCTTAGTGCATGTTTCTTTAAACTCAATTGTGGTCTATGTTTAAACAGATATGTTTCTTTCAACTCAATTTTGGTCCATGTTTAAATAGATATTTTCCTAAATAATGATATGGGAATAAATAGGTGTCCTGTATTACATATTAAACATTTGGCAACACATGTCCCCACTAAAAGTTTAATGAACCATCAGCATAAATCCGACCATACATAAACTGCCCAAATAATACTATCCTTGGTTTGAAATGTTTATATGTAATATTTACCAAACAGACTAATGTGTATTAAATAATGTGGCCTCTGTTTCTGCTACGTGAACATAAAGACACAGCGGCGCTCTGTCTGTCTTTACCCTCGCTATATTAAATAATGTGGCCTCTGTTTCTGCTACGTGAACATAAAGACACAGCGGCGCTCTGTCTGTCTTTACCCTCGCTATATTAAATAATGTGGCCTCTGTTTCTGCTACGTGAACATAAAGACACAGCGGCGCTCTGTCTGTCTTTACCCTCGCTATATTTCCACCATATGATTAGTGTAGCTCACCATATTTACCTACGACAACACTGATTATATATAATTAACAATATTGTCATTGCAAGTAGTATGATTGACTAAGGGTGATTTCCACTTGAGGGATTTAGTTCTGGCCCCCTTTCTCCCTCATGTTTAGCCCCATTGCTTTTGATATTTTATGACGATCGCCGCATTAGTTTGGCATTTCTAGGAACTTTCGCCCCATTTCTGTCAATTTTAAGACCTTTTAGTGCCATCTATATTCCGATTCTTCCCTGGCGAGCGATAGCGAGCCTATATTTTAATAGGGACCGGCCTTGGGCCGAGATATTTTTCTACCGAAAAAATTGACACATATGTTTTGAAAGGGGATGTAACTTTAAGCTTGATGGAAGTCTAGGGAACAAACTAAAAACCTCCCCTTAAACAACTAAATTCAGGTTAAGTAACATATATTTCACTCAAACTGTAACCACGTTGGTATAATCACCTTACAAATGTACCTGTGCAAATTAATAGCGGACGATATAAATGAATGTGTATAATAAAGGAAGACACAGTATAAAAGAAACGAATGGGGGAGGTGAGACGAAAAGCAATAAAGCCAGCCAAGTGAATGTTGGACAATAAACAGGAAGACATTGACGTGGATAAAGACACCAGGAACAATACACGAGGAGGAGGAGGAGGAGGAGGAGGGAGGGGGGAGGAGGAGGAGGAGGAGGAGTAGAAGAAACAAAGAAAGAAAACGAGGGTAGTGGAGGGGAAAGGGGGGGGGGGTGAAGGGGGCAAGGAATCTATTGAGTGGCTTGAGAATTGGAGAACAATTACCTTGAATTATATATTGCATCAGACACAAAATACAACTACTCCACTAAGAAGAGCTTAGCAAATTTATATAGTCACTAGTTAAGCTTGACGATATTGTTCATAGAGTTAACCCCTTCTTTACCGGCGACGTATTTGTAATTTTATTGTAGCTATATTTTGACAATTTCGTGCAATTTTAGAAGGATGTGTGGTAGTAAAAAGTGTTAAGTGAGATAGTTCGAAGCCTTTTAACTGCTGGAGACTCTTTATATAATGAATATAAACGTCTGATAGTAGCTAGAATAAAGTTAAAAAGACGTAGCCGGTACAGAAGGGGTTAATGGTGCTACTTTCACTATGTTATGGATTAGGGCATTATTTCCTTTGGTACGCAGAGAGTTAATTGAGGTGTATTCCATATATTCCATTGAGGTGTATTCCATATATTCCATTGAGGTGTATTCCATATTCCATTGAATTCCATATATTCCATTGAGGTGTATTCCATATATTCCATTGAGGTGTATTCCATATATTCCATTGAGGTGTATTCCATATATTCCATTGAGGTGTATTCCATATATTCCATTGAGGTGTATTCCATATATTCCATTGAGGTGTATTCCATATATTCCATTGAGGTGTATTCCATATATTCCATTGAGGTGTATTCCATATATTCCATTGAGGTGTATTCCATATATTCCATTGAGGTGTATTCCATATATTCCATTGAGGTGTATTCCATATATTCCATTGAGGTGTATTCCATATATTCCATTGAGGTGTATTCCATATATTCCATTGAGGTGTATTCCATATATTCCATTGAGGTGTATTCCATATATTCCATTGAGGTGTATTCCATATATTCCATTGAGGTGTATTCCATATATTCCATTGAGGTGTATTCCATATATTCCATTGAGGTGTATTCCATATATTCCATTGAGGTGTATTCCATATATTCCATTGAGGTGTATTCCATATATTCCATTGAGGTGTATTCCATATATTCCATTGAGGTGTATTCCATATATTCCATTGAGGTGTATTCCATATATTCCATTGAGGTGTATTCCATATATTCCATTGAGGTGTATTCCATATATTCCATTGAGGTGTATTCCATATATTCCATTGAGGTGTATTCCATATATTCCATTGAGGTGTATTCCATATATTCCATTGAGGTGTATTCCATATATTCCATTGAGGTGTATTCCATATATTCCATTGAGGTGTATTCCATATATTCCATTGAGGTGTATTCCATATATTCCATTGAGGTGTATTCCATATATTCCATTGAGGTGTATTCCATATATTCCATTGAGGTGTATTCCATATATTCCATTGAGGTGTATTCCATATATTCCATTGAGGTGTATTCCATATATTCCATTGAGGTGTATTCCATATATTCCATTTAATCTATTGAGGCCCTTCATAACCTAAACAACCTCGTTTAATGCAAGGTAGATTACAGTGGATATGGCCGCACCGTAATGAAAGGGTTAAGGGACCCCCCCTAACGTGTTTTTCTCTTTCTCTCCCTCTCTCTTTGGCTTGTATCCTTGCGGCCCCATTCAGCCTACTTTGTTAAGACGTTTACCCCCATTCAGGTGTCAATATTTTCCTGGCGAGCGGTAGCGAGCCATCATATATATATATCGGTATTTGTTTTGACAGCAAGCTAAATTTGTACATTTTTCGATAGAAAAATGTCTCCGGCTTAGCCAGATTTCTCCATACAATGCTGGCTCGCTATCGCTCGCCAGGATGAAATCGACACCTGGATGGGGATAAACGTCTTAAAACAGTCGGCTGAATGGGGCCGAATGGATACAAGCCAGGGAAAGAGAGAAAAGGAGAGAAAGATAAACAAAAAAACGGTAACCCCCCCTTAAGGAAGCTGCGTACAGTCACTTATACAAATGTGTGGACCTCCTGTGTTTTCCTGTTTGCAATTATAACACTCTCAATTGATTTTTGGAGGGCATTTGCTTTTCAATAAATAGTATGCATAGATTGGCAGTTGATGTATAGAAAATGATGTGCATACATTAGCTTTGATATACAGAAAATGATATGCATACATTAGCTTTGATATACAGAAAATGATATGCATACATTAGCTTTGATATATAGAAAATGATATGCATACATTAGCTTTGATATACATAAAATGATATGCATAAATTAGCTTTGATATATAGAAAATGATATGCATACATTAGCTTTGATATACAGAAAATTATATGCATAAATTAGCTTTGATACAGAAAATTATATGCATAAATTAGCTTTGATATATAGAAAATGATATGCATACATTAGCTTTGATATACAGAAAATTATATGCATAAATTAGCTTTGATATATAGAAAATGATGTGCATAAATTAGCTTTGATATATAGAAAATGATGTGCATAAATTAGCTTTGATATATAGAAAATAATATGCATAAATTAGCTTTGATATATAGAAAATTATGTGCATAAATTAGCTTTGATATATAGAAAATGGTGTGCATAAATTAGCTTTGATATATAGAAAATGATGTGCATAAATTAGCTTTGATATATAGAAAATGATGTGTATAAATTAGCTTTGATATATAGAAAATTATGTGCATAAATTAGCTTTGATATATAGAAAATGATGTGCATAAATTAGCTTTGATATATAGAAAATTATGTGCATAAATTAGCTTTGATATATAGAAAATGATATGCATAAATTCGTTTTTATATATAGAAAATGATGTGCATACATTAGCTTTCCCAGAGATATACTTCCAGAATTTGAAATAGGTGAAGTCCACGAATTTATAATTTTATGAGTTACTGTACATTCGCGCTAATAAGTGATGTCTCGGCACCAAGTATGTTTTGATCAATAATGGTATCAGCAATATCTAAGCTTCATGTCTTCATATCGAGTGAAATATACAAACATGTTCCTACACTTACCCACCCTATTCAACATCTGACAGACTTAGATACAGCACAAAGCAAGCCAAACGCAATGACAGCTGGGACATGACTTATTAAGGGGAGGCAGACCGTTTTTCTGGACCCGCTCCTCCCTAATGTTTAGCCCCACTAGTTTTTAGATAATAAAACGTTCGGCCCATTAGCTTGGCGACTTTAACACCTTTCGCCCCATTTTGTTGTCAATTTTAAGACCTTTCGTGCCATTTAGGTGTCGATTATTTCCTTGCGAGCGATAGCGAGCCTGCAATTTTAAGAGGAACCGGACTTCAGCCGGGAAATTTTTCTACCGAAAAATGTACAAATTTATCTTGAAGGAGGGGGGGGGGGTCTAGGGGGTGTTTTTCTAAGCTTGATGGTCTAGGGAGGAAACTTAAAAAAACATATGAATACATGAATTAATAGACCAAACAAACGGTCAGTCTCCCCTTAATACAGGACAGAGCAAGCCAAACACAATGACAGCTGGGTCATGACTTATTAACGCGACCGTACATAATTAAGTCTCCAGAAGATTCCTGGTGGTCGTGTGAGTAATATAACACAGACTGGGGGAGGGAGGAAGAGAGACATGAGGTGTGCCTGTGGAATAGAGAACATGATGGAATAGAGAAAATAATGGATAGAGAAAATGAGGGATAGAGAAAATGAGGGATAGAGAAAATTAGGAATAGTGAAAATGAGGAATAGAGAAAATGAGGAATAGAGAAATTGCGGGAATAGAGAAAATGAGGGAATAGAGAAAATGAGGGATAGAGAAAATGAGGAATAGTGCAAATGAGGGAATAGAGAACATGAGGAATAGAGAACAAAAGGGATAGAGAAAATGAGGGAATAGAGAAAATGAGGAATAGAGAAAATGAGGAATAGAGAAAATGAGGTATAGAGAAAATGAGGGATAGAGAAAATGAGGGATAGAGAAAATGAGGAATAGTGCAAATGAGGGAATAGAGAAAATGAGGAATAGAGAACATGAGGAATAGAGAACAAAAGGGATAGAGAAAATGAGGGAATAGAGAAAATGAGGTATAGAGAAAATGAGGGAATAGAGAAAATGAGGGAATAGAGAAAATGAGGTATAGAGAAAATGAGGGATAACAAAAAATAGGGAAAGATTAGGGATAAAAGAAGGACAAATGATGGACAGGAGGTCAAACGAGGGTTAAGGGGAGATGGGGCGTCTTTCTGGACCCCTTTCTCCCTCGTGTTTAGCCGCATTAGTTTGCAGATGTTAACACGTTCGGCCTATTGAGTTGGTGATTTTAACACACTTCGCCCCATTTTAGGATCTGTCGTGCCATTTAGGTGTCGATTTTTTCCTGGCGAGCGTTAGCAAGCGTAACATTTTAAGAGGAACAGGCCGGGACATTTTTCTACCAAAAAATGAAAAACAAATCTTGAAGGGGGTCTAGGGGGTATTTTGTTTAAGCTTGATGGAGGTATAGCGAGGATACTAAGAACTACAGGAACACATTATATAATTTAAAAAAAACCCGGCCCATCTGAAGAAGGAAGTAAGACAGGAAGGAGAGGAAGAGATGAGATGGAGGAGGAAGAAGGACGAGAAGAAGACTGAGCATGAAGAGGAAATAAGTATGGACAGAATAAGGAAACATGAAAGGAATGACAAAGCAAGAGAAAAAATGGGAGATGGGAGGACAATATGAGAGAGAAAAGGGAGGCTAGAAGAAAACAAAATACTTATATATAATGTTTACAAGAATACTCAACCAATCCTAATACATTGCAGACCATGAAATGTAGCTTAGTAATTTTATAGTTGTATCTAGCTATCTATTTACTCAGGCCCATTCCCCATTTTGTTTTCTATTTGTTTTTTCTTGTTTGTTTTCTTTTCTTTTTTGTATCGGAAAAAATATAACTGCAAACAACTGCTCCGGAATCACGGACCCAAGTGTTTATCATTAACCCCGCGTAAAGGTCGAACTCGACTACAACAATCACCATGCATGAGTTTGCTTCTTTGTGTATATTATCCGTTGCACATGCTCATAAATATAGATATGCAAATGCGTGATGGATTGAAATTGTACAAAGCAAATCAAGCAAGAACAGGTCTAGAGACCCCTCTAGGCTGCTTGTCCTCCAAAACACTGAGGATCAAGTGTTCAAACAATGGTTTAGAGTGGGTAAGGGAAATTTAGAAAGGGAACTACTGCCCTGGACCTAATGTCCGTGGCATGATTAGGGTGTTAGTAGGGGACAGATGGGTTAGTAACATACCGCAATTATATGTGATCTTTCGTATATCTGCGAAAAAAGAGAGTAACATCTTAGTAATACATATATGCAATAATCCTTGATGAATCTGAGAGGGGAATAACATATAGTTATTCATTTACAAACACAGTCAGTCGCGGGTTTGATGCAAGATATTTGTCTATGTGAAGTTTAAAAGAATCAACGGTGCTGCAGTCTATAACGTATCGGGGAAGCCCATCCTATAACGTATCGGGGAAGCCCATTCCACAAGTTGACAACTCTATTGAAGAAGAAATGCTTAGATTTGTGTGAGTTAAATGATTTACCAATAATTTTGTAACTGTTTCCCCGCGTGTAATTAGATTGGTCGATAGTGAAGTACTTACTACTGTTCATATTGTCGATGCCTTTGATGATTTTGAACACTTGAATTAAGTCGCCTCTTAATCTGCGCTGGGTTAAAGATAATAGATTTATTTCTCTAACACGTCGTTCCTCATATCATCCTATGGCTAGGTATAATTTTGGTAACTATGTTGTACTTGGTCTAGCTTGTCTATATATTTTTGGTAATAAGGGCACCAGGATTGAACGCAGTATTCCAGAGGAAGGGGAGGACTAAGGAATTGTAAAGAGTCAGGATAACTTCTTTGGATTTATGCTCACTTAGTGCCCTCGTACTAGATATATCCAGAGTTTACAAAGTCCAATGCCTTTAAAGTTGACTTATCAGGCCCTAAACTAATGAGCGGGATGCCTGGCTTTTAATTCTTAGTGCAAGGTTCGAAACCCCGTTGGGATAAAACAAATATTTGTGCACTATAATTCCATGTGGGGGCGAACTATAATCAGCCTAATATATTTTCCTACCAGTATGGGATGTTTGAGATAACTTTATATACAAATATATATATATAATATTTATGCTGCCAGGCACTATTATGCTGCCAGGCACTATTATGTTGCCAGGCACTATTATGCTGCCAGGCACTATTATGCTGCCAGGCACTATTATGCTGCCAGGCACTATTATGCTGCCAGGCACTATTATGCTGCCAGGCACTATTATGCTGCCAGGCACTATTGTGCTGCCAGGCACTATTGTGCTGACAGGCACTATTGTGCTGCCAGGCACTATTGTGCTGCCAGGCACTATTGTGCTGCCAGGCACTATTGTGCTGCCAGGCACTATTGCGCTGCCAGGCACTATTGCGCTGCCAGGCACTATTGCGCTGCCAGGCACTATTGTGCTGCCAGGCACTATTGTGCTGCCAGGCACTATTATGCTGCCAGGCACTATTATGCTGCCAGGCACTATTATGCTGCCAGGCACTGTTATGCTGCCAGGCACTATTATGCTGCCAGGCACTATTATGCTGACAGGCACTATTATGCTGCCAGGCACTATTATGCTGCCAGGCACTATTATGCTGCCAGGCACTATTATGCTGCCAGGCACTATTGTGCTGCCAGGCACTATTGTGCTGCCAGGCACTATTGTGCTGCCAGGCACTATTGTGCTGCCAGGCACTATTGTGCTGCCAGGCACTATTGTGCTGCCAGGCACTATTGTGCTGCCAGGCACTATTGTGCTGCCAGGCACTATTGTGCTGCCAGGCACTATTGTGCTGCCAGGCACTATTATGCTGCCAGGCACTATTATTCACATTATGAAAGGCCAGCCCAGCGCCAGCAGAACACCACGGGAGTCGGATAAGAAAGCCTTCATCCGGGTATTAAGGGGGGTCACCGTTTTGTTTTCTCTTTTTCTCTCCTTTTCTCTCTTTCCCTGGCTTGTATCCATTCGGCCCCATTCAGCCAACTGTTTTAAGGCGTGTATCCCCATCCAGGTGTCAATTTCTTCCTGGCGAGCGATAGCGAGCCAGCATTGTATGGGGAAATCCGGCTTCGCCGGAGACATTTTTCTATCGAAAAATTTACAAATCTAGCTTGCTGTCAAAACAAAAACATAGATATACTGGCTCGCTACCGCTCGCCAGGAAAATATTGACACCTGGATGGGGTAAACGTCTTAAAACAGTAGGCTGAATGGGGCTGAATGGATTCAAACCAAAGAGAGAAGGAGAGAAAGAGAAAAAAAGCGAGGTGGGCTCCCTTAATTGTTTCTGTAACAGAGTCATAATTGGGTCTTAACTAGTCTCGCCATTATCTGCAACTTCCAGACAACTGGAATATGACCCAGAGTGAGAAGGCTTTAGAGGGACTCTGACAATGACCTTGTAACCCCTTCCGTACCGGCGACGTTGCTTTTATTTAATTTCAGCTACATATAGACGATTTAATGAAGACAGGAAGAATATATGGTAGCTAGAAGGATTAAATGAGATAATCTGCAGCCTTTTAATGGGTAGATAGCCTTCCTAAGCTGAACAAAATAGTCTATTAGTTTGGAGAATATAATGAAGAGTACATGACCGGTACAGAAGGGGTTAAGTTCATTCATTTATGCTGTTGACATGTCTTTATTAAATAAGGGATAAGTTTGGTCCTGACAAGTACGTAGAACATAACTGGCTTTCCACACAATAAAATGTATCCATTTTGTTATTGTTACTTATTTATTGCATTATATATATTTTGTTTAAATATTGCTATTGATAAAACAACAATATTATATAAGAAACATCTGGCAAAAGCTTGAGTTAAGGGAGGTCACCTGGTTTTTTCTCTTTCTCTCCTTTTCTCTCTTTTTCTGTCTTGTATCCATTCGGCCCCATTCAGCCAACTGCTTTAAAAGTTTATCCCCATCCAGTTGTCGATTTCTTCCTGGCGAGCGACAGCGAGCCAGCATTGTATGGAGAAATCCGGCTTCGCCGGAGACATGATTCTATCGACAATTGTACAAATTTAGCCTGCTGTCAAAACACATAGAAACAAATATACTGGCTCGCTACCACTCGCCAGGAAAAAATCGACACCTGGATTGAGGTAAACGTCTTAAAACAGTAGGCTGAATGGGGGCGAATGGATACAAGTCAAAACATGAGAGAAAAGGAGATAAAAAAGCAGATTACCCCCCTTAAATCAAAATCGGATTGTAACAAGTAAACAGCTAGGTAATTCGCTTAAATATCAGTGCTTTCCTAACAAATATCAGTGCTTTCCTAACAAATATCAGTGCTTTCCTAACAAATATCAGTGCTTTCCTAACAAATATCAGTGCTTTCCTAACAAATATCAGTGATTTCCTAACAAATATCAGTGCTTTCCTAACAAATATCAGTGCTTTCCTAACAAATATCAGTGCTTTCCTAACAAATATCAGTGCTTTCCTAACAAATATCAGTGCTTTCCTAACAAATATCAGTGCTTTCCTAACAAATATCAGTGCTTTCCTAACAAATATCAGTGCTTTCCTAACAACTATTAGTGCTTTCCTAACAAATATCAGTGCTTTCCTAACAACTATTAGTGCTTTCCTAACAAATATCAGTGCTTTCCTAACAAATACATGGACGTAGAATTATGTAAACTAGTGAGTAAACAATAATTATGTGATATGAGATAAAGGTAGGAAAGCTACTGATGACAAAATCAGAGCTGTATATAGGCAGTATATTATTATGTTCCTTCCAACAACCAACTATACTCCTAAAATCGATTAATGAAATTTACAAACACATGTGGCAGTCCGTGGATTCGAACCCAGGACGCTCACACCGAAAATCAACACCTTATGCATCGCACCACGAAGACAGTTTGAGATTACAAGAACTATAAATATGTTTTACTACATTATATATAGTTTATTGCAGCGAAACGCAAAAGTATTTATACGAATCAAACTGTTCAATATATATCTCCTCTGGTGTGTTTGATGAATGTTTTCAGAGAGAGAGAGAGAGCGAGAGTGAGAGAGAGAGAGAGTGAGAGTGAGAGAGAGTGAGAGAGATAGAGAGAGAGAGGGAGAGAGAGAGAGAGAGAGAGAGAGAGAGAGAGTGAGAGTGAGAGAGAGAGAGAGATAGAGAGAGAGAGAGAGAGAGAGAGAGAGAGAGAGAGAGAGAGAGCGAGAGTGAGAGAGAGAGAGAGAGAGAGAGAGAGAGAGAGAGAGAGAGAGAGAGTGAGAGAGATAGAGAGAGAGAGGGAGAGGAAGAGAGAGAGACAGAGAGAGAGAGAGAGAGAGAGAGAGAGAGAGAGAGAGAGGGGGAGAGGAAGAGAGAGAGAGAGAGAGACGTTGGCATTGGCCCACCAGCTCTGCACATGTGAAATTTGATGAACATTCATTGGTAATTTTGGGAAATTATTATATTTTCTATTGTCACCTTTGACCTTGAACTTTGACCTTAACCTTTATAATATGTATCAAAAATTATATTAACATAACACCAATAGTACCAGCAACTATTGTAGTGAAAATTAAGATAGTTGAATTAAACCTTAAAACTATGACTTTGACCTATGAGCTAAAAAAAAAAAAAAAAAAAAAAAAAAAATGTCCGTCGCATTGACCAACTGGATATACCTGTGAAATTTGGTATAACTCCGTTGGACGGTGTCGAGGAGTTAGCCTCCCTGGTGGTGCACAGCGGGATGAGTGAGTATGATACCACTCGACTTATCCAGAGTTGATAACACTATATAAACAATGAAATGATTGTTTCTTAAACAATAGTCCACATATTAATGGGAATTTAGATATAGGCCGGGAAAGGAAACTGTTTAGGCATATAATGCATGTATGTACTAAAGCACATACCGCATAGTTGGGGATGGCTGATTCGAGACAGAGTTTGAACAGAAACAACATTTAAAGTTCAAATTCTTAGGGTTTGGGACAACTTTCACGTTCCCTCACCCCTTTCTCTGTCTCGTCTGATAGGTTAATTTGATAAGGGGAGGAGGATTCCTAGCCTACCCGCTCACGAAGTAGGAAAAATAGTACAGGTAAGGAGACAGACATAAACGGGCTAAGGTTGAGTAGATTATGCCAAACCTCACTCTGGACAGGACCAGCCATATCATGCGATAAAATAATATTGTATTGGTCATTGATATATATAAAAAACTGCCTTTGGTTCCACCCTTACGTATGATTGTTGTTGAATAATGCAGCATGTAAAATACCTTGCATTTATCTTCAAGTTTACTAATACTTTCTTCGCTACTTGTTCGCCATGTCTTTGTTTTACATATTTTTTTTTTTTTGAGTTTCTCTAGAATCTAGATGATGAACACTAATATCCTGACTACAATGGAATGGTTAGACATTTTTGTTTTGCTTAACAGGAAATGATCTATTTGCGTTAAATAATATGTACTTAAACTTTCTAACTAATAAAGATATTTTCAGAAAATACTTTCGATATAATTGAAGTTGTCTTGTTGTGTAGTTCTTCCATTGCATCTTTCTCATTGCAATCACTCTATTTTGAAATACTTCTAAAATGAAACTTTAACTCCAAATTGAAACATCTCTTTTCTAAATTATAATTCAAAGTATGCATAAGAATATAATATTAACCAATAATCATTCATCTTTCAGCTATTACATATTTCCTACATAATATGTAAATGCATTCAAAACGTTGGTGTTTAATATATTTACCTCTAAACTCTTATTTATATATTCTATATTCCTTTTCCATAGAGATACATTTCCTAAGTTCACCTTAGTCCCCAACACTGCTCATGCTTTGCGTTCTCTGCATTCGCCTTTCCCAATGTTTTCTAGCAACCTTTCCTAATTTAAATATTGTATTCTCCTGTTTATATACCCGTGCCATCCGGATTAAATGTACTACCAATATTTATCGCAATATTCTCTAACCATGCTTGACGTAAGGTTTCCTTTTATATATTCTTTGTTTTTAACTCTCCTGTCTTCACCTTTCTCGTTACCTTCCAACCTTCTTCCCTCCCCTCATATCTCTGCAGTTCCTCTCACGCCTCGCATCACAACTCTGTTAGGCAAGATGGTCTCGCTTTTCTCTCTGTTCCACCCTCGTTCTCCTTGCATCTACCTCAGTTTTATTTTGCCTTTAGTTAAATATTTCAACGTCATTGTTTGGCTTCCCTTGGTCCCATTTACCGCCCTTTCCCATTCCCAAATGTCTTCTCTCTCCTTCTTGCCAACTCATATTTATTATTCCACAACGTCATTCGTCGCAGTACCCTCCATTCTCACATTTTGCATTTGAATCTCATTACTTTCCGATCATATTTTCTGACCACATTAAAACATTTAAATAATTTTGGACTTTGACTCTGCAGGTCAAGATATTTAAAAATGTTATTAATACTTGTTTAATTTAGGACGAATTATAAACTGTTATTAATATGTTTAGAAGATATGCCTACGATATTCAATGTTAGTTTTATTCAGCAGTGGTTCATGCCTTTCCTACCCATTGCCATCATGATTATCACATTCAAACCCTAATATCTCACTTCGTATACTCTCACTGCCAGTGAATGTAAAATAGTTATTATAATATCTACGAATGTTTATCTTTCTCCAAAACTATATATTTATCTACTAAATATAAGTACTGTATTTGCATATATTTGTGTATTGATTTACTGGCTAGTACATTTTACTGTGAAATATAATTTATATCAATGTATTGACCACAAAGATTGTGTATTTATATCATATAATTTATATACCACAAAGATTGTGTATTTACATATATCTCCAACTAGGCTATATGCTAGTCTTACATTCACACTTCGATATATTCCTAATATTCTGCTATTAAATATTATGTTACCAATATGTCTTGCACAACGCCCCTCAACATTGTATTAAATATTATGTTACCAATATGTCTTGCACAACGCCCCTCAACATTGTATTAAATATTATGTTACCAATATGTCTTGCACAACGCCCCTCAACATTGTATTAAATATTATGTTACCAATATGTCTTGCACAACGCCCCTCAACATTGTATTAAATATTATTTACCAATATGTCTTGCACAACGCCCCTCAACATTGTATTAAATATTATGTTACCAATATGTCTTGCACAACGCCCCTCAACATTGTATTAAATATTATGTTACCAATATGTCTTGCACAACGCCCCTCAACATTGTATTAAATATTATGTTACCAATATGTCTTGCACAACGCCCCTCAACATTGTATTAAATATTATGTTACCAATATGTCTTGCACAACGCCCCTCAACATTGTATTCCAATGTGTCTTTATATTTTCGTTGTTTTCCTAATTTCAAGAAATTGCTCTCCTCATTAATACCCAATTTCATCCGTTATAAACTAACTAATATTCATTCTCGCAAATAGTTTCTATATATGCTTACCTATGTGTTGTATATTGGCCATCTATTAATTGACTTGCGTATTATTTTATTCTGCATACTTTATCAAAATGTTGTATCCATGCTTACGTAAACGTTCCCTTCATATTTTCCTTTGGCTCATAACTCTCCTGTCCACACCTTTCTTGTTACCTTCCAACCTTCAACCCGCCCCTCATATCTTTGCAGCCCTTCTCTCTCTCTCTCTCTCTCTCTCTCTCTCTCTCTCTCTCTCTCTCTCTCTCCTCGTTACCTTCCAACCTTATTCCCTCCCATCATATTTCTGCAGCTCCTCTCACGCCTCACATCACAACACTGTCTCACAAGATGCGCTTTTTGTTCTTGTTTTTGTTTTTTCAATTTAGGTTTTCTCCTCTTTCCCCTTACATGCTGCTCATATTTATTATCTGCCTAACTTTTGTTGTTTGATCTTCCTTTCCCCATGGGAGAATTTCATGAGCTAAAAATAAGCAAATACCGAAGCAATAACTATAGCAGTATTAGTTATTTTATCGTGGATTAATTATAAGATTGTGGTACCTCTATCATTATTAGGTGCACATAGGGGAGCATGGTTTCATGCCAGAGAGAAGCACTACATATGAAATGTTTGCCCTGTAGGTGTTGATGGAGAAGTACAGAAAAGGACATAAGGAGTTGCATTGTATGTTTGTGGATTTAGATAAAGCTTATGTCAGAAGAGCTGTGGTATTGTAAGAGGAAGTCGGGAGTGGCAGAGAAGTATGTAAAGATGGTGCAGGATATGTATGAGGATAGTGTGACAGCGGTGAAATGTGCAGCAGGAATGACGGATGGTTTCAAGATGGAGATGGATTAGGCCTACATCAAGGATCACTCTGAACCCTTTTGTTACGACCGGGGCTACGAATAAAACAAGGGCACTTAATGATTGGAATAGTAATATGGCACAATGCAACAACGGTACGCTAGATCCAAACCCTTGAACTTATATGCCGGCGAACAAAAACACCTATACCCTCCAAAGTTAATCTGCGATAATGGGGTATCCTTACCTGGGCATAAATGTACTCTACTTCAGGCTAACGCACACTGGTATAGCCTGATAACAAACAAGATGCAAGTTACGTTAAAATGCATAAAAGGGAAGCTATGGAAAGATAAATTAAATCACTGCAAGATTTAATACAATAAAAAGATGCTTCAATACAGTTACTCTAAACAACAATAAACTCTTCACTCCTATCTGAAAGAAAGTGAAGTATAGTCCTACAGCATAGACCTGGAAACTTCTGAAGAAAGTCTGATGCTCATAAGATGCTCGTATCTTAAATTATATAACGGCCGGAGGCAGGACACCATACTTGTAGACTGAATAACTAAAAGATAGGACATATAATGTTAACTGACACGAGAATATTATAAATGCGCAACGGCAGTAATGCTCGACACTAAAAGAAATACTTCCTCATCAACGAAACAGCCTGCTATGGTTGTGCAACTCAACAACAACCTAGACTAATAAATGCCGTGAATAATAATGCATACATATCATAAAGAGCTCATGTCCTAACTAGTGTCTGCTCGGAGAATAAAGTCTATCTGGGATATCAAAGTTAGGAAACTGTGGCTGAGCAAGACTGGCTCATAGCCTAGCGTTGTCCTTAAGGCGGTATGATTAAAGTTACGTTAATGACGGGGATGCTCTCTTGGTAGATCCAGATCTCAAGTATCTGGTTCTACCCTGGCGATCCCTCTAAAGTCAAGCAGAGAGGCAGCACTGTGTTCTAAGGTAGTAGGCAAATGCCCTCTTACAACACGATGCTGCACTCGCAAAAGGCACAACCAAAAGGACAATCTAATCTACCACAGAAACCGTCGAAGTCGTGTAGGTATAAGCAAACCATACACACATCGCTGATAACGATAACAGAAGCCTTATCCCAGTCTAGCATTAAATAACCCAGCAGAGCACTAAATCAATAATGGAGACACACACCGAGTTCTTAACCTCTACTAACTAAGAACCCTCAAACCTATTCTAAGTACATGTAAATATCTCAGAGAGCGACGCACATAATACGATGGGCCGATATGAAATCGTGTGCAGAACCCAAAGGGAGTGTTGTGACGTTAAAAGATTAGAGGAATGAAAGAGAAGAAGTTGAGGAAGAGAGATAGTATCAGAATGGTGGAGATATGGTGGACAGTGGTAACAAGGATGTTCGTCATGTGCGTCCCTAGCCTGCTCTGAAGAAGGCAGCTCCTGTGGACCCACATGCACACAGGAGCCCATAAAGACGCGGTGGTCGGCCAATCACGGGCCGAGACGTCACAAGGCAGCAGGTGTCACGTGACACAGCCAAACCCACCAGCCAATAACAAGGCGTGGGAAGGCATGCGCGCATGCCTCCGAGCGGGGGAGGCATCACATGTATACGCACGCACACACTACTACCTCACTGCCTATATTGTTCTCTCTCCTTAACTATATATAATGCATGTTATATTCTATTCATAGTATAAAATACTTCCTGTTGTCACAGACGAAAATAAAGACCACCACTGGACTGTCAGTAACAATGCAAGTACTATGAAAGAAAGAACAACATTCTCTGATAACTGTAGCCCACTTCACTGCCCTGGCGAGCGCTAGCGGCTAACGGGAGGCGATTCTGCCAACGCTGGTAGGCGTCACACCCCGCCCAAGATATAGGACGCTCAACATTAGGCGAGCACTATATCTGACAAGGCAGAATGCCGACAGGACCCGCCACAACCAGCCACTCCGCCAGAAATGAAATGCAAAGCTCAATCATCAATAAAACAACATTTTAGCATAAATAAAATCTTATAACCCCTCCCAAACATAATAGTATAATTTTATCCTGCTATGCTCCCAGAGCGAGCTACACAGAGCCCAGCCTACTAAGTGAAAGACACGTTCAACTTAAGGACTTTAGCTATAACATTGGCAACTTACAATTAACTATCAAAAGAAAGAGTTTTTATGTGATTTTTTTTATTTAATTTTAATGTTGTTTTTGACGGCTGCTCTACAGGGGCAAGCCTGATTTTTCTCCACTCTCAACAAACTCTGACTGAACGGCGAGGGTTCTCCTGCAAACAAACCCTCCCGTGACAAACAATCAGCCAAAACATTATCAGTGTCCTTAGCATGCCAGACATCCAACTTGTGTCCCGGCAGCAAAACAACACTTGGCACTGATAAACTGCCCAGTTCATCACGAGACTGGCACTTCTCTTCGCTCTTTCCGGCAACAGGGCCTGCCAATAACCTTTCACTAGCTCTACCTTCGTGACGAGCGAGGCAGCCACGATGCGGTCTATGGTGTCGTCAACTCTAGGTAATGGATAGGCGTCTGTCAGGGATAATGCTTCCACACTCTTGCAATTACCATCCACACGGATCTTGCCATTCAACCACTCACGATATCCTTTATCCCTCAGACCCTTTTTCCCCATGTCGTCTAGCTCTGTTTTCACGACAGGCTGTTGAGCTGGATTTATACGGTAGGGAATTAACTTGAACCTTGCACTGTCTCCAGCCTCCATGTCGGATTCTACCCCCTACATCAGGCCTGGAGAAGCAACAAACATGCGGATGCACTGCCACAATCTAGTAAACAACTTATCTCGCAGAACAACATGCCTAGTGCCCTCCCACAACCCAGCCGAGACCGCAGCTTCTAACCTGTAGTCTCCCGCCTTCTCCACCTTCGTCTCTAGAACAGCCAGGTCATGAGAGGGACAATCAGTACCACCTGTGCAGTCACTCCCATAGTTCATTATTGCTAAGGTTTCCCCGCCGATACCGTACATGCGCACCCCCGCATTCCTTGCGACTACATCTGCCTGCACAGCATCACCGCTTTTAGCGACAAGGCCTGATACAGTCGGTCTATGGTAGGGCTGTTGCATTCAACTAGAGCAGCATTGGGAGGCTATGCGACGACCGGGAACATCCATTCCACAGCCAACCTTACCAATCTGCTCAATGTCCTCCTTCTGACCACCACCCTTGGCAGCAATGGGTCGACCTTGACCTGGCAACCATGCCAAAGCCTCGTCGCCCACCTTGAACCACCGAAACAACGAGGCTAACGGTCTATAACTATTCAAGTGACCTGCCTGCGGAACATCTTGCACCGCCTGAGTTGTGAGGCTCGGGTGCTCGGCACGACCAGTGGGGTATGAACCGAGCTGGTGCTGGAGCGCTGCACACTGCTGCTCAGGCAGGTGCTCTAGCGCTTCCACAGCCACCAGACTCGTCTCCCCCGCCGAGGCATGACAATCCCAACTCTCCTCCACCTGTGCCCTACTGCCCCCCTCTCCTTCTCCTCCTTGGCCGCTGCAGACCAACGCAGGGACAGTAGGCTGTTCAGGTGGTTGCCTCACAAACTCCTCCAACAGGTTCACATGACATGTTTCCCCGTCCTCGTGTTCGATAGCCCCGTTCCCACAACTCTCCTCCAACTGGAAACTACTCTGTCATGGAGTGCCATCACGCCCAACCATGTCACTTGGTTCTGACAGGTTCTGGGGCCACTCCGGAGCTCACCTCTGGGTCAAGTACTAAGTCACTAAGGAGAGCCGCTGGAGCAAAACTCACAAAACTCCCAACTTTAGCTTTCTCCGTCTTACCGTTCCTCCGCTGCTCTAGAGACTGAGGAGTAGGCTGTGACACTTTGGATGCACGAGATCGGGTGACAACACACGCCCTCTGCTGTCGTTGACACCTCTCGACCAACTCCTGCCCCTCCCTACTCACGTCGGCCGCCCTCTCGGCACCGACTAAGGGTGGAACCTCACAAGCAGGTACCGCAAAGTCGTTGCCGAAAAGAAGGTCGACGCCCTCTACTGGCAGTTTCTCCACGATTCCGACATCCAACTCTCGTGTCACACCTTCTACCTCCAGCTCCACTCGGACCAACGGGTATGACTTTGTAGCATTGATACCCTGCACCACAACTACCCGTGTCGCGTTTATAGGTTTGCCTGTAAAGTTTTTCATCAATGTCAAGGAAGCACCGGTATCACGCAAAAATTCTACTCCATGCTTGCAACCAGCCCAACTCACGCAGCCGCGCCCTCTATGGTCACAAAATGTATCCCGGACAGGTGTCAAGCCTTCCGGATACTTCTGCACTGGCAGTGCTCCAGCCTCTGAACATTTACCCCGGGCAAACGCAGACGACTTCAAAGACACTCCAATATTGCGAGACAAAGACACGACTGCTGTAGGTAGCTTGCTAGGACAGGATCGTGCAAAATGCCCCTTCTCGTGACAATGAAAACACTCTAACTCCCCCTTGGGCTTCCCTTGAGGTGGGGAAGGGCCCGAACCCTTCTTAAACGGGATGGTATTAGGTTTATGGTCAGACTTAATATCATTGCTCTTGTTGTTATTGTTATGTGGTGTATCACTGACTCGGGGGGGTGGGGGGGTGGGGAGGGGGGGGGGGTGGTGGAGTGTTGCGCTTCTTGTTACCTGCATCGTTCTGTTGTGCAGAGCCGCACCCACGAATCAGCGATAGCCTATGGTCAGCCATCTCAGCTGCCTCCTGTAGAGTTTTATGGTTTTTCTCTTTGAGGTTCAAAGTCCGGTCGCCGCCTGTGCACTTGAAAAATTGCTCTAGAAGGACTAACTGCTCAAGCTTGAACCACCGAAACAACGAGGCTAACGGTCTATACCTATTCAAGTGACCTGCCTGCGGAACATCTTGCACCGCCTGAGATGTGAGGCTCGGGTGCTCGGCACGACCAGTGGGGTATGAACCGAGCTGGTGCTGGAGCGCTGCACACTGCTGCTCAGGCAGGTGCTCTAGCGCTTCCACAGCCACCAGACTCGTCTCCCCCGCCCACTGCTCCGCCGAGACATGACAATCCCAACTCTCCTCCACCTGTACCCTACTGCCCCCCTCTCCTTCTCCTCCTTGGCCGCTGCAGACCAACGCAGGGACAGTAGGCTGCTCAGGTGGTTGCCTCACAAACTCCTCCAACAGGTTCACATGACATGTTTCCCCGTCCTCGTGTTCGATAGCCCCGTTCCCACAACTCTCCTCCAACTGGGAACTACTCTGTCACGGAGTGCCATCACGCCCAACCATGTCACTAGGGGTGACAGGTTCTGGGGCCACTCCGGAGCTCACCTCTGGGTCAAGTACTAAGTCACTAAGGAGAGCCGCTGGAGCAAAACTCACAAAACTCCCAACTTTAGCTTTCTCCTTCTTACCGTTCCTCCGCTGGTCTAGAGACTGAGGAATAGGCTGTGACACTTTGGATGCACGAGATCGGGTGACAACACACGCCCTCTGCTGTCGTTGACACCTCTCGACCAACTCCTGCCCCTCCCTACTCACGTCGGCCGCCCTCTCGGCACCGACTAAGGGTGGAACCTCACAAGCAGGTACCGCAAAGTCGTTGCCGAAAAGAAGGTCGACGCCCTCTACTGGAAGTTTCTCCACGATTCCGACATCCAACTCTCGTGTCACACCTTCTACCTCCAGCTCCACTCGGACCAACGGGTATGACTTTGTAGCATTGATACCCTGCACCACAAATACCCGTGTCACGTTTATAGGTTTGCCTGTAAAGTTTTTCATCAATGTCAAGGAAGCACCCGTATCACGCAAAAATTCTACTCCATGCTTGCAACCAGCCCAACTCACGCAGCCGCGCCCTCTATGGTCACAAAATGTATCCCGGACAGGTGTCAAGCCTTCCGGATACTTCTTCACTGGCAGTGCTCCAGCCTCTGAACATTTACCCCTGGCAAATGCAGACGACTTCAAAGACACTCCAATGTTGCGAGCCAAAGACACGACTGCTGTAGGTAGCTTGCTAGGACAGGATCGTGCAAAATGCCCCTTCTCGTGATAATGAAAACACTCTAACTCCCCCTTGGGCTTCCCTTGAGGTGGGAAAGGGCCCGAACCCTTCTTAAACAGGACGGTATTAGGTTTATGGTCAGACTTAATATCATTGCTCTTGTTGTTATTGTTATATGGTGTATCACTGACTCGGGGGTGGGGGGGTGGAGTGTTGCGCTCCTTGTTACCTGCATCGTTTCGTTGTGCAGACCCGCACCCACGAATCAGCGATAGCCTACGGTCAGCCATCACAGCTGCCTCCTGTAGAGTTTTAGGGTTTTACTCTTTGAGGTTCAAAGTCAGGTCGCCGCCTGTGCACTTGAAAAATTGCTCTAGAACGACTAACTGCTCAAGCTTGAACCACCGAAACAACGAGGCTAACGGTCTATAACTATTCAAGTGACCTGCCTGCGGAACATCTTGCACCGCCTGAGTTGTGAGGCTCGGGTGCTCGGCACGACCAGTGGGGTATGAACCGAGCTGGTGCTGGAGTGCTGCACACTGCTGCTCAGGCAGGTGCTCTAGCGCTTCCACAGCCACCAGACTCGTCTCCCCCGCCGAGGCATGACAATCCCAACTCTCCTCCACCTGTGCCCTACTGCCCCCCTCTCCTTCTCCTCCTTGGCCGCTGCAGACCAACGCAGGGACAGTAGGCTGTTCAGGTGGTTGCCTCACAAACTCCTCCAACAGGTTCACATGACATGTTTCCCCGTCCTCGTGTTCGATAGCCCCGTTCCCACAACTCTCCTCCAACTGGAAACTACTCTGTCATGGAGTGCCATCACGCCCAACCATGTCACTTGGTTCTGACAGGTTCTGGGGCCACTCCGGAGCTCACCTCTGGGTCAAGTACTAAGTCACTAAGGAGAGCCGCTGGAGCAAAACTCACAAAACTCCCAACTTTAGCTTTCTCCTTCTTACCGTTCCTCCGCTGCTCTAGAGACTGAGGAGTAGGCTGTGACACTTTGGATGCACGAGATCGGGTGACAACACACGCCCTCTGCTGTCGTTGACACCTCTCGACCAACTCCTGCCCCTCCCTACTCACGTCGGCCGCCCTCTCGGCACCGACTAAGGGTGGAACCTCACAAGCAGGTACCGCAAAGTCGTTGCCGAAAAGAAGGTCGACGCCCTCTACTGGCAGTTTCTCCACGATTCCGACATCCAACTCTCGTGTCACACCTTCTACCTCCAGCTCCACTCGGACCAACGGGTATGACTTTGTAGCATTGATACCCTGCACCACAACTACCCGTGTCGCGTTTATAGGTTTGCCTGTAAAGTTTTTCATCAATGTCAAGGAAGCACCGGTATCACGCAAAAATTCTACTCCATGCTTGCAACCAGCCCAACTCACGCAGCCGCGCCCTCTATGGTCACAAAATGTATCCCGGACAGGTGTCAAGCCTTCCGGATACTTCTTCACTGGCAGTGCTCCAGCCTCTGAACATTTACCCCGGGCAAACGCAGACGACTTCAAAGACACTCCAATGTTGCGAGCCAAAGACACGACTGCTGTAGGTAGCTTGCTAGGACAGGATCGTGCAAAATGCCCCTTCTTGTGACAATGAAAACACTCTAACTCCCCCTTGGGCTTCCCTTGAGGTGGGGAAGGGCCCGAACCCTTCTTAAACGGGTCGGTATTAGGTTTATGGTCAGACTTAATATCATTGCTCTTGTTGTTATTGTTATGTGGTGTATCACTGACTCGGGTGGGTGGGGGGGTGGAGTGTTGCGCTCCTTGTTTCCTGCATCGTTCCGTTGTGCAGACCCGCACCCACGAATCAGCGATAGCCTATGGTCAGCCATCTCAGCTGCCTCCTGTAGAGTTATAGGGTTTTTCTCTTTGAGGTTCAAAGTCAGGTCGCCGCCTGTGCACTTGAAAAATTGCTCTAGAAGGACTAACTGCTCAAGCTTGAACCACCGAAACAACGAGGCTAACGGTCTATAACTATTCAAGTGACCTGCCTGCGGAACATCTTGCACCGCCTGAGTTGTGAGGCTCGGGTGCTCGGCACGACCAGTGGGCTATGAACCGAGCTGGTGCTCTAGCGCTTCCACAGCCACCAGACTCGTCTCTCCCGCCCACTGCTCCGCCGAGACATGACAATCCCAACTCTCCTCCACCTGTGCCCTACTGCCCCCCTCTCCTTCTCCTCCTTGGCCGCTGCAGACCAACGCAGGGACAGTAGGCTGCTCAGGTGGTTGCCTCACAAACTCCTCCAACAGGTTCACATGACATGTTTCCCCGTCCTCGTGTTCGATAGCCCCGTTCCCACAACTCTCCTCCAACTGGGAACTACTCTGTCACGGAGTGCCATCACGCCCAACCATGTCACTAGGGGTGACAGGTTCTGGGGCCACTCCGGAGCTCACCTCTGGGTCAAGTACTAAGTCACTAAGGAGAGCCGCTGGAGCAAAACTCACAAAACTCACAACTTTAGCTTTCTCCTTCTTACCGTTCCTCCGCTGGTCTAGAGACTGAGGAATAGGCTGTGACACTTTGGATGCACGAGATCGGGTGACAACACATGCCCTCTGCTGTCGTTGACACCTCTCGACCAACTCCTGCCCCTCCCTACTCACGTCGGCCGCCCTCTCGGCACCGACTAAGGGTGGAACCTCACAAGCAGGTACCGCAAAGTCGTTGCCGAAAAGAAGGTCGACGCCCTCTACTGGAAGTTTCTCCACGATTCCGACATCCAACTCTCGTGTCACACCTTCTACCTCCAGCTCCACTCGGACCAACGGGTATGACTTTGTAGCATTGATACCCTGCACCACAACTACCCGTGTCGCGTTTATAGGTTTGCCTGTAAAGTTTTTCATCAATGTCAAGGAAGCACCCGTATCACGCAAAAATTCTACTCCATGCTTGCAACCAGCCCAACTCACGCAGCCGCGCCCTCTATGGTCACAAAATGTATCCCGGACAGGTGTCAAGCCCTCGGATACTTCTTCACTGGCAGTGCTCCAGCCTCTGAACATTTACCCCTGGCAAATGCAGACGACTTCAAAGACACTCCAATGTTGCGAGCCAAAGACACGACTGCTGTAGGTAGCTTGCTAGGACAGGATCGTGCAAAATGCCCCTTCTCGTGATAATGAAAACACTCTAACTCCCCCTTGGGCTTCCCTTGAGGTGGGAAAGGGCCCGAACCCTTCTTAAACAGGACGGTATTAGGTTTATGGTCAGACTTAATATCATTGCTCTTGTTGTTATTGTTATATGGTGTATCACTGACTCGGGGGTGGGGGGGTGGAGTGTTGCGCTCCTTGTTACCTGCATCGTTCCGTTGTGCAGACCCGCACCCACGAATCAGCGATAGCCTACGGTCAGCCATCACAGCTGCCTCCTGTAGAGTTTTAGGGTTTTACTCTTTGAGGTTCAAAGTCAGGTCGCCGCCTGTGCACTTGAAAAATTGCTCTAGAAGGACTAACTGCTCAAGCTTGAACCACCGAAACAACGAGGCTAACGGTCTATAACTATTCAAGTGACCTGCCTGCGGAACATCTTGCACCGCCTGAGTTGTGAGGCTCGGGTGCTCGGCACGACCAGTGGGGTATGAACCGAGCTGGTGCTGGAGCGCTGCACACTGCTGCTCAGGCAGGTGCTCTAGCGCTTCCACAGCCACCAGACTCGTCTCCCCCGCCGAGGCATGACAATCCCAACTCTCCTCCACCTGTGCCCTACTGCCCCCCTCTCCTTCTCCTCCTTGGCCGCTGCAGACCAACGCAGGGACAGTAGGCTGTTCAGGTGGTTGCCTCACAAACTCCTCCAACAGGTTCACATGACATGTTTCCCCGTCCTCGTGTTCGATAGCCCCGTTCCCACAACTCTCCTCCAACTGGAAACTACTCTGTCATGGAGTGCCATCACGCCCAACCATGTCACTTGGTTCTGACAGGTTCTGGGGCCACTCCGGAGCTCACCTCTGGGTCAAGTACTAAGTCACTAAGGAGAGCCGCTGGAGCAAAACTCACAAAACTCCCAACTTTAGCTTTCTCCTTCTACCGTTCCTCCGCTGCTCTAGAGACTGAGGAGTAGGCTGTGACACTTTGGATGCACGAGATCGGGTGACAACACACGCCCTCTGCTGTCGTTGACACCTCTCGACCAACTCCTGCCCCTCCCTACTCACGTCGGCCGCCCTCTCGGCACCGACTAAGGGTGGAACCTCACAAGCAGTACCGCAAAGTCGTTGCCGAAAAGAAGGTCGACGCCCTCTACTGGCAGTTTCTCCACGATTCCGACATCCAACTCTCGTGTCACACCTTCTACCTCCAGCTCCACTCGGACCAACGGGTATGACTTTGTAGCATTGATACCCTGCACCACAACTACCCGTGTCGCGTTTATAGGTTTGCCTGTAAAGTTTTTCATCAATGTCAAGGAAGCACCCGTATCACGCAAAAATTCTACTCCATGCTTGCAACCAGCCCAACTCACGCAGCCGCGCCCTCTATGGTCACAAAATGTATCCCGGACAGGTGTCAAGCCTTCCGGATACTTCTTCACTGGCAGTGCTCCAGCCTCTGAACATTTACCCCTGGCAAATGCAGACGACTTCAAAGACACTCCAATGTTGCGAGCCAAAGACACGACTGCTGTAGGTAGCTTGCTAGGACAGGATCGTGCAAAATGCCCCTTCTCGTGATAATGAAAACACTCTAACTCCCCCTTGGGCTTCCCTTGAGGTGGGAAAGGGCCCGAACCCTTCTTAAACAGGACGGTATTAGGTTTATGGTCAGACTTAATATCATTGCTCTTGTTGTTATTGTTATATGGTGTATCACTGACTCGGGGGGGTGGAGTGTTGCGCTCCTTGTTACCTGCATCGTTCCGTTGTGCAGACCCGCACCACGAATCAGCGATAGCCTACGGTCAGCCATCACAGCTGCCTCCTGTAGAGTTTTAGGGTTTTACTCTTTGAGGTTCAAAGTCAGGTCGCCGCCTGTGCACTTGAAAAATTGCTCTAGAAGGACTAACTGCTCAAGCTTGAACCACCGAAACAACGAGGCTAACGGTCTATAACTATTCAAGTGACCTGCCTGCGGAACATCTTGCACCGCCTGAGTTGTGAGGCTCGGGTGCTCGGCACGACCAGTGGGGTATGAACCGAGCTGGTGCTGGAGCGCTGCACACTGCTGCTGCTCAGGCAGGTGCTCTAGCGCTTCCACAGCCACCAGACTCGTCTCCCCCGCCGAGGCATGACAATCCCAACTCTCCTCCACCTGTGCCCTACTGCCCCCCTCTCCTTCTCCTCCTTGGCCGCTGCAGACCAACGCAGGGACAGTAGGCTGTTCAGGTGGTTGCCTCACAAACTCCTCCAACAGGTTCACATGACATGTTTCCCCGTCCTCGTGTTCGATAGCCCCGTTCCCACAACTCTCCTCCAACTGGAAACTACTCTGTCATGGAGTGCCATCACGCCCAACCATGTCACTTGGTTCTGACAGGTTCTGGGGCCACTCCGGAGCTCACCTCTGGGTCAAGTACTAAGTCACTAAGGAGAGCCGCTGGAGCAAAACTCACAAAACTCCCAACTTTAGCTTTCTCCTTCTTACCGTTCCTCCGCTGCTCTAGAGACTGAGGAGTAGGCTGTGACACTTTGGATGCACGAGATCGGGTGACAACACACGCCCTCTGCTGTCGTTGACACCTCTCGACCAACTCCTGCCCCTCCCTACTCACGTCGGCCGCCCTCTCGGCACCGACTAAGGGTGGAACCTCACAAGCAGGTACCGCAAAGTCGTTGCCGAAAAGAAGGTCGACGCCCTCTACTGGCAGTTTCTCCACGATTCCGACATCCAACTCTCGTGTCACACCTTCTACCTCCAGCTCCACTCGGACCAACGGGTATGACTTTGTAGCATTGATACCCTGCACCACAACTACCCGTGTCGCGTTTATAGGTTTGCCTGTAAAGTTTTTCATCAATGTCAAGGAAGCACCGGTATCACGCAAAAATTCTACTCCATGCTTGCAACCAGCCCAACTCACGCAGCCGCACCCTCTATGGTCACAAAATGTATCCCGGACAGGTGTCAAGCCTTCCGGATACTTCTTCACTGGCAGTGCTCCAGCCTCTGAACATTTACCCCGGGCAAACGCAGACGACTTCAAAGACACTCCAATGTTGCGAGCCAAAGACACGACTGCTGTAGGTAGCTTGCTAGGACAGGATCGTGCAAAATGCCCCTTCTTGTGACAATGAAAACACTCTAACTCCCCCTTGGGTTTCCCTTGAGGTGGGGAAGGGCCCGAACCCTTCTTAAACGGGTCGGTATTAGGTTTATGGTCAGACTTAATATCATTGCTCTTGTTGTTATTGTTATGTGGTGTATCACTGACTCGGGTGGGTGGGGGGGTGGAGTGTTGCGCTCCTTGTTTCCTGCATCGTTCCGTTGTGCAGACCCGCACCCACGAATCAGCGATAGCCTATGGTCAGCCATCTCAGCTGCCTCCTGTAGAGTTATAGGGTTTTTCTCTTTGAGGTTCAAAGTCAGGTCGCCGCCTGTGCACTTGAAAAATTGCTCTAGAAGGACTAACTGCTCAAGCTTGAACCACCGAAACAACGAGGCTAACGGTCTATAACTATTCAAGTGACCTGCCTGCGGAACATCTTGCACCGCCTGAGTTGTGAGGCTCGGGTGCTCGGCACGACCAGTGGGCTATGAACCGAGCTGGTGCTCTAGCGCTTCCACAGCCACCAGACTCGTCTCTCCCGCCCACTGCTCCGCCGAGACATGACAATCCCAACTCTCCTCCACCTGTGCCCTACTGCCCCCCTCTCCTTCTCCTCCTTGGCCGCTGCAGACCAACGCAGGGACAGTAGGCTGCTCAGGTGGTTGCCTCACAAACTCCTCCAACAGGTTCACATGACATGTTTCCCCGTCCTCGTGTTCGATAGCCCCGTTCCCACAATTCTCCTCCAACTGGGAACTACTCTGTCACGGAGTGCCATCACGCCCAACCATGTCACTAGGGGTGACAGGGTCTGGGGCCACTCCGGAGCTCACCTCTGGGTCAAGTACTAAGTCACTAAGGAGAGCCGCTGGAGCAAAACTCACAAAACTCCCAACTTTAGCTTTCTCCTTCTTACCGTTCCTCCGCTGATCTAGAGACTGAGGAATAGGCTGTGACACTTTGGATGCACGAGATCGGGTGACAACACACGCCCTCTGCTGTCGTTGACACCTCTCGACCAACTCCTGCCCCTCCCTACTCACGTCGGCCGCCCTCTCGGCACCGACTAAGGGTGGAACCTCACAAGCAGGTACCGCAAAGTCGTTGCCGAAAAGAAGGTCGACGCCCTCTACTGGCAGTTTCTCCACGATTCCGACATCCAACTCTCGTGTCACACCTTCTACCTCCAGCCCCACTCGGACCAACGGGTATGACTTTGTAGCATTGATACCCTGCACCACAACTACCCGTGTCGCGTTTATAGGTTTGCCTGTAAAGTTTTTCATGAATGTCAAGGAAGCACCCGTATCACGCAAAAATTCTACTCCATGCTTGCAACCAGCCCAACTCACGCAGCCGCGCCCTCTATGGTCACAAAATGTATCCCGGACAGATGTCAAGCCTTCCGGATACTTCTTCACTGGCAGTGCTCCAGCCTCTGAACATTTACCCCTGGCAAATGCAGACGACTTCAAAGACACTCCAATGTTGCGAGCCAAAGACACGACTGCTGTAGGTAGCTTGCTAGGACAGGATCGTGCAAAATGCCCCTTCTCGTGATAATGAAAACACTCTAACTCCCCCTTGGGCTTCCCTTGAGGTGGGGAAGGGCCCGAACCCTTCTTAAACAGGACGGTATTAGGTTTATGGTCAGACTTAATATCATTGCTCTTGTTGTTATTGTTATATGGTGTATCACTGACTCGGGGGTGGGGGGGTGGAGTGTTGCGCTCCTTGTTACCTGCATCGTTCCGTTGTGCAGACCCGCACCCACGAATCAGCGATAGCCTACGGTCAGCCATCACAGCTGCCTCCTGTAGAGTTTTAGGGTTTTACTCTTTGAGGTTCAAAGTCAGGTCGCCGCCTGTGCACTTGAAAAATTGCTCTAGAAGGACTAACTGCTCAAGCTTGAACCACCGAAACAACGAGGCTAACGGTCTATAACTATTCAAGTGACCTGCCTGCGGAACATCTTGCACCGCCTGAGTTGTGAGGCTCGGGTGCTCGGCACGACCAGTGGGGTATGAACCGAGCTGGTGCTGGAGCGCTGCACACTGCTGCTCAGGCAGGTGCTCTAGCGCTTCCACAGCCACCAGACTCGTCTCCCCCGCCGAGGCATGACAATCCCAACTCTCCTCCACCTGTGCCCTACTGCCCCCCTCTCCTTCTCCTCCTTGGCCGCTGCAGACCAACGCAGGGACAGTAGGCTGTTCAGGTGGTTGCCTCACAAACTCCTCCAACAGGTTCACATGACATGTTTCCCCGTCCTCGTGTTCGATAGCCCCGTTCCCACAACTCTCCTCCAACTGGGAACTACTCTGTCATGGAGTGCCATCACGCCCAACCATGTCACTAGGTTCTGACAGGTTCTGGGGCCACTCCGGAGCTCACCTCTGGGTCAAGTACTAAGTCACTAAGGAGAGCCGCTGGAGCAAAACTCACAAAACTCCCAACTTTAGCTTTCTCCTTCTTACCGTTCCTCCGCTGATCTAGAGACTGAGGAATAGGCTGTGACACTTTGGATGCACGAGATCGGGTGACAACACACGCCCTCTGCTGTCGTTGACACCTCTCGACCAACTCCTGCCCCTCCCTACTCACGTCGGCCGCCCTCTCGGCACCGACTAAGGGTGGAACCTCACAAGCAGGTACCGCAAAGTCGTTGCCGAAAAGAAGGTCGACGCCCTCTACTGGCAGTTTCTCCACGATTCCGACATCCAACTCTCGTGTCACACCTTCTACCTCCAGCTCCACTCGGACCAACGGGTATGACTTTGTAGCATTGATACCCTGCACCACAACTACCCGTGTCGCGTTTATAGGTTTGCCTGTAAAGTTTTTCATCAATGTCAAGGAAGCACCGGTATCATGCAAAAATTCTACTCCATGCTTGCAACCAGCCCATCTCAGGCAGCCGCGCCCTCTATGGTCACAAAATGTATCCCGGACAGGTGTCAAGCCTTCCGGATACTTCTTCACTGGCAGTGCTCCAGCCTCTGAACATTTACCCCGGGCAAACGCAGACGACTTCAAAGACACTCCAATGTTGCGAGCCAAAGACACGACTGCTGTAGGTAGCTTGCTAGGACAGGATCGTGCAAAATGCCCCTTCTCGTGACAATGAAAACACTCTAACTCCCCCTTGGGCTTCCCTTGAGGTGGGGAAGGGCCCGAACCCTTCTTAAACGGGACGGTATTAGGTTTATGGTCAGACTTAATATCATTGCTCTTGTTGTTATTGTTATATGGTGTATCACTTACTCGGGGGGGGGGGGGGGGGGGAGTGTTGCGCTCCTTGTTACCTGCATCGTTCCGTTGTGCAGACCCGCACCCACGAATCAGCGATAGCCTACGGTCAGCCATCTCAGCTGCCTCCTGTAGAGTTTTAGGGTTTTACTCTTTGAGGTTCAAAGTCAGGTCGCCGCCTGTGCACTTGAAAAATTGCTCTAGAAGGACTAACTGCTCAAGCTTGAACCACCGAAACAACGAGGCTAACGGTCTATAACTATTCAAGTGACCTGCCTGCGGAACATCTTGCACCGCCTGAGTTGTGAGGCTCGGGTGCTCGGCACGACCAGTGGGGTATGAACCGAGCTGGTGCTGGAGCGCTGCACACTGCTGCTCAGGCAGGTGCTCTAGCGCTTCCACAGCCACCAGACTCGTCTCCCCCGCCCACTGCTCCGCCGAGACATGACAATCCCAACTCTGCTCCACCTGTGCCCTACTGCCCCCCTCTCCTTCTCCTCCTTGGCTGCTGCAGACCAACGCAGGGACAGTAGGCTGCTCAGGTGGTTGCCTCACAAACTCCTCCAACAGGTTCACATGACATGTTTCCCCGTCCTCGTGTTCGATAGCCCCGTTCCCACAACTCTCCTCCAACTGGGAACTACTCTGTCACGGAGTGCCATCACGCCCAACCATGTCACTAGGTTCTGACAGGTTCTGGGACCACTCCGGAGCTCACCTCTGGGTCAAGTACTAAGTCACTAAGGAGAGCCGCTGGAGCAAAACTCACAAAACTCCCAACTTTAGCTTTCTCCTTCTTACCGTTCCTCCGCTGCTCTAGAGACTGAGGAATAGGCTGTGACACTTTGGATGCACGAGATCGGGTGACAACACACGCCCTCTGCTGTCGTTGACACCTCTCGACCAACTCCTGCCCCTCCCTACTCACGTCGGCCGCCCTCTCGGCACCGACTAAGGGTGGAACCTCACAAGCAGGTACCGCAAAGTCGTTGCTGAAAAGAAGGTCGACGCCCTCTACTGGCAGTTTCTCCACGATTCCGACGTCCAACTCTCGTGTCACACCTTCTACCTCCAGCTCCACTCGGACCAACAGGTATGACTTTGTAGCATTGATACCCTGCACCACAACTACCCGTGTCGCGTTTATAGGTTTGCCTGTAAAGTTTTTCATCAATGTCAAGGAAGCACCCGTATCACGCAAAAATTCTACTCCATGCTTGCAACCAGCCCAACTCACGCAGCCGCGCCCTCTATGGTCACAAAATGTATCCCGGACAGGTGTCAAGCCTTCCGGATACTTCTTCACTGGCAGTGCTCCAGCCTCTGAACATTTACCCCGGGCAAACGCATACGACTTCAAAGACACTCCAATGTTGCGAGCCAAAGACACGACTGCTGTAGGTAGCTTGCTAGGACAGGATCGTGCAAAATGCCCCTTCTCGTGACAATGAAAACACTCTAACTCCCCCTTGGGCTTCCCTTGAGGTGGGGAAGGGCCCGAACCCTTCTTAAACGGGACGGTATTAGGTTTATGGTCAGACTTAATATCATTGCTCTTGTTGTTATTGTTATGTGGTGTATCACTGACTCGGGGGGGTGGGGTGTTGGGGGGGGTGGAGTGTTGCGCTCCTTGTTTCCTGCATCGTTCCGTTGTGCAGACCCGCACCCACGAATCAGCGATAGCCTATGGTCAGCCATCTCAGCTGCCTCCTGTAGAGTTATAGGGTTTTTCTCTTTGAGGTTCAAAGTCAGGTCGCCGCCTGTGCACTTGAAAAATTGCTCTAGAAGGACTAACTGCTCAAGCTAGGACCACCGAAACAACGAGGCTAACGGTCTATAACTATTCAAGTGACCTGCCTGCGGAACATCTTGCACCGCCTGAGTTGTGAGGCTCGGGTGCTCGGCACGACCAGTGGGCTATGAACCGAGCTGGTGCTGGAGCGCTGCACACTGCTGCTCAGGCAGGTGCTCTAGCGCTTCCACAGCCACCAGACTCGTCTCTCCCGCCCACTGCTCCGCCGAGACATGACAATCCCAACTCTCCTCCACCTGTGTCCTACTGCCCCCCTCTCCTTCTCCTCCTTGGCCGCTGCAGACCAACGCAGGGACAGTAGGCTGCTCAGGTGGTTGCCTCACAAACTCCTCCAACAGGTTCACATGACATGTTTCCCCGTCCTCGTGTTCGATAGCCCCGTTCAAAGACACTTCAATGTTGCGAGCCAAAGACACGACTGCTGTAGGTAGCTTGCTAGGACAGGATCGTGCAAAATGCCCCTTCTCGTGATAATGAAAACACTCTAACTCCCCCTTGGGCTTCCCTTGAGGTGGGGAAGGGCCCGAACCCTTCTTAAACAGGACGGTATTAGGTTTATGGTCAGACTTAATATCATTGCTCTTGTTGTTATTGTTATATGGTGTATCACTGACTCGGGGGGGGTGGTGGAGTGTTGCGCTCCTTGTTACCTGCATCATTCCGTTGTGCAGACCCGCACCCACGAATCAGCGATAGCCTATGCCTCCTGTAGAGTTTTAGGGTTTTTCTCTTTGAGGTTCAAAGTCAGGTCGCCGCCTGTGCACTTGAAAAATTGCTCTAGAAGGACTAACTGCTCAAGCTCTCCGAACGTCGTCACCTTCTCTGACCTCAGCCAATTTCTCAATGCATCAGACAGTTCCCGGGCATGTTCTAGAAAAGTGCACTCACGACCCTTCGTAACACCCCGGAACTTCAACCAATATTTCTCTGGTTGTAACTCGTACGCCTGCAGAACAGCTTCCTTCAGTACCTCATAATCGATGCAAGACTCTAAGGGCAACGCATCATATGCCTTGAGTCCTTTGCCAACCAATCTAGAGGAAACAAGGGCTGCCCACTTAACCTCGGGCCATTGGTGCTCCCGGCACTTCTTCTCAAAACGCATAAAACATTCGGAGACACCCAACTCGTCAAATACAGGGACTAACTTGAGAAGGTGCGATAAAGACTGATCAAGACCTCAATTCCCAGCACCGAGACGCTGCCCAGTCGACTCCACCCGAGACTTCTCAAGCTCTATGTCTGCACAGTACATGGTCTTTCTCTCCTCAGCCTGAATCCTGAGCTCAGCCTCTCGCTGCCGTTGCTCGAGCTCAGCCTCATGCTTTCGTTGCTCAAGCTGAATCTTAGCCATCGCAAGCTCAGATTCCCGCTGCTGCTTCATCTTAGCCATCTCAAGCTGGAAGATCATATCTGCAGTTAAACCTTGAGGAGGAGGAGATGCAACAATTGGAGACCCACCCAGTGACAAACCACGCTGCCAGTGACTATCGGCCTGCGGGAACGTACCCGTCTCCGGAGCCCGAGGGGGCGCCATGGTATGAGTCGAGTGGAATGGGGGCTGGGCCGAACGTGCCCCAGCTCCCGCTCCACCCGAAGCCCCACGTACCCCGCCGAGCACCCAGGCCACCAGGTTACCTCTCGACATGCTGCTAGTGCCCACATGCCCCATGACCGTGGCCAAACACTGGAGACCATACCGATCAATCCCCGACACCCGGTTAGCAGTAATAGGCATCTCCAGAAACTTCCTTGCATCCTCCTCACTAGTTATAAGTCTAATGCCTTCTAACAAACCCCGCTGCTGCACCTCAGAGTCTGTTTCCCATACTGTGTCCTCCCCGTACATAGATCCGTCGTTCGACATAGTGTCCACCGAAAATTCTCAACGTTTATAAAAAAAAAAAAATACCTAACTCTCATGTAGCACTATTCACTCAAAAATATAAAATGCTCGAAGACAACTCAAGTGCTATACTACGTTGCCAAAAAAAAATCCACGTGTCCAAAATATTCCTCAAAAAACAAATGTCCAACAATCCTGCAATTCTTTCTTAGATACCAGGCAAGGTCATTATTTGTTATTACTGCAATAATCAACAAATGGATCCTGGTTTCTACTAAAATAAGATACTGGACAAGTTCACCATTTGTTACGACCGGGGCTACAAATAAAACAAGGTCACTTAATGATTGGACTAGTAATATGGCACAATGCAACAACGGTACGCTAGATCCAAACCCTTGAACTTATATGCCGGCGAACAAAAACACCTATACCCTCCAAAGTTAATCTGCGATAACGGGGTATCCTTAACTGGGCATAAATGTACTCTACTTCAGGCTACCCCACACTGGTATAGCCTGATAACAAACAAGATGCAAGTTACGTTAAAATGCATAAAAGGGAAGCTATGGAAAGATAAATTAAATCACTGCAAGATTTAATACAATACAAAGATGCTTCAATACAGTTACTCTAAACAACAATAAACTCTTCACTCCTATCTGAAAGAAAGTGAAGTATAGTCCTACAGCATAGACCTGGAAACTTCTGAAGAAAGTCTGATGCTCATAAGATGCTCGTATCTTAAATTATATAACGGCCGGAGGCAGGACACCATACGTGTAGACTGAATACACTAAAAGATAGGACATATAATGTTAACTGACACGAGAATATTATAAATGCGCAACGGCAGTAATGCTCGACACTAAAAGAAATACTTCCTCATCAACGAAACAGCCTGCTATGGTTGTGCAACTCAACAACAACCTAGACTAATAAATGCCGTGAATAATAATGCATACATATCATAAAGAGCCCATGTCCTAACTAGTGTCTGCTCGGAGAATAAAGTCTATCTGGGATATCAAAGTTAGGAAACTGTGGCTGAGCAAGACTGGCTCATAGCCTAGCGTTGTCCTTAAGGCGGTATGATTAAAGTTACGTTAATGACGGGGATGCTCTCTTGGTAGATCCAGATCTCAAGTATCTGGTTCTACCCTGGCGATCCCTCTAAAGTCAAGCAAAGAGGCAGCACTGTGTACTAAGGTAGTAGGCAAATGCCCTCTTACAACACGATGCTGCACTCGCAAAAGGCACAACCAAAAGGACAACCTAGGCTACCACTGAAACCGTCGAAGTCGTGTAGGTATAAGCAAACCATACACACATCGCTGACAACGACAACAGAAGCCTTATCCCAGTCTAGCATTAAATAACCCAGCAGAGCACTAAATCCATAATGGAGACACACACCGAGTTCTTAACCTCTACTAACTAAGAACCCTCAAACCTATTCTAAGTACATGTAAATATCTCAGAGAGCGACGCACATAATACGATGGGCCGATATGAAATCGTGTGCAGAACCCAAAGGGAGTGTTGTGACGTTAAAAGATTAGAGGAATGAAAGAGAAGAAGTTGAGGAAGAGAGACAGTATCAGAATGGTGGAGATATGGGGGACAGTGGTAAAAAGGATGTTAGTCATGTGCGTCCCTAGCCTGCTCTGAAGAAGGCTGCTCCTGTGGACCCACATGCACACAGGAGCCCACAAAGACGCGGTGGTCGGCCAATCACGGGCCGAGACGTCACAAGGCAGCAGGTGTCACGTGACACAGCCAATCACGAGGCGTGGGAAGGCACGCGCGCGAGCCTCCGAGCGGGGGAGGCAGTACATGTATACGCACGCACACACTACCACCTCACTGCTTATATTGTTCTCTCTCCTTAACTATATACAATGCATGTTATATTCTATTCATAATATAAAATACTTCCCGTTGTCACAGACGAAAATAAAGACCACCACTGGACTGTCAGTAACAATGCAAGTACTATGAAAGAAAGAACAACATTCTCTGATAACTGTAGCCCACTTCACTGCCCTGGCGAGCGCTAGCGGCTAACGGGAGGCGATTCTGCCAACGCTGGTAGGAGTCACACTATCTTGTTTGCAATGATGATGGACAGGCTGACTGGTGAGATTAGACAGGAGTCTCCATGGACATTGGACAATGATTGTAGATGACATTGTGATATGTTGCTAGAGACGGGAATAGGTTGAGGAAAATTTGGAGAGGTAGAGGTATGCACTAGAGAGAAGGGAAATGAAAGTTAGCAGGAACAAGACTGAGTACATGTGTGTTAATGAGAGGGATTTCGGCGGAATGGTGAAGTTGCATGGTGTAGAGGTGGCGATGGTCGACGAGTTGAATACTTAGGGTCAATAGTTCAAAGTAAGAGAGAGTGTGGTAGAGAGGTAAGGAAGAGAGTGCAGAAGGGTTTATGCAAGAGTGAAAGGGAAAGTAGACAAGACAGTAGTGATACCAGCTACTGTACGTTATATGGTGTGGAGACGGTGGCATTGAAAAAAAGACAGGAGGCAGAGTTGGAGGTTGCAGAGTTGAGGATGCTGCGATTTTCGTCGTTGGCAGTGCCACGGATGGATAGAATTAGAAATTAGTATATCAGAGAGACAGCGCATGTGAGACGGTTCGGGGACAAAGCGAGAAAGGCGAGATTGAGGTGGTTTGGACATGTGCAGAGGAGAGATATGGAGTATGTTGGGAGAAGGATGCTTGGGGATGGAGCTACCAGGCAAAATAAAAAGGGGAAGACCAAAGAGGAGGTTCATGGATGCAGTGAGGGAGGACATGCGGGTGTTTAGTGTGACGGAGGAAGATGCAGAGGACAGGGTGAGATGGAGACGAGCGACCCACTGTGGCGACCCTTAAGAAGAACAGCTGAAAGAAGAAGATCTGGTCAATAGGGCAAAAGGGATAGAGTGTGGTTTGTATGACTTTGACTGGGTTAGAAGGTTTCCAGAAAGTCAGTAACAAAATTACTTGGTACTTTACTCTATACTCTATATTCCTGGTATCACAGGCATCATGTAAGATCTGCTCTCTCTCTCATTCTGTATTTCCCTTATCATATAACTTCAACTGCTTCAAGCTCTGTGTATCCATTTTTTGTTTTGCTCTAACTTATCTTGAATTTGGACCTCTGTCACTCTTTCAACTTTGAGGGGGACACATATTATAGGCAGCTTTGCCTTTTGTCTCCTTCAAACAGATAGAAGCAGAAAAATCTTGGGTCTGGACCTTAACCCTCTGAGCCCAGATGCCGTTCCAGAAGCCATTAGCAATCTTCCCGTGTCCCACGGATGGCCTTCGAGAAGCCTAAAAGCTATTATATGGCTTAAATCCACTTAAATTCACGCTAGAGAAAGTTTTGTTATCTTCGCGGGTGGTCCGTATAGCCAACAAGAACAAGAACACACAGCCAGCCAGTCATATGACTCCTGCCTTCAAGCAGGGCTTACAAATGCTTGTATTGATTTTCCTGAGTCCCAAACGATTAATGAAAGCAGACGACAGTGACTTAGGAATGGTTACAATGGTGAAATATATCAGTAGTTAATATAATAAATAATATTTCATAATACAAAATACATGATCCATATTCAATAATCAATTGTTGAATGAATTTAACCCGCTGAGTAACAGCTAAATATTAATAAATGTACCACCCAGGACTGGCTGATTCTGATTTTTTTGTTATTCCAGAAACAATAGCGAAGGGGTTGGGAATGAAGGAAAAACTAAAACAAAATTGGTCAAAAAGTGCAAAAAATGGTCCTACATAGCCCCCGAAAACGGATTTTACAAGAGTATAAAATTGAAGGCAATTTCCCCAAAAAAACATGTTTTTGCGCGCTCACGCACACGCGGTTGGACTTTGAGAGTATTCAACCATCGGCATGGGTGCGTGGGATACTTACACAGTTCCCATACAAATCTGAGCCCTCGGAGTGCCATAGGACCGGAGTAATTAGGACCGGACCGGCCAGGACGCAAACCATGCGTCACTGGAGTTTAGCGTTACATACATTGTGGACGCAAACCCTGCGTCGCTGGGGCTCAGTGGGTTAAATGGACCTTAGCTGAGGCCGCCGCTATTGCGTTATTGCATTCTGACGATACTCAGTATTTGGTCTTCTTTTCAACCTCACACAATGTACAGTGTTTTTGTCTTCACCCATCGCAAGACAACACCGATTACTGCCTCTGGTATGTAAACTAGGCTATGCCTTTTATTTGCAGATATATGAGTATCGGTAAATAACGAAAATCGGTAGTAAACACTGATTCTAGGCTCCTGACCCCCATAAGTGAGTTACAAATGTTCACCATAAAAACTGAACCACTTGGTCAGGAGCCTTCTAGTCTTCACCAACGCAAGATAACAACGAGTTCTGTCGCTGGATATATATATATATAGCCTAGGTTATGTTTTTTTGTTGCATATTTGTAAACGCGCCAAATTGCCGAGAATTCGCCGAAACCCCCGGTTCCAGCGCTGGCGGGAAGATTAAAAGGTGTGCAAGGCACGAGCGACGAATGTTAATGGTGGTAAAGGGATGCTCAGAACTCTGTTTCCAGTAGTTCATCTGCTTGCTGTTCGTCTGCTTGTACATTTGGCTACTTGTATGCTCCTAAATAGGTCCTAATAGGAATCTCTGTGAGTATGTAGGGGTGTTAGCGGGGTGTCTCGCTAAGCTATCTTTGTCCTAGTGGGGATGCTGTCTACGTGGTGCGATGCATAAGGTGTTGATTTTCGGTGTGAGCATCCTGGATTCGAATCCACGGACTGCCACATGTGTTTGTAAATTTCATTAATCGATTTTAGGAGTATAGTTGGTTGTTGGAAGGAACATAATAATTCACAAAAGGTATTGAGAGTGCCTCGAGAATAGAGTTCCACGAGTCTGTTTTTGTGCATTAGGATACCTCGTTTGTATTTACTAGTTTGTCCCACCCACAGGATGCATCATGGACCCGTTAGGATACCTCATTATGAACCATGACAGGATACCTCATCATTGATTTTGACAGGTTACCTCATAGAATGAGCAAGCCTTGGTGAAGGTGGGCTAATGAGTGTTGGTTCGGTGGAGGTATAGAGTATGTCCCATTTCAATGGCCTTGTGGTTGTGGGCATAAAACTCCTCTTGGTCCTACCTGTGACATTATCTTCTTTTCTTTTGGCTCTGGTGATGCAGGTAAGGGTGAGATGAAAGGTAGTAGGACAAGTAAAACTGGCTGGCTATTCCCTGGGAGTATGGTGGGCAGGGCAGAAAACATAATAGCTCGGGCTGAGCTTGATACAAGGACTGTACTGGCAGTAGGTTCTAAGACTGGCGGTCTGTTGGTGTCTTTTATGGAGAGGATTCTATCTTGATTTGGTGTTGAGGTGAGGATACATGTTAGATGCCTTGTTCACAGTCGAGTCGTTTACGAAAACAATATTTATCATAGGTTACTTTGATTATTTGATATATATATATATATATATATATATATATATATATATATATAAAGAGCCAAAACTAGGCCTTACATATTACCTCTAAATATATTTGGAATCAAACCCTAGTTACCAATGATATGAATATTTAGGCCACTACATGTACTGCATTTAATCTACTACTATGGTGTTAAAAATAGAACGTCAGAGGCTATCAGAAAAGTGATTGGAGACCCTTTTCAAAAACTCCAGACCCTTCTTACCAACTAGGTTGGATTATCTATAGATTTAAATATTTGTCTACTGCACTAACACCTACCTGATATAATGTAAGGATGACTAATGGGATCAACATTTTCTTGCAAATCGTTAATTTTTCTGCTGCTGTCGTGGGCATCTTGGTAATCATGGATGCTTTACCGAGATGGTTCTTGTATTAACTTGATACCGGTGAAGTAAGATGGATCATGTGTAACAAGTAAGGTACAGAGGTTGCTGTTGACGATTGACGTACAGTTGCTCACATGTCTCATTAGTACAAAGCTATTTTTATTAATGTTATATTTCTGAATAATTTATATATATTGGCAAGAAAATATGTGGGTCCTAATCCATTGGTTATTGGTTATTTAAATATATTTGTCTTCAATTTCCATTGTCATTCAAATTTAGAAATGCAGTCCAGCTAAAAGAGTCAAGTGCAAATATTGTGTTTACCTTAGTCAAACTGGAAGTCAGGGTAACTGCAACAGGTGATTGGTGTTTGAGGTTGGCAGAATGTCTTTACCATACATCATAATTATATTAAGTGTTCATCAGACAACTTGTGCAGCTATGGTTAACTTCTAGAGGTTATTCCTATAGTACTGGCTATGGCCTATATGTGAATATTAATAAGCTAAATATAAATACTCAACACAAGTAGCCAATACATAATTGTACAAGTGATATAAGATAGGGGAATATATTGAACCAACTGTACCTTGAACACTCTTCTATACTGCCCCTCACTTTTCTAGTCTTCAAAACAATATTTCCCCTTACAAATCTTTCCTGAAAACAAGATAAAGTAAATGTTGAGGGCCATATATCCATGTCGAAAGTCTATCTTTGTGTTCCTCTCCCTTGGGTTTGATCTGTCTCCGTTGTCCTCCCTAAAAACCTTCCCCTGTCGGTCTTCCTTAAACCTCCTATAGATAAGTCTTTCCCTTGTGGTTTTCCAAAGAGCTCTTCCATTTATGCAACCAGTTCCTCCTTAACTCCTCCACACATTTGTTCTACAAATTGATTTCTACAAATGTTTCCTAATATATTCATCTACAATATTTGTCCTAATGTTATGCTACTCCACAAAATGTGTACCTTTATGCTCAACTACAATGGTTTTATCCCTATATATCCCTCCACAAAGCTCCTCCCTTTATAGTCCTTCATAAAGCTCCTCCCTTTATATTCCTCCACAAAGCTCCTCCCTTTATAGTCCTTCATAAAGCTCCTCCCTTTATATTCCTCTGCAAAGCTCCTCCCTTTATAGTCCTTCATAAAGCTCCTCCCTTTATATTCCTCCACAAAGCTCCTCCCTTTATAGTCCTCCACAAAGCTCCTCCCTTTATAGTCCTCCACAAAGCTCCTCCCTGTATGGTCCTTCACAAAGCTCCTCCCTTTAAGTCCGTCATAAAGCTCTTCCCTTTATATTCCTCCACAAAGCTCCTCCCTTTATAGTCCTTCACAAAGCTCCTCCATTTATATTCCTCCACAAAGTTCCTCCCTTTATAGTCCTCCACAAAGCTCCTCCCTTTATGGTCCTTCACAAAGCTCCTCCCTTTATGGTACTCCACAAAGCTCCTCCCTTTATAGTCCTCCACAAAGCTCCTCCCTGTATGGTCCTTCACAAAGCTCCTCCCTGTATGGTCCTCCATAAAGCTCCTCCCTTTATGGTCCTCCACAAAGCTCCTCCCTTGATGGTCCTCCACAATGCTCCTCCCTTTATGGTCTTCCACAAAGCTCCTTCCTTTATTGTCCTCCACAAAGCTCCTCCCTGTATGGTCCTCCATAAAGCTCCTCCCTTTGTAGTCCTCAACAAAGCTCTTCCCTGTATTGTCCTCCACAAAGCTCCTCCCTCTATGGTCCTCCACATAGCTCATCCCTTTATGATCCTCCACAAAGCTCCTCCCTTTATGGTCCTCCACAAAGCTCCTCCCTTTATGATCCTCCACATAGCTCATCCCTTTATGATCCTCCACAAAGCTCCTCCCTTTATGGTCCTCCACAAAGCTCCTCCGTCTATTGTCCTCCACAAAGCTCCTCCCTTTATGGTCCTCTACAAATCTCCTCCCTTTATGGTCTTATACAAAGCTCCTCCCTGTATGGTCCTCCATACAACTGCTCCCTTTATGGTCCTCCACAAAGCTCCCCCCTTTATGGTCCTCCACAAAGCTCCTCCCTGTATGGTCCTCCACAAAGCTCCCCCCTTTATGGTCCTCCACAAAGCTCCTCCCTTTATGGTCCTCCACAAAGCTCCTCCCTGTATGGTCCTCCACAAAGCTCCCCCCTTTATGGTCCTCCACAAAGCTCCCCCCTTTATGGTCCTCCACAAAGCTCCCCCCTTTATGGTCCTCCACAAAGCTCCTCCCTTTATGGTCCTCCACAAAGCTCCTCCCTTATGGTCCTCCACTAAGTTCCTCCCTATAGTCCTCCACAAAGCTCGTCCCTTTATGGCCCTCCACAAAGCTCCTCCCTTTATGGTCCTCCACAAAGCTCCTCCCTATGTGGTCCTCCACAAAGCTCCTCCCTGTATGGTCCTCTACTATGTTCCTCCCTATAGTCCTCCACAAAGCTCCTCCCTTTATGGCCCTCCACAAAGCTCCTCTCTTTACACTCCAGCTTCTCCTCCATGTAATTACGTCACGGACCATTACGACAGATTTTACTCGTGGTAATGTTCCTATATCACCAACTGTGTCTCCGTTCTCTGAACATCATGACACACGGCCGTGGTCTGTTTATCTTTACAGCCACAATGCCCAAGGGAAAATAACACTGGAGTATATTATGCACTACAGTATAGTTATAGTAATAGGTATATGCATTTAATTTCCTTTATTGTGAACTCAATTGAAATTAAAACATGTTTTACGAAGATTAGGATATATTTGCATGAAACTATAAATATCTAATAAACTATACTGTGAGTGGACTGAATGCTAATACAAAATATATCTGGGAAGCTTTCATTAATCCCATAAAGTATTTTAAATGACAACGGATGGACAACACTGTATTAAAAAATAGATAAGTATCTGGCCCAACATACATCTGAGTAGGTAAATAATATCCCCGGTATACCGTGCATGACCAGCCAGCTTGTCTGTCATTCTGTCGTTCTGTCTGTCTGTCTGTCTGTCCGTCCAATATCTCCTCCCAGGGTTATTTATAGATGCTTACGAAATGACTACACATGAATTCAGACGGTCCGTCCGTGCGGATGTCAGTCAAGAAAGGAAATTGATCATACTCAAAGGTTAAGGTCAATCATTAAGGTCAAAGATAAAGGTAAATTTTTCAACTTTTTAACTACTCATTCAATGTTCACCATATTCGCAATGCGAGATTAGACATACACACTGGCCAACTTTGAATTGATATTCCTAAGGTTAAGGTCAAAGGCCATGGTCAAAGGTCAAAATCAGATTTATTAGTATTACTTCTAAAATAATGGATAGATTTTCGCCAAACGTTGAGGATATATCTAAACCAGCTATACAAAGGTCAGCATATACAAATCTAAAGTCTTACTAAAAGGTCAAGGTCATAGATCAAGCTCAAATGTTAAGGTCAATATAGTAACTTCCTCATGGTTTATTCAAATTTCACCAAATTCACTGAAGAGGTTGACCTTGGTATAAGAATGATAACTTCAAATTACCAGACACATTCCACGAAGGTCAAGATACAGATCATATGTAATTTTTCAATTAAACTCATTATTTCTCCTAAACTATTCAAATAATATTTCATCCAAATATACAAACACTCTTGATTTGTCAATGAAATTATCATGGAATGAACAAATAAATACTCTCTTAAAGGTCAAGGTCACAGATCAAGGTCAAAGTTCAGTTATTAAAACTGGTGTTTAATATACTTTTAATTTCACCAATATCTCTCTCCTGGATATTGTATATATATGCAAATGTTGTTGAATAAATGCCACACTTAAATTTCAAATTTCAAGGTCAAAGGTCAAGGATAAAGGTTGAAATAAGATATTTTAGTATTACTTCTATACTAATGGATAGATGTTCGCCAAAGGTTGAGGATATATCTAAAGCAGTTATACAAAGGTCAACAAATAAAAAAGTAAAGTCTTACTAAAAGGTCAAGGTCATAGATTAAGGTTAAATGTTAAGGTCAATATAGTAACTTCCTTATGGTTTATTCAAATTTCACCAAATTCACTGAAGTGGTTGACCTTGCTATAAGAAAGATAACTGCAAATTGCCAGACATATTACGCAATGATCAAGATAAAGGTCAAAGGTAATGTTCAATTATACTCATCATTTCTCTTAAACTAATCAATATTATTTCATCCAAATGGACATACACTCTTGATTTGTCAATGAAATTATCATGCAATTAAACAAAAATAATTCCTCTCCTAAAGGTCAAGGTCACAGGTATGAACACTGGTGTTTAGTATAATTACAATTTCACCAATATCTCTCTCCTAGACGTTGTTTATATAAATCAAATATTGAATAAATACCACACTACTATATCATGTTTCAAGGTCAAAAGTCAAGGAAATAATTTCTCCCAAGCTATTTTTTTTTTTTTTTTTTTGCATCCAAATATACATGCATGCTTGATTTGTCAATGATATGTTCATGTAATAAACATAATATTTTCGCTCTTAAAGGTCAGGGTCAAAATGTAGTTATTATTATTTTTTTCTATTTTGTAATTTTTTTAATAAAGAGAATTTCACCAACTCGGCTCTTTTAGATGTTGTTTATGTATGCCATTTATTGAATAATGACCACATACACTGTATATTTCAAATTTTAAGGTGATAGGACAAGAAAAAAGGTCTAAATCATATTAATTACTAATAAGAAAGAAACAGCGTAGGCTGCAACATATATGGTTAAACACATGTGCAGATATGGTCCCAGGTTTATTCAACGTTTCGCCTTCTACGGCTTCTTCAGTAATACAACATATATGGAAGTACAGTCAACTTATATATAGTCCAACCTCTGAGAAAACAACTAAACAAAATGAAATTGGTGTAGCAATATGAAATGAAATAAAATAAAATACCGAATGAACAATATGGAAAAGAAGACACCTAGCCTGGTTGTATGTTCGTTAACATTATAGCTAAGGGTTTGGCTAAAGAAAAGAAGCCATTATTCAAGTTCATGGTGTCGTTTAAAACAATATGAGCCGATTCAAAACATCTCCGCTTACGTGTGTCAGCTTCGTATTTTACTAGCTTAGCTTCGTCATAGTTTACACCGTGCCCCGTGTCTAACCTATGTATTACCATCGCATTGCTCAATCTAAATTTCTCCATATCCGTTTTGTGTTCCTTTATCCTCTTCTTTAAACCTCGATATGTTTCGCCAATATATAATTTATTACAGGAGGCACATGGAACTTCATAAACACCCGCTTCACTGTTTTCATTCTTCCGTTTACTAACCCTTTTCACGACGTTTCCGATTGTGACCCCGCCAGTTCGAACTATTTCGACTCCTGCTCTCTTCATGATATTAGATACGTTGTCAGCTACATTTGATCTGGGTAAAATTAATATTTTGTTGGGTTTTTCTTAGGTGAATGAGTTTTCTTCTTTGCTTTTAGTATGAAAAATGGGGGATATTTTAAGTGGGTGAACATTTTGAAAATGAGGTTTTGCTCAATTTGCAAATACTCCTCCGAGCAAATACGTAAGGCCCGTAGATAAAATCCTATCACAATTCCCTGCTTACTCCTGTTGTCAGTGGAAGAATACAAATTTACAAAGTCATTTTTGTTGGTCGCTTTTCTAAAAACTGTAAACTTTAAATCGTTTCCGTCTTTAATTAAAAGGGCATCAAGGAAAGGCAAACTGTCGTCATTTTCATATTCTACAGTAAACTGAATACTGGGTTCTATGCTATTTATTCTACTTCTAAGGTTTTCTAAGTCTAACCTACGTGGAGCTATCACTAGGACATCATCTACGTATCTAAGCCAAGTCACGCCTCTAGGAACTATCTCACTGAAACTGTTTGCTTCTAAAAGCTCTAAAAACAAATTAGACAAAATACCACCAACGCCCATCGCCATATGAGACTTTTGCCTGTAGACTGCATCACTGAAGGTGAAAAGCAATTTGAGACACACAGTTCTACCAGGTCAACAAAATCAGGAATGGGAATGGGCAGAGAGTCATTCACAGTTAAAACTCCCTTTAATACATCTAATGCCTTATTTGTTGGAACGTTGGTAAAGAGGGATGTAACATCAAAACTTATTAATTAGATCTCCAGAGTGTTTCAAGTTATTATCACTGATACTTCCTATTTTAGTTTTAGTGGATAGTGCTTTAGCTAAAATACCAGATAATCCTTTTAATTAAAGACGGAAACGATTTAAAGTTTACAGCTTTTAGAAAAGCGACCAACAAAAATGACCTTATACATTTTTATTCTTCCACTGACAACAGGAGTAAGCAGGGAATTGTGATAGGCTGTTATCTACGGGCCTTACGTATTTGCTCGGAGGAGTATTTGCAAATTGAGCAAAATCTCATTTTCAAAACTTTCACCCACTTAAAATATCCCTAATTTTTCATACTAAAAGCAAAGAAGAAAGCTCTCTCCATTCACCTAAGAACCGAACCAAAAGAAAAGCCCAACAAAATGTTAATTTTACCCAGATCAAATGTAGCTGACAACGTATCTAATATCATGAAGAGAGCAGGAATCGAAATAGTTTGAACTGGCGGGGTCACAATCGGAAATGTCGTGAAAAGGGTTAGTAAACGGAAGAATGAAAACAGTGAAGCGGGTGGGTGTTTATGAAGTTCCATGTGCCTCCTGTAATAAATTATATATTGGCGAAATATATCGAGGTTGAAAGAAGAGGATAAAGGAACACAAAACGGATATGGAGAAATTTAGATTGAGCAATGCGATGGTAATACATAGGTTAGACACGGGGCACGGTATAAACTATGACGAAGCTAAGCTAGAAATATATGCGAAACGGACACACGTAAGCGGAGATGTTTTGAATCGGCTCATATTGTTTTAAACGACACCATGAACTTGAATAATGGCTTCTTTTCTTTAGCCAAACCCTTAGCTATAATGTTAACGAACATAAAACCAGGCTAGGTGTCTCTTTCCCATATTGTTCATGCGGTATTTTATTTAATTTCATTTCATATTGCTACACCAATTTCATTTTGTTTAGTTGTTTTCTCAGAGGTTGGACTATATATAAGTTGACTGTACTTTCATATATGTTGTATTACTGAAGAAGCCGTAGAAGGCGAAACGTTGAATAACCTGGGACCATATCTGCACATGTGTTTTTAACCATCATTAGTAATATTTCTAAATTAATAGATAGCTTTTCGCCCAACATAGCAAAATTATCTAAGATAACTACACAAAGGTCAACATATATAAAATGTAGTATTACGAAAAGGTCAAGGATATAGATTAAGGACAAATGTTAAGGTCTATTCATTAACTTCTTTGTGGTTTATTCAAATTTCAACAAGTTTTCTGCAATGGTTAACCTTGGTAAAAAAAACGATAATTACAAATTATCAGACATTCCACATAGGTCAGAATAGAGGTAAAAGGTCACTTCCTATTATATTAACGTTTTATCCTAAACTAATAAAACAAAATCATCAACAGGGATATACAAACTTGAATTGTCAATTAAATTGTCATGCAATATTTTAATTTCCTTTCACAAAGGTCAAGGTCACAGGTCAAGGTCAAAGTTCAGTTATTAAAAGTGGTGTTAAAAATGATTTGAATTTCACCAATATCGTTCTCCTGGATGTTGCTTACTTATATATATATATTCTTAAAATAATGCCACATATAAATTTCAAATTCAAGGTCAGTGGTCAAGGAAAAATGTAAAAAATAGCATAATCTCAATTTCCCGTAAATTGACCTATGGATTCACACCAATAGTAGTAGATATGTCCAGAAAGTGTATGCTGAGGTAAAGAAATAACACTTGGCTATATAATACAGAAAGGTCACAGGCCAAGGTCAAATTTTAAGGTTGATGCATTGACTTTTTACTATTAATTCAAATTTCACAGAAGTTGCTGAGATGGTTGGCTTTAACATGCAAATTACAATAATAATTTATCACACTAAAACCTTAAAGTTCAATATAAAAGTCAAAGGTCACATGCAACTATTCCTATAGTTCCTGCAAAAGTAACCAATAATTATTCACTAAAGTAAACTTGTCCTTGGTTTGTTTGTAGAATGATCAGGAAATTACAATATGTATTCCCACTGAAAGGTCAAAATAAAATGTCAGGGGTAAAGTTCCATTAATACTGTACATAATTATATAATTTACATATCAACAAACTCGTTGTGTTAACTGTACTATATACTGTATATATATATATATATATATATATATATATATACCGGTATATATATATATATATATATATATATATATATTATATATATATCTATACATATATATATATATATATATATATATATATATATATATATATATATACTGTATACAGTATATATATATACCGGCCAACTTCCAGGTACATAATTAAAATATCAAGGCATAAGATCAATTATATTATGATATAAATATACCTAGGCAACCCGATCCATTGATGCATAATTAATTGGGTGCATACAGTTTTCCTATTTAATGTTCAATATATTTTATATTATAATAACATAACAAAATGCTGAAAACTATTTTTATAATACCTAAAATAGTAAATTGTGAAGAGAAAATATCAAATTCGCAGAATTCTTATGCCGTTTTCTTTCCAAAATGCGAAAGCGGCACTTCTACTTTATTTCCTGAGTTGTACTCACATCTTCAGTCACTAATATATCTTCGGAAAATTGCTTTCAGGTTTTATCACACTGATTTGCATTTGGCATGGCATGCGGACGTATTCTCGGTCTGGGTGCCTTTTTTATTTTTGTATTTATTTGTATTCATTAACACCTTACGAGCGGCCTAAGCGGTAATTTATATGTACCGCCCAGCGGGGTGTTTTTACCCTAAATAGGGTTGTTTACGTGATCATTTTCATGCCTAAATAAGACCCAGAGCGTAAAACAAGTATCTATCCCTGAAAGGGCATAAACAGAGCTTTCCAATGACACCCCAACCATCCTTGTATGACCACTGGTTTTCTTGCAACGATCGCGCAACACGAGTGCAAAAACCATGTAATTACGTACTTTCCCTACATAATTCCCTGTGTAGCGAGTGTGAGGGGGGATGGAAGGGTGGTTTTCACTTCAGTTGGCCCACCGCGGTGGTGGGCGGCGGTCATAGCCTTACTACGCTCCTCACACTGCTCAGCTCTCTCTCTCTGCAACATTACATGCTGAAAATGGCACACGACATAAGTTGTGAACTGCCACTTAGTCCAAATTTATTTCACATGACATAAGTTGCGTGCCGCCAAAGAAGGGTTAATAAATAATAATCGTGTACCTTTCTGCATTCCCTATTTTGGTGGCAAAGTAGGTGTCTTTGCCCTTATACACTTGCGATATCCCTGCTTTCTTACCTTTGGGATGTACCCCACTGATCGCTCTGTGCCTGCATGAATACGCAGTTTACTGAAAGGATTTAGCAAACTAAAATATTTTCTTTTTCTGTCTTCCTCCCCATTTTCTGGTTCCCGTGATGTAATTTTTACTTCCCCCTTCTGGGCAAGTGGGATGGATGTTGATCCTTCCTTTCGGAGCTAGATTCATTACTAGTTATACAAATGGCGAATGTTTTAAGATTCCCACGGTTGTTTTGACTTTTGGTATGGCCAAGCCCCCCGATACTGTGTATGTTGTGTATGAACACTGTCTAGTCAGAATCTATACCCTTAATCCCTTGCATAATTTCAAATGCTATCAATTTGGGCATCATAAAGAATCTTGCCCTTCTTTTCAGACTGTTGGTGAATCCTGTTGTGAACAATGTCATGAGTCTGACAGTTAAATGTGAAAACTGTGCAGGAGCTAACTTTGATTCCTCTCAGGATTGCCCCAAGTGGTTGCTAGAGAATAACGTCTGTACAGTGATTGCCACTACGTGAGTCTTAGATTTCGAAGCAAGACAGAAAGTATAAGAGTTGCATGCAACTCTTTGGCCAAATGTTTCTTATGCTTCGACAATGACCGCTCGGCCTCAGATGCGTTCTGTGGGGACTGAGACTTGTTCTGTGTCCACCCAGATTGATCTTCTTCCTCCTGCTACACCCATTTACTCTCAGCCTCCTACTGCCAACTGTTCCTCCTCTACCACTACCACTGTCTCTACTGGTTCCACTTACTCTACCTCTACCTCATTCTCTGACACTACTACTCCGTCTACCTCTTCCCCTCCTCATGCTACTGCTTCTACCTCTACCTCCCATGTTACTATTGTTCATCCTCCTCCTGCTGGGAAGGATGGCCAGAATGGCAAAACAAAAGTTAACCTAACTCCCCTCAGCCGTCAGTCTTATACGCACATCATCCCATTTCCGGCTCCGTCGAGGGAGTCCTCTTGGACTCTCTTGAGGGGGCTCACAGAGAGGATGGAGGTTGCTGGTGAAAATCCCCAGGACAGACGAGTAAAATGTTTATGCATGCTGGGCTCGCCAATCGCTCTTAACCCGTACTGTACCGTAGGATACAGAAATAAAAGTCCCCAGCAGTCCCAAGCAATGTGGCCAAAATGACAGGAGAAACCACCTTTTTACCTCAAGAGATGAGGCAAGAGTGGATCTATCACCATTTTTTTTTTGCAAGACTTTAAAAAAAAAAAAAAAAAAAAATAGCCTTGTACAGGCAGTTACAAGACAAATACATGACTGGTGGCTATAACTGTAACTGGGACTGGGGAGTTAATTATCTACTGACGGCTATAGCCGTCGCTGGGATTGTACGGGTTAAACCATGGAGTATAAGAGTATTAACCCGTACTGTACTGTAGGATAAAGTAATAAAAGTCCCCAGCAGTCCCAAGCAATGTGGCCAAAATGACAGGAGAGACCACCTTTTCACCTCAAGAGATGAAGGCAAGACAGGATCTATCACATTTTTTGTTATTTTTATTTTTTTACAATACTTTGAAGACAAAAACAATTAGCCTTGTACAGGCAGTTGCAAGACGGCTATAACCGTCGCTGGGACTGGGGAGTTACTTATCTACTGACGGCTATAGCCGTCGCTGGGATTGGACGGGTTAAGAATAAATTACAACACTGTGAGTTGTTTGTCTATAGGAAACAAATTTTGTGGATATTCCTGATCCCCCTCCTTTTAAAAACTACCACTCATATGGAAGGCATAAGGGTCATGGGGTTGCAATTTATGTCCATAAATAACTTCCCCACTCAATAGTGTCTTTTGATTATGCCTTGGAAGCTGTCACATGCAGGGTCAAACTTTGGGACACGTACATGACTAATTGTTCTTTGTATTGTCCTCCTCTTAGGTATTTGTATTAGGCATTTGGTATTTGTTCCCCATGATCATGGGGAACAAATACCAAATGTTTTTCTTCAATATAACCTCTGTCTTCTGATGATGGTAGTGCAACTCGTGATGATTGTATGTAGTCATACATCAGGCATCTACCTATTTTCTCTAGAATCGCTAACTTGGATCATTCGGGGGGTGACATTAGTGATATGGCAACACACATTCAGGATTCCATTATTCAAAAATTAGAGTCTGCTATTCCTAAGACCCCTACAGCCCGTGCGGAGCATAGAGTTCTGTGGAGGTCATAGGAGTGCTGACAAACTCTCACAAAACATAAAAGGCTAAGGATTTGTTATAAACAACCCTTGGACGACAACCTCGTCCTCAGCTAGGGCTGAGGCAACAAGAGTAAATCAATCTGCGAAGTGCAGAATCTGGTGTTCCAATGTGTTAACAGGGAATCATTTTATTACCTTTAAAGAAATTTGGTCCACTATTAATGTCCTAAATAATAAGTATACTCATTCACCCGTCACCAATCTCAGGGTGAATGATAATGTCATCAATGATCCCGTGGATATTGCCAACACGATCGCAAAGGCATTTTTCAAATGTTAGCAGTTTGGCCAACTTCGATCCCCATTTATTGACTATAAACGGCAGGCACAACTGCATCACAGAAGACGTAGACTCAGAATACAAGCACGAGTTTGCGATGAATGAGTTGATAGCATTGTACAATAAGATTTGGACATCTTAAAAGTTTCCAAACTCTTGGCACTTTGCTCACCTTATATCGATCCTCAAGAGCCTTACAGATCTTACAGATCCCAACTATTTCGTCTTATTGTGTGTCTAAGTAAGGTCTGTGTAAACATGGTTAACGTTAGAGTTTATGTTTTGTTTTAGAGTCCAAGAATGTGCTAAATGATCAGCAACGTGGCTTCCGTAAATACAGGGGTACACAAAATATTGAAGAATTTGGAGCATTGTATCACTGAAACATTTGCGAAAAAATTATTAATGATAGGTTATATTTGGATATTCAAAAAGCTTATGAAATGACATGGCAATATAGAACACTTATGCAATTATATGCATCCGGTTTAAGAGGTAAATCGCCCAATTATATTTGTAACCTCTTGTTTCACTGCTCTTTTGCAGGCAGGTTGCCCCATAACGTGACGTCAGACGTCTATGTCCAGGAGAATAGGGTGACACAAGGCAGTGTATTAAGCCCTTCGATGTTTTATTTAATGATTAATAATATTACGTCTTTCACACCTGCCGCCCTGAATTTTGTAATACTCTATTGGACATAAGAGGACCAATTTAAAGAGTTAGTATATCTCATTTCACGATGACTAAATAATTTGACATTGTAAATCATTCAATGCTTTATATACGAAGATAGCACTACAGAAGGTTTCAAAATCTTCAAATTCGAATAAATTAAGTTGTAATAGTTTATCAACTCTGCTTAAGCAGAGTGGTATCGCCCCCCGTATAGTGGTACATGCAAACTGTCTGTCCGTCTGTCTGTCCGAGAGCTCCTCCTAGACCGTTTAACGGATTTTCACCAAACTTCACACGAACCTTCGGTGCGTGAATGCGACGGTAATTAAATTTTGTTTTTGAACTTGTGCAATAGTTATGATTTTAGGTCCAAAAAACATGTTTTGTCCCCCCCCCACCCCCCCCACACACCTTTCAGGACCCCCACCCCCCACCCTGTACCTATTCCCTGTGTGTGTGTATGCCCTGCAGGGGCACTCACATCACAGAAAGCCACACATCATACACATGTCTCAGATGTGATGATAATGGTGAGACATCTGTCTGTCTGTCTTTCCGTCTGTCTGTCTGTCCGATAACTCCTCCTAGACCGTTCGACGGATTTTCACCAAACTTCACACGAACATTCGGTGCGTGAATGCGACGGTAATAAAATAATATGTATTTTTGAATATGTGCAATAGTTATGATTTTAGGTCCAAATTATGGTTCCCCCCCCCCTCAACAAGCCCCCCCCCCCCCCCCAGGATACCCCCCCACCCTTAGCTGTTTTCCAGCAATGATGATGGCGTTCTGTGTGGCGGCGCTCTCACACAGAACGCCATCGTTTAGGGGGTGAGAAAAACTTGCAATGCATTTGTTAGGTTAAGTTAGAGAGACATTATAAGTGGTGGTAGGAATAGCGGGGATACTGATAGTAGTGATGATGGTGATAATAGCACAAATGGTTGTAGATTTACTCATAATGATGACAGTAGTGATGATGATACAGTAGTAGATATGATGGTGACAGTTAGTAGTAGTGATGATGATCAAATAGTATTCATGATGGTGTCATTGTAATGATGATTGTAAGATGATGGGTACAGTATTACGTGATGTTGGTATTAGTGCATGATAAAGTTAGTAATGATGAGAGTAGTAGTGAAAAGTAGTAGTGCGGTACACATAAATAAACCGCATAGGCCGCTCGTAAGGTGTTAATGATGATAGTGACTAGTAGTGATGATGGTGACCGCATTTGCTAGGTTAAGTTAGTTTAGTTGACATTAGAAGTGATGGTAGTAATAGTGGGGATAATGTTGATAGTAGTGATGATGGTGATAATAGCAGTGGTAATGGTTGTAGATTCAGTGATGATGATAACAGTAGTAGATATGATGGTGACAGTACTAGTAGTAGTGATGATGGTCGTAATAGTATTCATGATGGTGACATTAGTAATGATGATTGTAAGATGATGGTGACAGTATTAGTGATGTTGGTAAGTAGTAGTGATGATGGTGAAAGTTATAGTAATGATGAGAGTAGTAGTTATGATGAGAGTAGTAGTGATGATGTTGAGAGTAGTAGTGATATTTATAATAGTAGTAGTGCTGATGATATTAATGATGATAGTGACTAGTAGTGATGATGGTGACCGCATTTGCTAGGTTAAGTTAGTTTAGTTGACATTAGAAGTAATGGTAGTTATAGTGGGGATAATGCTGATAGTAGTGATGATGGTGATAATAGCAGTAATAATGGTTGTATATTTAGTGATAATGATGACAGTAGTGATGATGATGGTAGTGATGATGATAACAGTAGTAGATATGATGGTGACAGTACTAGTAGTAGTGATGATGGTCATAATAGTATTCATGATGGTGACATTAGTAATGATGATTGTAAGATGATGGTGAAAGTTGTAGTAATGATGAGAGTAGTAGTGATGATGAGAGTAGTAGTGATGATGGTGAGAGTAGTAGTGATGATTATAATAGTAGTAGTGCTGATGATATTAATGATGATAGTGACTAGTAGTGATGATGGTGACCGATCGCAGAGTTAGGTATGCCGTTTTGATTTTGGGCGAAACGGCACGTCTACTTTATCAACTCTGCGTAAGCAGAGTGGTATCGCCCCCCGTATAGTGGTACATGGCGGCCGAAATGTCTGTCTGTCTGTCTGTCTGTCTGTCCGATAACTCCTCCTAGACCGTTCGACGGATTTTCACCAAACTTCACATGAACATTCGGTGCGTGAATGCGACGGTAACACATATTTTTTTATTTTAAATATGTGCAATAGTTATGATTTTAGGTTCAAAATAAGGTTTCCCCCCCCCCCCCTAACAGCCCCCCTTAACCAGCCCCCCCCCCCCCCCCCCCCCCCCCCCCTTCAGGACCACCACCGCCCACCCTGTACCTATTCCCTATGTGTGTGTGCCCCATAGGGGCATACACATCACAGAAAGCCACACATATTACACATGTCTCAGATGTGATTATAATAGTGAGACGTATGTCTGTCTTTCCGAAAACTCCTCCTAGACCGTTCAACGGGTTTTCACACAAACTTCTAACGAACATTCGGTGCGTGAATGCGACGGTCAGTCAAAACATTTTTTTTTAATGTATTCAATAGTTATATGATTTTAAGTCCAAAATATTGCTCCACAATCCAGCAATGATGGGGTTCTTAGTGGGCTCACACACTAAGAACGCATTCGTTTTGGAGGCGAAAACATCTCGCTACGCATTTGCTAGGTTAAGTTAGTTTAGTTGGCATTAGAAGTGATGGTACTAATAGTAGGATTGATGGTGATAGTAGTGATGATGGTGATAATAGTAGTGATGATGGTTGTAGTTATATTGATGATGATGACAGTAGTGATGATGATGACAGTAGTAGATATGATGGTGACAGTAGTAGATATGATGGTGACAGTACTAGTAGTAGTGATGATGTTCATAATAGTAGTGATGATAGTTGTAGTGATAATAATGACAGTAGTGATGATGGTAGTACGATGGTGTGAGTTTTAGTGATGATGGTGAGTAGTAGTGATGATGGTGAAAGTTGTAGTGATGATGACAATAGTTGTGATGATGAAGATCATAGTAATGGTGATGATGGCATTAGTAGTGATGATGGTGACAGTAGTAATGGTGATTGTAAGATGGTGGTGATGATAGTAGTAATGATGGTTGATAGTTGTAGTATCAATGATGATAGTAGTGATTAAGATGGTAGTGACAATGGTGACAGTAGTCGTGATGATGGTGACAGTAGTAATGGTGATTGTAAGATGGTGGTGATGATAGTAGTAATGATGGTTGATAGTTGTAGTATCAATGATGATAGTAGTGATCGAGATAGTAGTGACAATGGTGACAGTAGTAGTGATGATGGTAAGAGTAGTAGTGATGATTGTAATTTTAGTAGTGATGATGATCATAGTAATGGTGATAATGACAGTAGTCGTGATGATTGTGGCAGTTGTAGTGATGATGGGCAGTAGTAGTGATGATTGTGATTGATGATGGTAACCCATCGCAGAGTTGGGTATGCCGTTTTGATTTTGGGCAAAACGGCACATCTTCTTTATTAGCATTTGTTCTAATAACTTTTCGTTGTGCAACGTCTATATATTATAATTTATTTTTACCTAATGACCCCAGACTGTGTGGCAGTATGAAAGGAATGGATATATTATCAACTCTGCGTAAACAGAGTGGTATCGCCCCCCGTATAGTGGTACATGCTAACCGAATGTCTGTCTGTCCGAGAACTCCTCCTAGACCGTTTGACGGATTTTCACCAATCTTCACACGAACCTTCGGTGCGTGAATGCGATGGTAATTAAAAAAAGTGTTGTTGAATTTGTGCAATAGTTTTGATCTTAGGTCCAAAAAATTGTTCCCTCCCCCCCCCCCCCCCCCTTCAGGACTCCCACCGCCCACCCTGTATCTATTCCCTGTGTGTGTGTGCCCCGTAGGTGCACACACATCACAGAAAGCCACACATCATACATATGTCTCAGATGTGATGATAATAGTGATACGTACGTCTGTCTTTCCGAAAACTCCTAGACCGTTCGACGGATTTTCACACAAACTTCTAACGAACATTCGGTGAGTGAATGCGACGGTAATTAAAAAAATACCTAAGCCAACAGTCGTTATTGTGAAAGTAGTTGTGATAGTGGTGGTGATAGTAGCAGTGATGATGGTAGTAGGTGATGAGCATAGTAGTAGTGATGATGTTGAAAGTATTGGTGATGTTGGTGATGGTTACTGGAGATGCACGCCCCGAAAACAAGTCGCCCCGCATTTGCTAAGTTAAGTTAGGTTAAGTTAGTTTAGATGACATTAAAAGTGATGGTAGTAACAGTAGGGATGATGGTGATGGTGATGGTGAGAGTACTAGTAGTGATGATAGTAATGGTGATAGTGATTAGTAGTGATGATGGTGACCCATCGCAGAGTTGGGTATGCCGTTTTGATTTTGGGCGAAACGGCACGTCTACTTTATTGAATATTAAAATAGCTTCAGCAAATTTTCATTGAGTCAGTGGCATGCTAGGTACAGTATGCCACATTGTTTATTGGGAACGTTTTACGTATGGCAACCCTAAAACATGGGAATAAGACGTCCGGCAATAGATAGATTAATAGAATCCTTCGTCTCGAAGAGAAACATAAATCTAATTAATACTATTTATACAAAGTAACGAGATCATTCTGATTTGGGCTTGCACACTCAACTGTATGACATTGCACAATGCAATGACACCCTTTGTATTATGTGCTGATATATATTAGAACACTTTAATTAGGTTAGAAAACAATGAATATACATCGGAAATGTGCAGCATTAAAATAATACATTTTATTGTCATACATTCTTGCTAACACTGGAAGACTTTCTTAGTTGATCATTGACCTCTCGCATTCCGAGAGTTAAAAATTATGGTGTTCATATTATTTGGTAAAGTTCCCAAATGGCAGTTATATCAAATGAATAATTATATAATGTAGATATCTTGTTTAGACTTACCTGATAGCACACTGAAGGGCTACAATTGACGTTCCTTTTTCAACTTTTAATAGATTTAATATGTTTAATAGATAGTTGGAGAAAAATGTGTCAATATAATTTGGAAGCAAGCTAGAACGGATTATTTTTTTCCATTTGGAAACCGAAATTACATAATATTGACATAGTGTCCGTAGAGAAAGATTGAGAAGAGGAAGGGGGGGGGGGTTAAGGGGGGTATACGAAAGAACTATAGCTGGAAAATATATGTGAACATAAAATTGTAATTCACAATGTCAAGCATAAAATAATGAAAATACAATCGTGAATGATGTAGTGACATATTTGAATTAATCTGGAATTAACGCCACGGTGTAATGTCACTAGGACTGTTTAATATAATTATTATATACAATGCTTGGATGGTGTGGCCTGAAGAACTAGGTTGAAGTGTGAGATTGAATTAGCATAGGATGAGAGCCTGAACATTCGCCGCTGTACAATGAACAGTGAAGCCCGTGAGGTCTTGCTCCAGTCTAGGGAGTGAGACATGTGAAGCACGTGGAGTACAACAAGCACCTGCCATCTTGCCTTCAATGAGGCACGGTGCTCACTCATGGCCCGAAGCAACCCCCTCTCTGAAGCCTCCTCGTTCCCATGCTTCACTGTTTCACCCCCTACACTCGGACTCTAACTCTTACACACACACACACAGCACCACCTGTTGAGCAGATAACTCACCAGGCATTGCACCCCCATAGCATATTTTGAATATTGGAATATTCATACAGTGCTGTTTAATCAGGGAACAATGAGGGTATTTTATTGGCGTTTCGGTGGGCTTTGTGGTAATGCACTGATACTAGGTACAGCACAAATTCCATCCCAATAAAATCTTCCAATTGATACATCGGAATTTGAACCCGGGACCTTTGGAGTACCAGGCCAGTGGCAAGACCACTCCGCCACACCTCCCCTATATATATATATATATATATATATTGTGACGCCTCCCGGCGTTAGCAGAATGGTTGCGTGGGGCATTGCAGCTCGCTAGCGCTCGCCAGGATGGGGGGATAGGCTACAGTTGTCCTAGAATGATCTGCTTTATTTCATTAGTGTCGTGTTGCCACAGACAGTCTAGAAATGGTCTTTGTTTTGGTCTGTAACCGCGCCTTATATTTTATATTCGCTATAATATAAATGTTGCTTGTGTGGGAGGCGAGCGAGAGAGTGTGAGGGAGTACACCCGGCAGCGAGGTGAGCTATGACGCGGCTCGCTTGGACGCTGACGGCGTTGGCGGCCGGGTGGTCAACTAGTCCCTTCCCGCCGCGGCCTCGTGTTTTTTACCAGCTCAGAGCTTGCCTGACACGCGTATCGCCTACATCCATTGCAATTCTGTCCCCCATACTCGCTACTTTGCATACTATTTCTCTCTCTCGACTTCTCCTTTCTCATTCTCTAATCTTTATTAAACTCAACATCCCTTCTGGTTTCAGCATAGACGTTCACCGTCGACCAGTCATATTGTACGCGAAGCTCTCAGATATTTCCATGTATTAGGTTAAGGAGGTATTATGCTTTATTGAGGTTTAGAGAGACGGACTTTTCCGTATGTGTCCTCTCTCGGGAAGGTTGTAGACCGGTATATGTCTCCCTTGCATGGTGTTGAGTGATTCTGCTTGGTTATCTAAAGCTAGACTAGGGGTAAGGTTACTGTGTCGTTGTCTCCGATGTGTGCAGTGTTAGCTAAGCTCTGCACGACATCGACAGGTACTGTGGGAGCCTAAGTTGTCTTCGGGTTGGTTTACTTTGCGAGCACAGCGCTGTGGTGTGAGAGGGCCATAGCTTATCCCTCACAACATAGTGCTGCCTCTTTGTGTTGACTTCTGAGGGATCGCCAGGATAGAGCTAGGTACTAGAGACCTAGATTTATCAAGAGAGCATCCCCGTCATATAACGTAATCTTCATTATACCACCCTTGGACAACGTTAGGCTACGAGTCGCATGCTCGCCCATTGTTGCCCTGCCTTAATACCCCAGCTAGACTTTATTAACTGAGCAGACACTGGTTAGAGATAAGCCCCATTATTATATGTATGCAGCATTATTATTCACTGCACTTTTGAGCCGAGGTTGTTGTTGAGTTGCACAACCCGAGTAGGCTGTTGCGTTGTGTCACGAAGCATTTCTTTAGTTGTCGAGCATTACTACCTTTGCGCAGTCTTTATTATTCGCCTGCCTAATATTACTATATGTCCTAGCATTTATTGTGACCCGTATTCTGCATTATAATTGTTCAAGATTCTTTACGAACATCTTCCCAGCATCAGACTTATTTCAGAAGTTTCCAGTTGATGTTGCAGGACTAGCATTGCACTTTCTTTAATACAGGAGTGCCAGTTATTTGAGTATCTACCGTAACGTTAATTAATCCCGTTAACTATCTTTTCTTTGTGTAACATAATCGAGTAATCTTTTACTGTTTAAGAATAGGCTGTTTCATTGAGCGTCAGCCTAGTGTGTGTGCACCAGTTACCGAGTCATAGGATATCTCGTTGTCCGGGCACGACTCAGGGCGGTAATGGTGTTTTGTTTTCCAGTGTTTAAGGCAGGGGTTGGATCTAGTGTTACCGTTGTTGCTTTTTTGCCATTATCTAGTCCAATGTTGAAGAGCCCTGTGTCTTTGAGAACCTGGATCGTAACAAATGGCGACCTAGCTCAGGATCTTGTGAACTAAGAGATAATTGCAGGATTGTTGTGGTCATTTGTTATATTGAAGAATATAGTGGGCACGTTTGAATTTTTGTTGGCAAAGTAGTATAGCACTTGAGAGTCTTCAGACATTTTTGGCTAGTGAATAGTGCTACATAGGAGCTTGGGTACTTCTTCTTTTTTTTTATAAACGTGAGAATTTTTGGTGGACACAATGGGAGACGAATCAGATCATACTGAGGGTTCAGGGAATGATGCAGGCTCTGATGGGCAGATGCCAGGGGGGTTAGTAACTAGTGAGGAGGCCGCAAAGAAGTTTTTGGAGGTGCCTATAACAGCTGATCGACTAGAGGGAATTAGCAAGTATGGTCTACAGTGTTTGGCTCCCCTCATGGGGCTTAAGGTGGCTCCTGGCATCAAGAAGAACGATTTGAGGGCTTGCGTACTGGGGCCGGCTAGTGAGGTCCAGGGTGGAGAGGGTGCTCGGGGACTTCTGCTCGAGCCCCCCCTCCACTCTACTCCCATCGGGACCTCTAGGATGCCGGAGTTTAGTACGTTCCCGCAGGCCGATAGCCGCTGCAGCATGGTTTAGGGTCGCTGGGTGGGCCTCCAAAAGTTGCACCTCCTCCTCAAGGTTACACTACAGAAATGCTCTTCCAGCTTGAGATGGCTAAGATGAAGGCTGAGAGTGAGGAACGTCTCGAATTCGCTAAGATAGAGGCTAAGCGACAGGCTGATCTCGAACTCGCTAAGGCTAAACAACAGACGCATCTCGAACTCGCTAAGGCTAAACAACAGACGGATCTCGAACTCGCTAAGGCTAAACAACAGACTGATCTCGAACTCACGAGAATAAAATCCGAGTCGGAGGCTGAGTCTACCAGGTACCGGGCAGATATCGATCTTGAGAAGACTCGGGTGGAAACGACAGGGCAACGTCTCAGTGGTGGGAATCGTGGGCATGATCAGTCTTTGTCGCACCTGTTGAAGCTAGTCCCTGTATTTGATGAGTCGGATGTCACCAAATTGTTCATGAGATTCGAGAAGAAGTGCCAGGAACACCAGTGGCCTGGGGAGAAGTGGGCAGCCCTTGTTTCCTCTAGACTTGTGGGCAAGGGACTCAGGGCTTATGATGCATTGCCTATAGAGTCGTGTATTATCTATGAGGAACTCAAGGAGGCTGTCCTGAGAGCATACGAACTACAACCAGAGACGTACAGGTTGAAGTTCCGGGGTGTTACCAAGGGTCGGGAGAGCACCTTTTTGGAACATGCCCGGGAGCTGTCCGATGCTTTTGGGAATTGGCTGAGTCGGAGAAAGCTACTACGTTTGACGACATTAAACAGTTGGTGCTTTTAGAGCAGTTTTTCAAATGCACGGGCGGCGACCTGACGTTAAACCTGAAAGAAAAGCAACCAAAAACTCTACAGGAGGCAGCTGAGATGGCTGACCTCCGGCTATCACTAATTCGTGGGTGCGGGTCTGCCCAGCGTAGTGACGCAGGTAACAAGGGGCGTGACGCCCCACCTCCCCGAGTTAGTGATATACCTTATGCAAACAAGTACAAGAGCCATGATACCAAGACAGACCACAAGACTAGCACCGTCCCGTTTAAGAAGGGGCCGGGCCCTTCCTAGTACCAAGGGAAGCCCAAAGGGGAGTTGGAGTGTTATCATTGTCATAAAAAGGGGCACTTTGCAAGAGTCTGTCCTAGCAAACCACCTACAGCAGCTGTGTCTTTGGCATGCAACATTGGTGTGTCTCCGAAGTCGTCTGAGTTTGCCCGGGGCAGTTCGTCAGAGGCTGAGGCACAGCCAATGCAGAAGCACCTGGGAGGCTCGAACCCTGCTCAGGATGTTTTTTGCGACCATAGAGGGCGGGGTTGCGTGATGTGGGCGGGGCGCAAGTATCGAGTAGAGGTCTTGCGTGATACAGGTGCTTCCCAGACTCTGATGAAAAACTTGACTGGCTACCCTATAAACGCAGCTCAGGTGGTAGTGGTGCAGGGTATTAATGCAACTCGGTCATACCCGCTGGTGCGGTTGGAGTTGGAGGTGGATGGTGTGGCACGTGAATTGGATGTCGGGATTGTGGAGGAACTGCCAGTGGAGGGCGTCGACCTTCTTCTCGGCAACGACTTTGCAATGCCCGCTTCTGAGGTTCTACCCTTAGTCGTTGCCGAGAGGCCGGCCGACGTGAGTAGGGAAGAGCAAGAGTGGGTCGAGCGGTGCCAGACACAACCCATGGCGTGTGTTGTCACCCGAGCTCGGGCAGCTAAAGTGTCACAGCCTAGTCCTCCGTCTTCAGACCAGCGGAGGAACGATCAACAGGAGGAGGCTAAAGCTGGAATTGGTTTTAAGAGTTTTGACTCAGCGGCTCTCCTGGGTGATTCAGTATTAGCACCATTACTTAATTCTGGAGTAGCCCATGGGCCTGTCATCGAGAATGACGAGGCTGGGCATGACGAGTCTCCACGACAGCAACGTTATGTACATCGAGAGAGACAGAGGGAGCAGCCCAGTATCGGGGAAGGTCATGCATTGCTCCGGGAGCAGTTAGATCGCTTGGCACCCTCAGATATACGTCGGTTGCAACTAGAGGACCCTGAGCTCCAAACGTGTGCTAATGGAGCTGTAGAGCTCGACGAGGACGGCGATGCACAGCCAGGAGATTTTTTTTATTTAGAAGGCATCCTCTATAGGCGTTTTCAAGACCCTAAACGTAGTTGGCAATAGGGGTCTGGAGTAGTGGACCAGTTGGTGGTGCCACGGGAGTGCAGGGATAGCCTACTGAGGTTGGCGCATGACATACCACTGGCAGGACATCTAGGGGTGAGAAAAACGGTGGCGGCTTTAGAAAAATTGTTTTGGTGGCCGGGGTTGAAGGGGCAGGTGGTCACCTGGATAGCAAGGTGTCATACGTGCCAGAGGGTTGGAAAACCTAACCAAACATTTCCGAGAGCCCCGTTGCACCCCATTCCTGTCAGTGGACCGCCCTTCAGTAAGGTCATCATTGATATGGTCGGACCCCTACCCCCTACTAGTGCCGGTAATAAATTTCTATTAACTATCATGGATGTGGCCACTCGTTATCCTGATGCATATCCAATGAGAAATGGCACGGCGAAAACTGTTTTCCGGATCCTGCTCTTGTATTGCTCGCGGTATGGTTACCCGCAAGAGGTGCAATCGGACCAAGGTTCTAATTTTACATCTAATTTGTTCAAACAAACTATGATTCAGCATGGCATCAGCACTGTCGTCTCTTCTGCGTATCACCCGGAGAGTCAAGGGGTGTTGGAGAGGTGGCACGCCACGCTGAAAAGCATGCTTCCATGTTACTGCGCAGAGAACGGAAAGGATTGGGACCTTGGCCTGCCGTATGTTTTGTTCGCGGCAAGAGAAGTACCTGGAGAGAGTCTCGGTTTCAGTCCGAATGAGCTTGTTTTCGGGCATCAGGTGAGGGGCCCTCTCCACATGGTGAATGAGATTTGGGAGGGTACCGCTAAGCCATGTTCTATGTTGAGATACGTCCTCGAGAGCAGAGAGAGAATGCTTAGAAGTCTGGAGCTGGCCGGGCGTAATTTGGTGAGTTCGCAGGCCCGTATGAAGGACAGGTACGATACTAAGGCGAAACTCCGGGAGTTTCAGGTAGGTCAAGAGGTGTTGGTCCTGTTGCCTTTGTCAGGTCATCCTCTGGCTGCCAAGTACGCTGGGCCTTATCGGGTGGTGTCAAAGATCTCCGATCTAGATTACCTCGTTGCCACTCCAGACCGGAAGAAGCGTAACCAACTATGCCACATTAATTTGTTGAAGGAGTATGTGAGGCGCCCACCTGAGTCACTAGCTGTCCCTGTGTTGACCTGCTGCGGTCATGGTGGAGAAGGAGAGGGGGGCAGCAATGATCAGGTGGATGATAACTGGGATTGTCATGTCTCGGCTGATCAGTGGGCGGGGAATTCGAGCCAATGTGCGCATGATGCTCTGGCGCACCTGCCGGAGGAACAGCAGGTGGCAGTGCAGCGCCTGTTCGATTCATACCCCACTGTATTTGCCGAGCACCCAGGCCTCACTACTCAAGCGGTGCATGATGTCGATGTAGGAGAGCACCCCCACTTCAAGTCGATACCTTATCGGGTGCCACCCATTAAACTCCCAGCGCTCAGGGATGAGCTGGAGTATATGCTGGCGAGAGGCTTGATCGAGAAGGGGGCAGTACGGTGGACTTCTCCTGTCACTCTGCAGCCCAAACCTGATGGAAAAGTTCGGTTCTGCATTGACTTTAGGCGGTTGAACGGGTTGACCCCCACCAATGCATATCCTCTTCCCCGGGTGGATGACAGTGTGGATAAGATCGGGAAAGCAAGGTACTTGACCAAGGTAGACCTCGTCAAAGGCTACTGGCAAGTACCACTGTCTGAGCGGGCTAAAGAGGTGTGCGGGTTTGTGGTGGATGGCAGTACGTACCGTTGCAACGTGATGCCATATGGTCTGAAAAATGCACCGGCCACTTTCCAGAGCTTAATGAACGACATCGTAGCAGACATCCCAAACTGTACTGTCTACCTTGATGACGTGATCATTTATGACAACGATTTCCAAAGTCACTGTGAGCACATAGAAGCCTTATTTAGTCAACTTAGTAAAGCAGGCTTGTTGGTTAATCTGGGCAAGTGTGACTTTGTGCAAGCCACGGTGCAGTATCTGGGGTTTGTGGTTGGGTTAGGGCAGGTGAGCCCGCCCCAACAGAAGATACAGGCTATCGACTTGTTCCCCAGGCCGACCACCAAGCGGCAGATCATGAGATTTTTGGGTATGATTGGGTATTTCCGACGCTTTATAAGAGGCTATTCTACTGTGTTAGCTCCTTTGACAGATCTACTAGCCAAAGATAAAAGGTTCCGCTGGGCACCTGAGTGTGAGCAGGCGTTTCGAGTAGTTAAACACCTTTTATGCACTCACCCTATCCTCAGGGCCCCGGACTTTGAACGACCATTTCAGTTGGCGACTGATGCCAGCGGAGTAGGGGCTGGTGCCGTACTTTTGCAGACAGACGAGGAAGCTCTTGAGCATCCAGTCAGTTTCTTTTCAAAGAAATTTAATTCAGCACAGAAAAACTATTCGGTTGTTGAAAAGGAACTGCTGGCAATCGTGTTAGCGCTCAGACACTTTGAGGTCTATGTTCCTGCATATGGGGCAATCGTGGTAGTGTATACCGACCACCACCCGCTTAAATTCCTCAATCAATTCCACAACCGGAATATGAGGCTGACCAGATGGTCGCTCATGTTGCAAGAGTACAACTTAGACATTCGCCATATTGCCGGTTGTGAGAATGTGATTGCGGACTGTCTGTCGCGGGTGGAGGATCCGGGGTAGGCTACCACAGTATGTTGGTATAGTCTCCTGTCTTGGCTCGCGGTGTATTTTGCGCTGGTGCTTGTTGGCTCGCGTGTGTAGCATCAGCATAGGGTCGCAGGGCAGGAGTTGTTGGCTTTGATTAGAAGAAAATTAGGCTACATCTATAGTAGCCGCCAAAAACAACATTAAAACAAAATATGAAAAATTAAATAAAAACTTTCTTTTTAATAATTAATTTTAAGATAATATTGTAGCTGAGTACTGAGTGCAGATGATTTTCCCTCAGTAGGCTGTGCTTCTTAAAGCTCGCTCTGGGAGCACAATGTTATGAATTCATGTATTATATTTGGGAAGGGTGATAAGATTTGTTTATATATAAAATGTTGTTGTATTTTTTTTTGAGGAAACTGAGCTTGCATTCCATGAGAGGTGGAGTGGTTAGGAGTGGCAGATTCTAGCGACATTCTGCCTGTTCAGATATGGGCTCATGGAAGAGTGTCTCATATCTTGGGGGGGGGGTGACCCCTCCCGGCGTTAGCAGAATGGTTGCGTGGGGCATTGCAGCTCGCTAGCGCTCGCCAGGATGGGGGGATAGGCTACAGTTGTCCTAGAATGATCTGCTTTATTTCATTAGTGTCGTGTTGCCACAGACAGTCTAGAAATGGTCTTTGTTTTGGTCTGTGACTGCGCCTTATATTTTATATTCGCTATAATATAAATGTTGCTTGTGTGGGAGGCGAGCGAGAGAGTGTGAGGGAGTACACCCGGCAGCGAGGTGAGCTATGACGCGGCTCGCTTGGGCGCTGACGGCGTTGGCGGCCGGGTGGTCAACTAGTCCCTTCCCGCCGCGGCCTCGTGTTTTTTACCGGCTCAGAGCTTGCCTGACACGCGTATCGCCTACATCCATTGCAATTCTGTCCCCCATACTCGCTACTTTGCATACTATTTCTCTCTCTCGACTTCTCCTTTCTCATTCTCTAATCTTTATTAAACTCAACATCCCTTCTGGTTTCAGCATAGACGTTCACCGTCGACCAGTCGTGTTGTACGCGAAGCTCTCAGATATTTCCATGTATTAGGTAAAGGAGGTATTATGCTTTATTGAGGTTTAGAGAGACGGACTTTTCCGTATGTGTCCCCTCTCGGGAAGGTTGTAGACCGGTATATGTCTCCCTTGCAAGGTGTTGAGTGATTCTGCTTGGTTATCTAAGGCTAGACTAGGGGTAAGGTTACTGTGTCGTTGTCTCCGATGTGTGCAGTGTTAGCTAAGCTCTGCACGACATCGACAGGTACTGTGGGAGCCTAAGTTGTCTTCGGGTTGGTTTACTTTGCGAGCACAGCGCTGTGGTGTGAGAGGGCCATAGCCTCTCCCTCACAACATAGTGCTGCCTCTTTGTGTTGACTTCTGAGGGATCGCCAGGATAGAGCTAGGTACTAGAGACCTAGATTTATCAAGAGAGCATCCCCGTCATATAACGTAATCTTCATTATACCACCCTTGGACAACGTTAGGCTACGAGCCGCATGCTCGCCCATTGTTGCCCTGCCTTGATACCCCAGCTAGACATTATTAACTGAGCAGACACTGGTTAGAGATAAGCCCCATTATTATATGTATGCAGCATTATTTATTCACTGCACTTTTGAGCCGAGGTTGTTGTGGAGTTGCACAACCCTAGTAGGCTGTTGCGTTGTGTCACGAAGCATTTCTTTAGTTGTCGAGCATTACTACCTTTGCGCAGTCTTTATTATTCGCCTGCCTATTATTACTATATGTCCTAGCATTTATTGTGACCCGTATTCTGCATTATAATTGTTCAAGATTCTTTACGAACATCTTCCCAGCATCAGACTTATTTCAGAAGTTTCCAGTTGATGTTGCAGGCCTAGCATTGCACTTTCTCTAATACAGGAGTGCCAGTTATTTGAGTATCTACCGTAATGTTAATTAATCACGTTAACTATCTTTTCTTTGTGTAACATAATCGAGTAATCTTTTACTGTTTGAGAATAGGCTGTTTCATTGAGCGTCAGCCTAGTGTGTGTGCACCAGTTACCGAGTCATAGGATACCTCGTTGTCCAGGCACGACTCAATGCGGTAATGGTGTTTTGTTTTCCAGTGTTTAAGGCAGGGGTTGGATCTAGTGTTACCGTTGTTGCTTTTTTGCCATTATCTAGTCCAATGTTGAAGAGCCCTGTGTCTTTGAGAACCTGGATCGTAACAATATATATATATTATACAGTATATATATATATATATATATATATAATATATACCGGTATATATACAGGGTGTCCCAGGAGGAAAGGCCATAACTTTGGGAAATGATAGAACAAGGTATTCTAAGCATAAATTGTTCTATAACAAAAATTCCAAATCTCGACCATTACAAAGATACTGAAGATTTAATATAGTGTACTCTCCCGCATCACTGTAATGTAATGTCAAATAGTTTCTAACTGGTCCATAGTGAGCTAATAGACTATGTCCATAATCATTTTGCAAATTACAGAATTATAGTATCTTTATAATAACATGGTAAAATAATTGCAGAAAGATGTAGGTGTGGTAAGCACTAGGACAGCTAGGCTAGCCTTATGGGGAAATACTGAAGAAAATACCATTTTCAACATGCAATATCTCTATAACTAGAACATTTAAGCTTAGAATATTTTCTTCTATCATTTCTCAAAGTTATGCCCTTTCCTCCTGGGACACCCTGTATATATATATATATATATATATATATATATATATATATATATATATATATATATATTAATTATGTTCTCTCCACCAACCAACTTTACTCCTAAACTCAATTAATGAAATTAACAAACACATGTGGCAGTCCGGGGATTCGAACCCAGGACGGTCACACCGAAAATCAACACACTTATGCATTTCACCACGAAGACAGTTAAAGAATGCTACACAAGCCTACGATTTATTATGCAGTTTCGAATCCTGCATACCAATCTTAGCATGTACATCATTCCAACTGCACTATCGGAGGCTATGAATAGGTGTATATATATATATATATATATATATATATATATATATATATATATAATATATACATATATATATATTTTTTTTTCTAAGTAAGTGAGGGAGGCAAAAGGCAGAACTGCCTATAGCAAGTGCCTCCCCCATAGTTGAAAGAGCGACAGGGCCAAAATCAAGGGACGTTCGAGCCAAAATGCCTGGACACACGGAGTTTGATGCAATTTAAGTCATAGGAAGAGGGAAAGACTGATTCTGGGAGATAGTTCCAGAGCTCAGCTGTTGAATAGAAGAAAGTCTGAGAGTAACGTTTCACTCTTGGGTTGGAGAGTTGCACAGAGTGGGGGTGGGATTGTGTTGCAAGATGGGTACCATGCGCCCTATGTAAAGGAGTTGGTATACACTGGGAAAGCTCTGAGGAACACTGATTATTATAGTAGAGATAGAATAGCGAGAGAGATGCAACATTGCAGCGAAGAGAGAGAGATTGCAGAGAGTTGGTGAGTGGACGGGAGTTAATGATACGAAAGGCCTTCCTTCAATTTTGTCTAGGAGAGCGGTGTGAGAGGAACCTCCCCACACATATGAACAATATTCAATACAAGGACGCACTATGCCCCTGTACAGAGCAAGAAGCTGTGCAGGGGTAAAGAACCCACTAAGGCAGTTGAGCACACCCAGCTTCTGGGAGGCTGCCTTAGCAAGACTGGTAATATGGTCCTTCCAAATGAGAGCAGAAGAAAAAGAGACACTAAGAATATTGAGAGAAGGTGAAGGATTGATTTTTGAATTGTTGAAGAATAAGGGATAGTCCGCAGGGAGATCCTGACGGGTAGATAGATGGAGATATTGGGTTTTGGAAGCATTAAAGGTAACAAGGTTTTCTCTGCCCCAATTGGAGATAGTAGTTAGATCAGAATTTAAGTGTTCTATGGCTTCATTCCGTTTGTCTTTGAGGAATTGCTGGTTTGGGCGTTCTGAAAAACTAATGGAGTAGTGTATGGTTGAGTCGTCTGCGTATGAATGGATGGGAATCGAGGTACAGTTGAAATTATCATTTATAAAAATTAGAAAGAGAATAGGAGATAGGACAGAGCCCTGAGGAACACCGGAGTTTATAGGGTGAGGAAGTGATTGATGGCCTTCCACAATTGCAGCTATGGAACGGCCAGAGAGGAAATTAGAGACAAAGCACAGATGAAGGGATAGAAGCCGAAGGAGGGTAGATTAGAAATTAATGATTTGTGCCACTCTATCGAAGGCTTTCGATATGTCTAGTGCAATAGAAAAAGTCTCACTGAAGTCCCGAAAGGAGAATGACCAAGAGTTACTAAGATATGAAAGAAGATCACCAGTAGAGCGACCCTTAAGGAAGCCATACTGGCGATCTGAGAGCAGATTATGAAAAGAGAAATGCTAAGAAATTTGGAAGCAAGAATAGTTTTAAAAACTTTAGATATACAAGAGATGAGAGCAATTGGACAATAGTTGGAGGGTTGGGAGCAGTCACCCTTTTTTGGGACAGGTTGAATGAGAGCAAACTTCCAGCATGAAGAGAAGACGTTAGAGGATAGACAGAGACAAAAGAGTTTGCCTAGGCAGGGAGTCAGCACGGAAGCACAGTTTTTGAGTACAACAGGAGGAACACCGTCCGGACCGTACGCCTTCTTAGTATTAAGCCCAGAGAGGGTAGAAAGTACATCTTTAGAAGAGATTAGGATATTAGGCATAAGTAAGAGAGAGGAGGGGGGAGAGGGAGGAATAGCACCGGAATCATCCAAGGTGGAGTTTCTAGAAAAACTTGAGCGAAGAGTTTAGCTTTGTCAGAGGAAGAAATTATGGTTGTACCATCAGAGTGGGAAAGGGGAGGGAAAGACGAGAAAGAGAAATTGTTGGAGAAGTTTTTGGCTAGATGCCAGAAAGCTTGGGAAGAGCTAGAGTTGGATAGTTCAGTGCATTTATTATTGATGAAAGAGTGCTTGGCAAGTCGAAGAACAGATTTGGCTTGATTCCGGGCAGAAACATAGGAAGAATGAGAATCTTGAGTTTGAAGGCGTCGGTACCGTTTGAATGCTTCCTCCTTATTGCGGACAGCAGTAGAACAGGCGTGAGTAAACCAAGATTTCTTAGCATTAGTCTGAGAGAAAGAGAATGGACTGTATGCTTCCATGCCCGATAGGATTACCTCGGTAATGCATTCAGCACTCTCCGAGGGTCCCCAGCCACGGAAGCAGAAATCATTCCATGGGAAATCAAAGAAGTACTGCCGGAGAGCCTCCCAGTTGGCAGCGCCAAAGTGCCACAAGCGCCGCCAGCTAGGAGGATCGGGTGGCCGTACTGGAGAGATAGGACAGGTGACAGAGATAAGTTTATGGTCGGAGGAGCCCAAAGGAGAGAAAATATCGACAGTATAAGAAAAAGGGTTATAAGTTAGAAACAAGTCAAGAATGTTGGGCCGATCTCCGAGGCGATCTGGGATACGGGTGAGTCATTTAGGATAGAAAAGACGTAGGCTTGTTCACCAGGTATATATATACATTATACAGTATATATATAATTATATAATATATATATATATATATATATATTTGTTTTATTTTTATTTTTTCTTGAAGGCATGTGAGATTAAATAATACAGCATAATTAGAATTTATAATGTTTTTAATTAGAGATTCAATTTCTCTTGCCATTTTTGAATTGTTGGTCATTTAGTAGATAATATTATAAGAGAGAACCGAAGTTGTCAGAAGGTTGTTGGGTTGTTGAAGGATGTAACGTTTCAGCTATACCATTAGCTATGATCACTCAAGTGGTTATGATAAGTATAAGTATAGAAGCAGTTTATATAGGGGGTCCTGGGTTTGTGCGTCGCTCATTCTGCAGAGGTGGGCGGGGCTAGTCGGCGATCTGTGTTCGTGGTTGGTTGGCTGCTGCTAGCCGCGCACTGCGTCTGCTGATTGGCTGGCGGGGCGCGGGGGCATCATCAGGTTGGCAATGACTAGGGATTGTTGCGGCGTCATTTCCTTCTTGGTGTCTGTGAGAGTAGGATCTCCTCGCTGTGGAGAGAATTTGTAGGTCCAAGGTCTGGTTGTTAAGTGTAGGGTTGAGGGCTTGTATGTAGATGGCTTCAAGGATGGGAAGGCGTCTAGGGTAGGATTCATTAACTAATATGGAGGAGATGGTTTCTAGGTCTTTACGAGTTAGTTTTGGGTGGCCTGGGCTGTTGTAGTGATTTTTGATAGAGCCAGATTGTAGATGGAGGGTAAGACGACGGCTCAAGCGAGTCTGGGTCATGCCGATATACATTTTATGGGGTACAAAGTACCCGTGGGTACAAGAATGTTGGTATACCATGTTAAAAGGAAGGCGAACTCCATCATCACAACCATCAATGTCAAGACTGACGGAATCCACCTAAAAAAACTCGTCAGTGAATTTTCCCCAAGATATGCTTACGGCACCGTAAAAACCCACAAGCCAGAAAACGCCCTCAGACCTATAATCTCTCAAATCCCGACGGCAACTTACCAAATAGCGAAGAACCTTAACAACCTCCTGACGCCGTACGCCCCCACTCAACACAGCTAATTCTCCGCCATGGACTTCCTAGAAATCCTCCGTGATGCCCCACCGACCGATGATGACTTAATCGCGTCACTCAACGTAGAAAGCCTCTTTACTAATGTACCAGTGGATAGGACGATCGACATCATCTTAGGTCGGGTGTACCACTCTCCTACCTCCCCACCTCTAGACATCCCTGAACAAGCCCTTTGAATGCTGTTGGAGCTATGTACCAAAGAAGCTCCCTTCATCTGCCCCCGAGGAAACATGTACCGGCAAATAGATGGTGTGGCGATGGGCAGCCCCCTCGGTGTACTCTTCGCAAATTTCTTCAAGGACGCCATTGAGGAGGACCTCCTAGCAACCCACCGCCCCTCCATCTACTGCCGTTAGGTCAATGACATCTTCGTGTGGGTGAAGGACCTCGCAGAACTACGAGAACTTCAGCAACACTTCATCACAGCATCAGGGCTCAAATTCACCTTTGAGGAGACTACTGAAGGGAAACTACCCTTCCTTAACATCCTAGTTACTAATCAAGACACAGGCCTTAAAACTACAGTCTGTACGAAGCCCACGGATAATGGATTGTGTCTCAACGGCATAAGTGAGTGCCCTAAAAGATACCACATCTCCACCATCTCAGCCTACGTCAGGAGAGTACTCTCTCACTGTTCCTCCTGATGAGACACCCACCACTAACTCAACCGCCTTACATAAGTCCTCATCAACAACGGCTACTCCAACTCCGACGTTGACAAAACCATCAAGAAACACTTAGAGAAATGGTACAATAATGAAGGCCCCAACACCACCAGCCCCGAGGACATCAAAATTTACTATAAAAACTACATATCTTCTGACCATAAAACAGACAAAGCCGTCATAAGAGATTATCATCCTAAAAAACGTCCAGCCCACCAACAGTGACAGCAAAATCAAACTAATCATATATTATAAATCCCAAAAACCTCCTAAATTGTACTATGCAATCGCCCCGCCAACGCCAAAAAACAACTGAGTCTGGATCATGTGGTATACCAACATTCTTGTACCCAGGGGGACTGTGGACCCCGTAAAACGTATATCGGCATGACCGAGACTCGCTGAGCCGTCGTCTTACCTTCCATCTACAATCTGGCTCTATCAAAAATCACTACAACAGCCCAGGCCACCCCAAACTAACTCGTAAATACCTAGAAACCATCACCTCCATATTAGATAATGAACCCGACCCTAGATGCCTCCCCATCCTTGAAGCCATCTACATACAATCCTCAACCCAACATTTAACAACCAGACCTTGGACCTACAAATTCTCCCCACAGCGAGGAGATCCTATCCCCACAGACACCAAGAAGGAAATGACCCCGCAACAACCCCTAGTCAACGACCACCTGATGATGCCCCCGTGCCCAGCCAGCCAATGTGCAGACGCAGTGCGCGGCTATCAGCAGCCAACCAACCACGAATGCAGATCACCGACTAGTCCCGCCCACCTGTGCAGAATGAGCGACTCGTAAACCCAGGACCCCCTACATAAACTGCTTCTATACCTATACTAATCATAACCACATGTGTGATCATGGCTAATGTTATAGCTGAAACGTTACAACCTCAAACAAACTTCTGACAACTTCGGTTCTCTCTTATAACTACTAAATGACCAACAACGCAAAATTGCAAGAAATTGAATCTCTATATAAAAAATATATAAATGCTAATTATGCTGTATTATTTAATATCACATGCCTTCAAAAAATATACTACCTGGCTACACTTGTTTGAAGCAATTTAAGTCATAGAAAGAGGGAAAGACTGATTGTGGGAGAGAGTTTCAGAGCTCAGCAGTTGAATAGCAGAAAATCAGAGAATAGTGTTTCACTCTTGGGTTGGAGAGTTGCACAGAAAAGGGGTGGGATTGTGTTGCAAGGCGGGTACTACGTACCCTACATAGAGGAGGTGGTATACACTGGGAATGCTCCGAGGAATACTGATTATTGTAGTAGCGATAGAATAGCGAGAGAGATGCAACATTGCGGCGAAGAGAGAAAGATTGCAGAGATTTGGTGACTCGACGGGAGTTAATGATACAAAAGGCTTTCCTTTCTACTTTATCTAGGAGTGCGATGTGAGATGATCCTCCCCACACATGTGAACAATACTCAATACAAGGACGCACTGTGCCCCTGTACAGAGCAAGAAGCTGCGCAGGGGTAAAGAACTCCTTGAGGCGGTTGAGCACACCCAACTTCTGGGTGGCTGCCTTAGCGAGACTGATAATATGGTCTTTCCAAGTGAGATCAGAAGAAAAAGAGACACCGAGAACATTGAGAGAAGATGAAGGGTTGATTTATGTATTGTTGAAGAATAAGGGATAGTTCTGTAGAGGTTCCTGATGGGTAGTTAGATGGATAAAGTGAGTTTTGGAAGCATTAAATGCAAAAAGGTTTTCTCTATCCCAATTGGAAATAGTAGCTATATATATATATATATATATATATATAAATATATATATATATATATATATATATATAAATATATATATATATATATATATATATATATATATCTATATATATATATATATATATATATATATATATATATATATATATATATATATATATATATACTGTACATATATATTTAGTATATAATTATAGATATATATATATATATATATATATATATATATATATATATATATATATATATATATATATATATATATATATATATATATATATATATATATATATATACCTGTATATATATTTTCTTTGACATGCTTCTACACTTTTTGCCAACACTTTATGTAAAATTAAACTTGATTTTTCTGTTCCTGATATTACTCTCTCACGTAAAGTCTACCTTAAATCCTGGGTTAACTGTTAAAACGTTTGTAATGATGTTTGTAATATTGAGTGGAATCTCATACTACGAGCTCATGACCCGGTTTAACCTCTCAACAATTCCCTTCTTGGTATCCTTCGCAAAAGAGTTCCATAACCAAAAAATAAGTCTCGTATCAGGGATAAAGCATGGTTTAATGATGACTGCAAGCGTGCATTTGATGACAAAAAGGCTGCATATAGTCTATGGAGGCATAATCAACCCCCCTTGCATTGGGAAATTTATGTTGCTAAAAGTTTATGCTGCTGCTGAGAGGGAATATAACTCCCATCTTCAGGATGTTCTGGCAGGAGCAACACAGCCTCATAAATGGTGGTCTGCTTTGAAGTCCTCTTTATTTGGAATAGATTCCTCCATGCCTCCTCTTTGTGATTCTGATGGCTCCATCTCTTTTGATCCATTATCAAAGGCCAACATTCTATCTAATATTTTTATTAATAAGCAGAGTAATCAGGAATTGTCATTGCCATTGACATGTTTCCCTAGACCCAACCTCAATTCAACGGCATTCCAATCAGCTGAACTGAAAAGGTATTTGCTGGATCTTGATACCTATGGTGGCACAGACCCGGATGGGTTTTTCCTTCTCTTTTTTTTTAAAGGTTGCAGTGGTGTTGGCACCTAAATTGGCTGTGGTGTTTAGGTTGCTTTTGAAACCCTCAACAACCAGACCTTGGACCTCCAAATTCTCTCCACAGCGAGGAGATCCTACCCCCGCAGTAATCTGGATGGAAATGAACACATCACCACTACCCCGAGCCAACGCCCACCTGACGATGCCCCCGCGCCCAGCAAGCCAATCAACAGACGGAGCGCACGCATAGCAGCTACCAATCAACCACACACGCAGATCACCGACTAGCCCCACCCTCCTGTGCAAAATAAGCGGCGCGTGATCCTAGCTTTCTCTATATATACCCCTGTTCTCCCCTTTAACTATCATTAACCACGTGTATGAATATGACTAATGTTATAGTCAAAACGTCACAGCTTACTACAACCTCTACAACCTCTACAACCCAGCAACCCACTGATAACTTCGGTTCCCTTCTGTACCTACTGACTGACCGACAACGTAAAATTGCATGAGAAATTGAATCTCTGAATAAAAAACATAAATGCTAAATATGCTGTTTTATTTAATCTCACATGCCTTCAATGATAGTTAAAGGGGAGAACAGGGGTATATATAGAGAAAGCTAGGATCACGCGCCGCTTATTTTGCACAGGTGGGTGGGGCTAGTCGGTCATCTGCGTGTGTGGTTGGTTGGTAGCTGCTATGCGTGCGCTCCGTCTGTTGATTGGCTTGCTGGGCGCGGGGGCATCGTCAGGTGGGCGTTGGCTCGGGGTAGTGGTGATGTGTTCATTTCCATCCAGATTACTGCGGGGGTAGGATCTCCTCGCTGTGGGGAGAATTTGGAGGTCCAAGGTCTGGTTGTTGAGGGTTTCAAAAGCAACCTAAACACCACAGCCAATTTAGGTGCCAAGACCACTGCAACCTTTAAAAAAAAAAAGAGAAGGAAAAACCCATCCGGGTCTGTGCCACCATAGGTATCAAGATCCAGCAAATACCTTTTCAGTTCAGCTGATTTGAATGCCATTGAATTGAGGTTTGGTCTAGGGAAACATGTCAATGGCAATGACAATTCCTGATTACTCTGCTTATTAATAAAAATATTAGATAGAATGTTAGCCTTTGATAATAGATCAAAAGAGATGGAGCCATCAGAATCACAAAGAGGAGGCATGGAGGAATCTATTCCAAATAAAGAGGACTTCAAAGCAGACCACCATTTATGAGGCTGTGTTGCTCCTGCCAGAACATCCTGAAGATGGGAGTTATATTCCCTCTCAGCAGCAGCATAAACTTTTAGCAACATAAATTTCCCAATGCAAGGGGGGTTGATTATGCCTCCATAGAATATATGCAACCTTTTTGTCATCAAATGCACGTTTGCAGTCATCATTAAACCATGCTTTATCCCTGATACGAGACTTATTTTTTGTTTATGGAACTCTTTTGCGAAGGATACCAAGAAGGGAATTGTTGAGAGGTTAAACCGGGTCATGAGCTCGTAGTATGAGATTCCACTCAATATTACAAACATCATTACAAACGTTTTAACAGTTAACCCAGGATTTAAGGTAGACTTTACGTGAGAGAGTAATATCAGGAACAGAACAATCAAGTTTAATTTTACATAAGAAAGTGTTGGCAAAAAGTGTAGAAGCATGTCAAAGAATGTACTTATTTATGAATGTATATATAATTTATATTATTCGTTCATTTTTACTGACACAACTACTGTATTACATGTACCTAATTACTGCCACCCTACTCCACCCTCTGCAAATTATAAAACTGATATAGAGAGCTACCGAACTCTAGCTCTTCAAAGCTTTCTGGCATCTAGCCAAAAACCTCTCAAACAATTGTTCTTCGTCTTTCCCTCCCCCTTTCCACTCTGATGGCACAACCACCACTTCTTCCTCTGACAAAGCTGAACTCTTCACTCAAACTTTCGCTAGAAACTTCACCTTGGATGATTCCCGTGCTATTCCTCCCTCTCCACCCCCCTCTCTCCTACATATGCCTAATATCCTAATCTCTTCTATAGATGTACTTTCTACCATCTCTGCCCTTAATACTTAGAAGGCGTACGGTCCGGATGGTGTTCCTCCTGTTGTACTCAAGGACTGTGCTTTCGTGCTGACTCCCTGCCCAGGCAAACTCTTTTAACATAAGAACATAAGAAAATGGGAGTCTGCAGAAAGCCGATTGGCCTAAGCAAGGCAGATCCCTGTCCCACACAACCCCAATTCATTACAAAGCCCAATTATAGGCTTCACACTCTAATACCCTGAGGATCATCTTACCAAAACGGTTAGAGATTAACGCAGGATTATGGAGATCTGCAGAGCGCTGATTGGCCCAACCCGGCTGATCCCCCTTCACACCCAACCCTTCTCGTCCATATGATTATCCAATTTTATCTTAAAGCTCCCTACAGTTTTAGATCCCACTATAGCACTTGGTAGTCCATTCCACCCGTCTACAACTCTGTTACCAAACCAATACTTGCCTATATCTTTTCTGAAACGAAATTTATCTAATTTGAAACCATTGGTACGAGTTCTTTCGCTATCACTGAGCTTTAGTACATTTGTGATGTCCCCTTTGTTAATCCCACCAACCCACTTGAACACCTCTATCATATCCCCTCTAACTCTGCGTCTCTCTAACGAATGTAAACCTAATTTCTTCAACCTTTCTTCATACGAAAGATTTCTAATATTATGGATAATTTTTGTCATTCTACGCTGTACTCTCTCCAATGAATCTATGTCCATTCTGTAATAAGGACACCAAAATTGGACAACATAATCCATATGGGGTCTCACTAATGACAAGTAAAGTTTTAAGATAACATCAGCAGTTCTGTTACTCACACTCCTAGAGATGAACCCGAGAATCCTGTTTGCCTTATTACGAACGCTTATACACTGTTTTCTAGGCTTCAAATCATTGCTAACAAACACACCTAGATCTTTCTCGCAGTCTGAATTTTCTAATTCTAAATTAGCTAGTTTATATTTAACATTTGTTTGCATCTTCCCTATCTTTAATACCTTGCATTTGTCAATGTTAAACTTCATCTGCCAATTTACTGACCATTCATGTAAGGTATCTAGATCCCTTTGGAGGCACTCTATATCGCTATCTGAATCAATTGATCTCCCTATTTTAGTATCGTCTGCGAATTTACTTATCCTACTAGTTATACCTAAATCTAGGTCATTTATGTATATAAGAAACAACAGGGGACCTAATACCGATCCCTGGGGGACACCACTTTTGACTGCTCCCCATTCTGACTTGGTACCATTTATGCTGACTCTCTGCTTCCTACCAATTAGCCATGACCTAATCCATCCTAACAACGCCCCACCATGTATCTCTGTATCTCCTCTAACATCTTCCCTTCTTGCTGGAAGTTTGCTCTTATTCAACCTGCCCCAAAGAAGAGTGACCACTCTCAGCCCTCCAACTATCGTCCAATTGCTCTCATCTCTTGTATCTCAAAGTTTTGAAAACTATTCTTACTTCCAAATTTCTTAAGCATTTCTCTTCTCATAATCTACTTTCAGATTGCCAGTATGGCTTCCTCAAGGGTTGCTCTACAGGTGTTCTTCTCTCATATTTTACTAACTCTTGGTCATCCTCTTTTCGGGACTTCGGTGAGACATTTTCTATTGCGCTAGTCATAACTAAGGCCTTCGATGAAGTCTGGCACAAATCTTTAACTTCTAAACTACCCTCCTTCAGTTTCTATCCCTCCATCTGTGCCTTTGTCTCTAATTTCCTTTCCAGCCATTTCATAGCTGCAGTTGTGGTGGCCATTTTTCACTTCATCATCCTATTAACTCCGGTGTTCCTCAAGGTTCTGTTCTATCTCTATTATCTTTCTAATATTCATAAATGATCTTCTCAACACTACCACCAGTCCTATCCATTTATATGCAGACGACTCTACCTTACTCTATTTGATCAGTTTCCCAAAACGCCCCAGCAAGCAATTACTCATAAGCATAGTAATGAAGCCATACAACACTTATTTTCTGATCTAACTACCATTTCCAATTGGGGCAGAGAAAACTGTGTTGCCTATAATGCTTCCAAAAGCCAAATTCTCCATCTATCTACCCGTCGTGAACCCCCAGAGGACTATCCCTTATGCTTCAACAATTCAAACATCAACCATGCATCTTCTCAGTATTCTCGGTGTCTCTATTTCTTCTGGCTCTCTTGGATTGCCCATATCACCACTCTTGCTAAGGCGGCCTCCCAGAAGCTGGGTGAGCTCAACCTCCTCAAGGTGTTCTTTACCCGTGCACAATTTCTTGCTCTAAACAGGAGCACAGTGCATCCTTGTATTGTGTATTGTTTACATGTGTGGGGAAGTTCCCCTCACACAGCACTTCTAGATAAAGTAGAAAGAAATGCCTGTCGTATCATTAACTCCCGACTAGTCAACGACTCTCTGCAATCTCTCTCTCTTCGCCACAATGTTGCATCATTCTCGCTATCGCTACTATAATCAGTGTTCATCAGGACTCTCTCAGTGTATGCCACCTCCTCTACGTAGGGTACGTAGTACCCACTTTGCAACACAATCCCACACCTATTTTGTATAGTTCTCCAACTCAAGAGTGAAACGATACTCCCAATCTTTCTTCTATTCAACAGCTGAGCTCTGGAACTATCTCCCTGAATCCATCTTGCCCTCATCCCATGACTTAAATTGATTCAAACTCTGTGTGTCCAGACATTTTGGCTCGAACATTCCTTGATTTTGGCCCTGTCACTCTTTCAACTCTGGGGGAGGCATTCGTCACAGGCAGTTTTGCCTTTTGTCTACCTCATCCACAGAAAAAAATAGCAGTATTTTTTATCATTGGTAAAATCAATGCAGAGCTTAGCAATTAAGATACAGACAAGTCAATTGGTTCTCCAGTTTTCCATCAATTAATGTTCACTATCTAAAAGTCATCATAAAGGAGTGCTCCAGCTGTGTGTGATGGTGATTGTACATATAATTAGTGTGTATTTTTTGTTTCCCATTAACCTGAGGACTGCGTGAGGCCATTAAATTCCAGGTCCATCAGTTCTACAAATTTAGCTTCAATTTAGAAGAAATCTATTATATTTACCATATAAAGCAATGTTACTGCACCATATTAGTATATTTTACTTTCATAATGAACATGTTTGAAGAACTAGAAAATAGGTGTAAGGAGAAAATATCCAGTGCAAACTGGATTATTGTGATGGGAGGGTATCGAGTGCTAGGGCAGCGGAGCGACATAGGCTCTCCCTGTCTCGAGGCTCTTGCCACACTGACTCGGTCTCGCCGCTCTCTCGCACTTGTATGAGGGAGGGAGGAGGTAAGGGAGGTGTAGAGGAGGGTGACTGAATGTATTTGAGACAGGAGGAAGGAATTATAAGAAGGTGGGAGAGAAAAAGTAGAATAAAGGAGGAGGGGGGAAGTTGAGGGAGAAAGTGTGGGGTGGGGGGTGGGGGTTGGGAGGGAGGAGAGGCAAAAGAGTTGAGATATATCCATTTCCCTAGCACTGGTGCATTTATGGATGTTGTTTTTAAGTGTCAGATCCCGAAAGTATCGTCGCATTCACCCAGTTAAACCTGGAAGGAACGTTGCAGCTGCTGGGTTAAAACACGATTTGGCCTCATTGCTGCAGTATGTCAACAATTTAATGAATGCCAAATAGGTGAAACTTCCCTAAAGTTTTTCAAATGATTACTCTTAGAAAGTGTACCTGCTATGTTACAGTCCATGCATTCTATTTTGGACACAAGATATATATAATGCAAGAGGAAGGAGGAAAGAAGAACACATCTATGAAAATCGCGTGTGCAAACGTTGTTCAGGGCCAGGCGTGAAGGGAGCTGGCAAGGTATGAGGCTACAGTAAAGACTAGAGAAAATAATGCAAGTAGAAAGCAGAAATATATGTACAATAGACAAATGTAAATTGGAAACACATATATATATATATATATATATATATATATATATATATATATATATATATATATATATATATATATATATATATATACTGTATATATATAATACCATATGTAGTTCTACGGAAGTTGAGAAATACACAAAAGTAGTGGATTTTTGTATTAGAAAACAAATGATGGAAGAGCATCACTAGCTAAACCACAGTGGCATAATTATTATATGTTGACATAATTATCTTCTGGCAAATATATGCTATGTACACTCGGTCAAAAGAGTAAATGCACCCCTACAATGATCATCTGGTGTTTACAGCTTAGTAGTATAGGCTGTAGGTCGTAGGTAGTAGGTGTTAGGTAGTATAGGTAGGTAGTGGTATAGATGGATACAGCTGCAGGCAGATATTCCAACCCTACCGAGCTGTACACACCAGATGATCAGTGTAATAGTTAAGTTATAGTTGCAAATAGAGCAATTATTCCAGTAATTGTTTTCGGTAACTTTGGTCTGCAAGCTACTGAATTATTCTCCCATTATATTTGTGTTGTCTAAATATAATCACCTTTCCGTCTAGTTGTTGGTATCAGTGCAAAAACTGTCAGCTTATGTTGCCAAAATTAATTTGTTGAAACAGTTACAAGTGGTAGTGTGATTCCACCTTAACGCAATAAGTATATTGGCGTTATTCCGGTCAGTTTTGAATACCATAAGTCAATGCTTTCAACGTAGGAAGGACCTGTAGAAAGCAAAACCAGATATCGTTTAATACTCAGACGTCCTTAGATCGAAACTAAACTAGAGCAAGTCGTCGATCAATGGCCAGAATTTATTAGTAGAAAAACGTCATCGTATTGAAAGGGTTAATGAGAGGTGTCAGGTGTGTCGGTGGGATATGAGGTAGTAAAGTGGAAGTGGTAGGGAGTGAATGGAGAAGGAAGGTAATAAAGGGGGTGATAGAGGTGGAAGGGAAGGAGAAAAGTAGGTGAGGGAGTGGGAGGGGAAGGGAGAGAGTAAAGCGAGAAGGGTGTAAAAGGGCAAGGGAGGTAGAGGGGAAGAAGGGCGAGGTGTGAGGACGTGGAAGGGGAAAGGAGAGACTGAACAGTGAACAGAATGAATGAAAAACGTAGGTTGAATAATGATGGAGGATCTAATGACGGTAAACCTGATCTAGCTAAGTAGTTGGATCTCTTTATATGTGAACTGTCTTTATCAGCAGAAATAAATTAACAGGAGATATATCTGAATGGATAATCAGCATAGTAAAAGTGCGTTACGAGGTTTTCTTTACAAGGATAAAGTTATGTTTTCAGAAAACTACAACCTTAATTTAATAATAACATTTTCTCTGAAATGTTCACTTCTAAACCAGTATGAAACTATAATACAAAAAGACATTTTAAGTCTGTAACAGGTATTCGTGTGTTCATATACTGTATATATATATATATATATATATATATATATATATATATCTATATATATATATATATATATATGTATATATATATATATATATATATATATATATATATATATATATATATATAGAGAGAGAGAGAGGAGGAGGCGAGGGATAAGAGCCAGAGCCGTATATATTTTGACCTTTATTTCAAGTTTTCAGATGCACCTACATTCATTTTCATGTACAGTTGGTCAGAGTTCCAGCTGACCCACCCTCACTCTGGGGCTCGCAGAATTAGCTGGCAATACTGGTGTAGTTGCCAATCAGTGGATATAATAACTTTAATATTTAAGCAAATCTACGAACTTTGGGTGAATGTTCGGGATCATTCATAGCGATGTATGCATTTTTATTTGAGATAGGCTTACTTTCCCTTGTTTAGTATAATTATGTTCTAACAATGATATAGCCGAAATCAGATCTACCAATCCCAATATTTGTAGGACACACCTCCTTCCTACACCAGTATTGCCAGATAATTCTGCGAGCCCCAGAGCGAGGGTGGGTCAGCTGGAACTTTGACCAACTGTACGTATAATTTTTAATAATGATCTAGTTAGACTAAGATATAATCAATTTATTTATAAAAAAGGTTTTATCCTATCATTGCGGGTTTGTGTTTTATATTTCATATATATTATATTAAGTCACCTAGTGGACAGATACTTCATAATATGTGAGACATGTATTTAAAATAACTAGATTATCATATATTTGCAAAGTCTAGACTTAATGACATTATAATTAGTGTGTCTCTATATATACTTTCAGTTCGAATTAATAAATAGCAAGTCCTCAACTAATATTAATAAATAGGAAGTCCTCACCTAATATTAATAAATAGGAAGTCCTCAACTAATATTAATAAATAGGAAGTCCTCACCTAATATTAATAAATAGGAAGTCCTCAACTAATATTAATAAATAGGAAGTCCTTAACTAATATTAATAAATAGGAAGTCCTCACCTAATATTAATAAATAGGAAGTCCTCAACTAATATTAATAAATAGGAAGTCCTCACCTAATATTAATAAATAGGAAGTCCTCACCTAATATTAATAAATAGGAAGTCCTCACCTAATATTAATAAATAGGAAGTCCTCAACTAATATTAATAAATAGGAAGTCCTCAACTAATATTAATAAATAGGAAGTCCTCACCTAATATTAATAAATAGGAAGTCCTCACCTAATATTAATAAATAGGAAGTCCTCAACTAATATTAATAAATAGGAAGTCCTCACCTAATATTAATAAATAGGAAGTCCTCAACTAATATTAATAAATAGGAAGTCCTCAACTAATATTAATAAATAGGAAGTCCTCACCTAATATTAATAAATAGGACGTCCTCAACTAATATTAATAAATAGGAAGTCCTCACCTAATATTAATAAATAGGAAGTCCTCAACTAATATTAATAAATAGCAAGTCCTCAACTAATATTAATAAATAGGAAGTCCTCAACTAATATTTGTTGTAAAAGTGTCCAACTAATAATAGGGTTTTAGTTGACTAACATTCTTTTGTCTAAAGGATCAATATTTAAGTTTGAAACAAATTATAGGTTTGAGTCCCGAAGGGAAGAACGAAAACCTATTATTTAATAGTGGCTCCGGAATCATTGACGAACTGCCTTAACAAATTTATGGCCTCGCTTTGAACTCATGGCTCGCCATTTCAAATGTCCCGCCTAGGAGCCCAAGCAATAGAGATTTACCATATCATCGTGACCTAACGCTCAAAACACTCACAAACTCGTTATGTATGATTCGGATGCCACTACTGAAGAAACCGATAAAAACATGGTAAAAAATAAATAACAAAATAAATAAATAATAATCTACCAGGACTGCGCTTCCCGACAGCCTGATGTTCTATAGCTGTGTCCCCTAGCATCAAGCGCCACAAATATCCCTCAAATGATATATCAAGGCTCAACTAAGTACATCAGATGAATGGGAAGGGGATGGCTGGGAGGGCCGGAATCGTCAATGATTCCGGGGCCATTACTAAATATTAAGTTTTCATTCTTCCCTTTGCGACTCAAAACTATAATTTGTTAGGGGCCCCTCCATCATTGACGAACTACCTGAATTCTGAAGACTGGAGGGAGACATTCATCAGGAATATCAACAAACCACTAACAAACTACGTAAGGTCGAGTGAAACACGCTGTAAAGATCAAAGTTTAATATAAAACATATAAAAGGGTTACAGATGGCGTCCTTAAAGTTACACCCGTTATGAACCCTAGACCTAAACTTTTAAAGAAGTAGCGGTCTAGCGTCCACATAAACTATGCATCTATATTATGTATATATAAATATTCAAGTATACTTATATCACAAAATATAGAATAATACAAAATAAATGTGTCTACATAGTATTACAAAATAAATGTTCTAAACATAAATTGCATCCTTCTATAGACTTAGTCTAATAGGAAAAACTTGGAGAATGATTACCCTATCACATAAATACTTAACTTAACCAAGGGACTACACCAGACTCTTAAGAGGTTCTACTGGGCCAATGCGGCCAAACTCTTAAGATCCAAGGCCTAAAAAACAAAACTTTTAAAACACCCCAGTGGTACTCAAAAGAAAGCAATTTGTGATTAGGTGAGATAATTCCCATCCATTATTTGTTACCACTCCTACACATGTGTCCCAACCCCCCACTTCCCCTCTCTTCCCCCCTCCTCAATTATCCGGTATTTTCCCTATTATTCCCGATATTTATCGAGTATTTTCTTGCGAGGACAGCTGGGAGAGAGGGGGGAGGATGGAAGAGTTTATTTCTAACCCTCTAAGCCAGTCTAAGAACTCCCTTTGTCTCTCAGTACCATTACAGACAAGATAGAGGAAGGGTGTTTCTCTCTCGCCAGTCAAGGTCAGTTACGACCGTGGGGCTAAAATATATGATTTTCACCAGCCAATTACTGTTACCACTTGTGTTATTGTTTTCCAATGTTTATATGTTTATATTAAAAGAAAAATAGGTGTATATGAATAAATATTAATTATGTATATGGTAAATTGACAAATTTTGTAAGGAATGTACCAATATACCTTTGCATGGCAGGCACTTTCAAATGCCATAGCTGTGCAGCTTATGAGTTAAATTGCAAGGTAGGGAAGAGGTCTCAGCTACCGACCCCCTCCCCCCCTCCTTTTCTCTCAACACAAAAAGAATGCTTAAACTTAGACCTTTTGCCTTAGCGCAATACACTGTAAATGTGGTTGAGTTAAGTTCACGGACAGGACCTGCGTCAGAAAAGTGTGATTAGAGGACCATAAGTTGGTTTGTTGAATGTCATCCAAAGAGTAATTTTTTAAGAATTTGAGCGAAGCTGCCCACTTACGTAAATCATGTGCTCGCCCAATAGAGCCAGGTTACTCTCTCTAATTACTTCCACCAAAAGAGCTGCTAACTGCCGCTTTCTAAGGCGTGTACCTGTCTTTGAAACCCACAGCACCCCGGCCTGTAGAGGCGTGGTCGCACGCATATAAAGGGAAAGCGAACTTGCTGGTTTTGTCCGGCAGAGCCCTTCCTGGGCCCTGGGAGTGAGAGAGCATTTTGGTTTCTTAGTTTTTTTACTGGGAAGGGGTTGACTCAGCAGGCTGACTAGTTGGACATGAGGCTTTGCTATCATTGCTTGATTTGCCCTTCAACTGACCTAGGTACCACCTTCCCCTGCCCCTAACATGACATCGGCCCCTGACAGAGCCACTGCTTCCAGGCCAGGGTTGAGTCTTGCTAGACTGTGGTGACTGAAAAAATGCACGTTGATGACTCTTAGACTGCGCTGATTTATGTGCTGAATCATTCTTCGGTTTGGAAGCAGTAGCGCGGTGAGAGACTAGTAAACAATTAGTAGTGCGCCAAGCATCTGTGGAGGCAAGGGTAGGGCCACAAAGAGAGCCATGCGAACATCCCCAGCGACCGAACGGAATTCTGCAACAAGACCTGCCGGGTAAGAGGTAATGCTTTATAGTTGTTACTCTCCAGTACTGCCTCAGTCGTACGGGCATATGAACATTTAACACCTTACGAGCGGCCTAGGCGGTTTATTTATATGTACCGCCCAGCGGGGTGTTTTTACCCAAAATAGGGCTGTTTACGTGATCATTTTCATGCCTAAATAAGACCCAGAGCGTAAAACAAGTATCTATCCCTGAAAGGGCATAAACAGAGCTTTCCAATGACACCATAGCAATCCTTTTATGATGGCTAGTTTTCTTGCAACAACCGTGCAACGCGAGTGCAAAAAGCATGTAATTCGGCACTTTCCCCATACAATTCCGTATATAGCGAGTGAGAGAGGGAGGGAGGAGGTGGGATTCGTGTCAGTAGGTTCGCCGCGGTGGTCTGGAGCAGTCATACGCTCGCTACTCTTCTGCCACCACTTGTCTCTCTCTCTCAGCAACTTTACGTGCTGAAATTGCCACACGACCTATGTCGAGCGCCGCCAGATAGTCCACATTTATTATACTCGACTTATGTTGCTCGCCGCTAATTAAGGGTTAAGAGCAATAGAAGAAGTGGGAATTGCATTTGGGGGGTGAAAAAGACGTAATATTGCTGCAAGGTAGTATCATGAGGCGAGAGCTGCGGCGGTGTATATGCTCCCTCTCCGAGCTGTAGGGCGACATTGAGGCCTTACACTAGAAGTCTGCAAGGATCTCTAGCTGCCTCGCCTGTGTTAAAGAGACCGCATGAGGGAAATTCGTGCCAAAAATTTCCCGATAAAAGGGGGAATAAGAGGAAAAATAGCTGATAATTGAGGAGTGGGGGAAAATATGTAGGAGTGGTAGCAAGTAATGGAGGGGAATTATCTCACGTAATCACAAATTGCTTTGTTTTTGCTCTGAATCTATTGAGGACGGTTGCACTGCCACAGCAAAACCTATGTTGAGGAAGGTCGCTGTTTATGGGTTAAGGGGTAAGACATTTTGAGCAGCAGAAGGAGTGGTAGGAGTCTCGGGTGAGTTTGGGGTGGAAGTGAAGTGTGAGGGATTGCTGGGGGAGAGGATGTCTGAGGTGGTGGAGTGGGTAAAAGAAGAGGAGGTGCTAGTGGAGGGGGGATATAGTGGCTTAGGGTTGGGGGTAAGGGGGGGGGGGTGTATTTGTAGGGGTATTGGAGGTCTTGGCTTTATTGTATTGGTACCAAGATTCAGGATTTGTGATGTCAGAGAGATTGTGGGCAGTAAGGCCATCATTTAGAAGTTTGTTAACCCATTGCCTGCAGGAGATGTTCCCAAATACCATGGCAATTTACAGCAATTTACAGGCATTTAAAGCCTCTTAAAGCCTGTAGAATCGAATGCAAGGGAGCGGAAGCGCGACAGGCCAGACGTCCTTCCCCCAGCCAAGCAGCCGCGGCACTGAGGGCTCTGAGTCAGAGTTTCGCAAGATATACAGTGCTGCCAAAGGCAAATGTGGCGCAACATTAGCGATAATTGCTCATTGTAGCGAATGTCTATAGTAGCACTGCGGGTGAACCCCGCGAGCTACGAAGCTCGTTTTGGTGTCATTTTGAAGCTATTTTTGTCTAGTTTTTGGCTGAATACATTTAATTTCATTCAGACACTTGCCTAATCAGTCAGGAGTGCCTGAATGAGCCCTAATATGGCGGAGATAGGCGGAAATATTCCCGCAGCGTAAGTGTTAAAGTGAGGAGTAACTTGATGGTCTGCGAGGTGAAGGGCTATATTCACCGGCACGGATGTCCGGGATAAATGTTCTCGGTTGAAGAAATGGCTTGGGGGGTTGGATCTGGTGGTGGGGGTTGCAGCACCTGAGGCATAGGACAGGGTAGTGATTGGTTGGGATGAAAAGAGAGGGTAAGTTTAGTTGGGGGACGTTAGAGCGGTCTTTGAGTTTTGGCAGTTCCGTTTGAGAATGTTAAGACAGAAGGGGCATTCGGAGCTAATGGCTATGTGGAGGCCACTGCAATTGTTGCATTTAAGGGAGCTTGAGGAGCAGGTCGTGAAGGAGTGTCAAACGTTGTGACAGAGTGAGCATACTGTATTTGCTAATTTTTGCCATTAGTTGTAAGGTGCCCATACTGGTAACACTAAAAGCCCTGCCTGAGGTTTACCCAAGACTCGAGAAAGAGGAGCTCAGGTTGTGTAATTACATGAAAGGCCTAGATACCTGACTTGAGGAGTCTGCTGGCCTTCTGATGGGAGTTACAGCTAGTTTTCAATGCTTTTCAAGTTTAGGGGTCTTTGATATGTCACTGACTGTTACATTGTTTCGGTGTGAGATTTCTTGAGCTATGTCCACTTCATCCCTGTTGAAGACGATCTTATCAGGATGAGTGATTTTTATAGTGCAAAGTAGCTTTTAATTCGGGAAAGACTACTAATTCATGCCTGGTAACTTTGAGTTTGTTTACTCTATTAGGGTCAAGGTATGTATCGAGATCTTTCTGGGAGGCAAAACGAATGTTTAAGGTATTTCTTTTTTTATGTGTTTTTTTTTTTTAAGCTTTCACAATCTGGGTACAATTTCACAATTTTGGAGTAAGGGGTCGGGCGCAAGTTGGACTAGATAATAGTCCATCAGGCGTCTGGCCCGGGGAGACGATAAATATGAAGGGTGCGCCTGGAAGTGTGGTGGGAGGGCTTGTGGCTTTGGCTCCGCTGCATGTCTGCCTGCCGAGATTGGAACCTCTCCGGGTGGTCGGGGGCCGGGGGAGTGCTGAAGCGACCTTGGTGACCCTGGTCTCTGGGTCTTCTCCTGGGTGACCTGGATGTGTGTGAGTTTGTGTTTTTTATCTGTGTTTATTTGTTGTTTTATGTTGTTTTTGTGTTTTCCCTGTTCTTGCTCTGTCTTGAGTCGGCTACCCCCAAAATGGGGATTGGGCCTGAGCATATAGATAGATAGATAGACAATCTGGGTTGAAATTAAACTGAAAATGTGAGAGCCAGGGTCATCAGGGGGCGGATAGTTACATTGATATTTTACGTAGAGTGCCATATTGAAGCCTTTGGAGAGCTAAGTATTGATTGATGAAATAATATAAAAAAGTAAAGGGGTAGGGGGAGAAGATAATTGAGAGTAAATTAAAAATAAAAATTGTACCCATGGGGCACCCCTACGGAGTGTCTCCAGAAAAGAAAAAAATAGAATAATTCCTAGCTATGCTCTTAGGCTGTAGGTAAGCCTATGTCAGAGGGATCCTAAACCTACTTGAAGGCTTAACCTTACCCACTAGCCTGCTATAACCAGGAGATAACCTCCCCCCCTCCCTCCCCCTTGTTGCATTGCTCTCGGGGTTAGGCGATGTACTGCAAATGGGTTCTACTAGGCGGGAGTGGGTACACACATTTAATATTGAAATAGAAGGTAAGGACTGAAAACTTTATTGGAGGGAAAAGATGATAAAAAAGTAATGGTATAGAGAAGGGATGATGTGAATGCGAGATAGGTTGTGAAGGCTGGTTCTCCGAGCTGATTGGTGAAGGAAGTGCAGATCGAGGTAGCTGATTGGAGGAGTCAAAGGAGCAGGGTTGCTACACTGCTCCAGACACAGACAGGGCATAGAGTAAAGGTGAGACAAGTAATAATTTTGATCACCTCAATACCTCGAATACTAGAGTTGGGACAGAGGAAGTAGTAGGGGGTGAGGACATTAATTGTAGTAGGAGATGAAGGCGTCGGGGCTTGACCCAACCTGCGTGAGTTGTGGTTCTTTACGAGAAGGGAAGGACAGACAGGACGGACGAACATTGATAGACAGGGAATATAGTAAAGGTGAGACCAGTAATCAAATTTACCCCAGGATACGACTATGCCAAAGCCGATTTTACACTCCAGGTACCCACTTTTACGTCTGGGTGGGACAAGGCTAACACGAGAGAAAGCCAGCCCAATGACTTATGAGCAAACCTGGTGGCTAACCAAGTTCTCATTATCGTGTGTTTGATTGGTTGCAGGAAGCCACCAATCAGGTCCCTGGATTCATTTGAGCCACGAATCCAGGTACTCATTTTCGTCTGAGTGAGAAGGAACTACACAGGGATTGGAGTTTGTTCAACACTCCTGGGCTACTTGGACCCTGGTGGCAAGCCAAGCAAATTTCACCCACCCCATGTATGTGTGGCAACATCTTTTCTGTGCTGGTACCGGGCGTTCACTCATCCAGCTACTACTGTGCTGGTACCGGGCCCCACAACCCATCCAGCAAACTGCTGTGCTGGTACCAGGCAATCACCCATCCATCTACTGACCAGACCCTACGAAGCTTAGCCCCGCTGATCGAAACCAGTGTTGCCAACTACATAGGCCAGGGTTACCACCTACTCCGGCTGGTTGCTGCATCCTTTTATATCTGGTAATTTCTATGGCACTGCGTACTGATTGGCTGGTGGCTCTCAGGTATTTTAGGACACCAACTTTCCTCTTCTTCTCCTTCTTTCACATTGTTGCCTGTATTTACTCTATCCTCTCCACAATAACAACCGGGCATGGCAACTCTGGGTAAAGTTTCATGACTAGCATTGACATTGCCTGAGCAAAGATTTGTATGCAGGTGCACACTGCCGGGTTGGCGGAAAGGGTTTGCAGGATATGGAGCAGCCAACCAATCAGTGTAAGGCAGAGGTGCGTTCACAGCTACCAGGGTGAGGCTGGTACCTTTAAATCTGCACCGGAGATCACAATATGCAGCATTTTATCCGGCTAGCTCAATAGTTAGTCTCGAGGAAACTAGAGGTGCTCGTATTTTTTTCCACAAGTAAAGTATATGAAGCTAATCATCTACTTAGATAGCGTACTACACTGTACGGTCCTTCTACTTGTTTGTAAACGTTATTCTAGGCCAGACCTGAACCAATGATTCATTTCTTTAGCAGTTCCACAGAAAGTCGGTCTCCAATATTTATGATTAATCTCATTAATCTGCGGAATATGCGAAAATAACATTTATAATATACATAACAAAAATGAGTGAATCATAATAATTGAACTACACAGATAAAATTAACATATTCTGCGTAAATGTTTAGATATACTAAGAAATGCATGCTTGCAAGTATTTATGTTTGATAAGAATAATTGTATTTAGTTGTAATGAGGAAGGGGAAGATAATGTTGAATTGGGCCCTACAGATTTTCAACTGATCTTAACCCTCTCCGACATATGACGCAATTTTGAGCCTATTAGGGATACTTTAAAGTCTTTATTACCATCAGGGTTTTTTTACAAACCTTTATTTTAGTTACTTCAACCTCTGCAGTTGTCTTTGAGTTAGATGTGGGCAGAAAACTAATTTTGGAGAGGTATTTATAAGAGTGAGAGAACTCTATTTCTTATTGCTAATCTGGCAACCTCTGCGTCATATATGTCTGAAGGAGTTAATATGATGATACAAATATAACAAAGACATATCAGTGGCTATATCGTTAATATGATGATACAAATATAACAAAGACATATCAGTGGCTATATCGTTAATATAATGATACAAATATAACAAAGACATATCTGTGGCTATATCGTTAATATGATGATACAAATATAACAAAGACATATCAGTGGCTATATCGTTAATATGATGATACAAATATAACAAAGACATATCAGTGGCTATATCGTTAATATGATGATACAAATATAACAAAGACATATCAGTGGCTATATCGTTAATATGATGATACAAATATAACAAAGACATATCAGTGGCTATATCGTTAATATGATGATACAAATATAACAAAGACATATCAGTGGCTATATCGTTAATATAATGATACAAATATAACAAAGACATATCAGTGGCTATATCGTTAATATAACAAAGACATACCAGTGGCTATATCGTTAATATGATGATACAAATATAACAAAGACATATCAGTGGCTATATCGTTAATATGATGATACAAATATAACAAAGACATATCAGTGGCTATATCGTTAATATATGATACAAATATAACAAAGACATATCAGTGGCTATATCGTTAATATGATGATACAAATATAACAAAGACATATCAGTGGCTATATCGTTAATATAATGATACAAATATAACAAAGACATATCAGTGGCTATATCGTTAATATGATGATACAAATATAACAAAGACATATCAGTGGCTATATCGTTAATATAATGACACAAATATAACAAAGACATATCAGTGGCTATATCGTTAATATGATGATACAATATAACAAAGACATATCAGTGGCTATATCGTTAATATAATGATACAAATATAACAAAGACATATCAGTGGCTATATCGTTAATATGATGATACAAATATAACAAAGACATATCAGTGGCTATATCGTTAATATGATGATACAAATATAGCAAAGACATATCAGTGGCTATATCGTTAATATGATGATACAAATATAACAAAGACATATCAGTGGCTATATCGTTAATATGATGATACAAATATAACAAAGACATATCAGTGGCTATATCGTTAATATAATGATACAAATATAACAAAGACATATCAGTGGCTATATCGTTAATATGATGATACAAATATAACAAAGACATATCAGTGGCTATATCGTTAATATAATGATACAAATATAACAAAGACATATCAGTGGCTATATCGTTAATATGATGATACAAATATAACAAAGACATGTCAGTGGCTATATCGTTAATATAATGATACAAATATAACACAGACATATCAGTGGGTATATCGTTAATATGATGATACAAATATAACAAAGACATATCAGTGGCTATATCGATAATATAATGATACAAATATAACAAAGACATATCAGTGGCTATATCGTTAATATGATGATACAAATATAACAAAGACATATCAGTGGCTATATCGTTAATATAATGATACAAATATAACAAAGACATATCAGTGGCTATATCGTTAATATGATGATACAAATATAACAAAGACATATCAGTGGCTATATCGTTAATATGATGATACAAATATAACAAAGACATATCAGTGGCTATATCTTTAATATGAAGATACAAATATAACAAAGACATATCAGTGGCTATATCGTTAATATGATGATACAAATATAACAAAGACATATCAGTGGCTATATCGTTAATATGATGATACAAATATAACAAAAACATATCAGTGGCTATATCGTTAATATGATGATACAAATATAACAAAGACATATCAGTGGCTATATCGTTAATATAATGATACAAATATAACAAAGACATATCAGTGGCTATATCGTTAATATGATGATACAAATATAACAAAGACATATCAGTGGCTATATCGTTAATATAATGATACAAATATAACAAAGACATATCAGTGGCTATATCGTTAATATGATGATACAAATATAACAAAGACATATCAGTGGCTATATCGTTAATATAATGATACAAATATAACAAAGACATATCAGTGGCTATATCGTTAATATGATGATACAAATATAACAAAGACATATCAGTGGCTATATCGTTAGTATAATGACACAAATATAACAAAGACATATCAGTGGCTATATCGTTAATATGATGATACAAATATAACAAAGACATATCAGTGGCTATATCGTTAATATGATGATACAAATATAACAAAGACATATCAGTGGCTATATCGTTAATATAATGATAAAAATATAGCAAAGACATATCAGTGGCTATATCGTTAATATGATGATACAAATATAACAAAGACATATCAGTGGCTATATCGTTAATATGATGATACAAATATAACAAAGACATATCAGTGGCTATATCGTTAATATAATGATACAAATATAACAAAGACATATCAGTGGCTATATCGTTAATATGATGATACAAATATAACAAAGACATATCAGTGGCTATATCGTTAATATAATGATACAAATATAACAAAGACATATCAGTGGCTATATCGTTAATATGATGATACAAATATAACAAAGACATATCAGTGGCTATATCGTTAATATAATGATACAAATATAACACAGACATATCAGTGGCTATATCGTTAATATGATGATACAAATATAACAAAGACATATCAGTGGCTATATCTATAATATAATGATACAAATATAACAAAGACATATCAGTGGCTATATCGTTAATATGATGATACAAATATAACAAAGACATATCAGTGGCTATATCGTTAATATAATGATACAAATATAACAAAGACATATCAGTGGCTATATCGTTAATATGATGATACAAATATAACAAAGACATATCAGTGGCTATATCGTTAATATGATGATACAAATATAACAAAGACATATCAGTGGCTATATCGTTAATATGATGATACAAATATAACAAAGACATATCAGTGGCTATATCGTTAATATGATGATACAAATATAACAAAGACATATCAGTGGCTATATCGTTAATATGATGATACAAATATAACAAAGCCATATCAGTGGCTATATCGTTAATATGATGATACAAATATAACAAAGACATATCAGTGGCTATATCGTTAATATGATGATACAAATATAACAAAGACGTAATCAGTGGCTATATCGTTAATATGATGATACAAATATAACAAAGACATATCAGTGGCTATATCGTTAATATAATGATACAAATATAACAAAGACGTAATCAGTGGCTATATCGTTAATATGATGATACAAATATAACAAAGACATATCAATGGCTATATCGTTAATATGATGATACAAATATAATAAAGACATATCAGTGGCTATATCCTTAATATAATGATACAAATATAACAAAGACATATCAGTGGCTATATCGTTAATATGATGATACAAATATAACAAAGACATATCAGTGGCTATATCGTTAATATAATGATACAAATATAACAAAGACATATCAGTGGCTATATCGTTAATATGATGATACAAATATAACAAAGACATATCAGTGGCTATATCGTTAATATAATGATACAAATATAACAAAGACATATCAGTGGCTATATCGTTAATATGATGATACAAATATAACAAAGACATATCAGTGGTTATATCGTTAATATAATGATACAAATATAACAAAGATATATCAGTGGCTATATCGTTAATATAATGATACAAATATAACAAAGACATATCAGTGGCTATATCGTTAATATGATGATACAAATATAACAAAGACATATCAGTGGCTATATCGTTAATATGATGATACAAATATAACAAAGACATATCAGTGGCTATGTCGTTAATATGATGATACAAATATAACAAAGACATATCAGTGGCTATATCGTTAATATGATGATACAAATATAACAAAGACATATCAGTGGCTATATCGTTAATATGATGATAGTAATATAACAAAGACATATCAGTGGCTATATCGTTAATATAATGATACAAATATAACAAAGACATATCAGTGGCTATATCGTTAATATGATGATACAAATATAACAAAGACATATCAGTGGCTATATCGTTAATATGATGATACAAATATAACAAAGACATATCAGTGGCTATATCGTTAATATAATGATACAAATATAACAAAGACATATCAGTGGCTATATCGTTAATATGATGATACAAATATAACAAAGACATATCAGTGGTTATATCGTTAATATAATGATACAAATATAACAAAGATATATCAGTGGCTATATCGTTAATATGATGATACAAATATAACAAAGACATATCAGTGGCTATATCGTTAATATGATGATACAAATATAACAAAGACATATCAGTGGCTATATCGTTAATATAACAAAGACATATCAGTGGCTATATCGTTAATATAATCATGTAAACAAAAATCTATTACCTACAACTTCTTGATTTCAACTAAATACAAACATTTCAATGATCAGTTTAAGCAAACAAATTTGATAATAAACTGAAGGCAACCGAAATAATAAACACAAATGTAGGGCAAATACATGCAAGTTAAAACAATTTAGTTAAAAGCATAAATGCTATATTTCAACACAAAGGAAGCGGCGAAGGCAAACACTATAATTAGTTTGATTACATTATCGGGAAGATAGTGAATAAAGCTAGCGACCATTATCATATTATTTGTATTGGAATTATTATAATGTTAGCACACATGTATAGTTTCCGAATACCTTCCATGAGTTTAACGTTGTTTCTTGTAAAGAGTTACAAAATATATATTTGTCTCATTTATTTCCTGTATGCACCTTACATGCTGTCTGTCTTACCCTCCATATCATCTATCACGAGAGAGAGTGTGTGTGTGTGTGTGTGTGTGAGAGAGAGAGAGAGAGAGAGAGAGAGAGAGAGAGAGAGAGAGAGAGAGAGAGAGAGAGAAAGAGAGAGAGAGAGAAAGGGGGTGGGTCTTATTATAACCTTTAACACCTTAAGAGCGGCCTATGCGGTTTATTTATATGTACCGCCCAGCGGGGTGTTTTTAGCCAAAATAGGGCTGTTTACGTGATCATTTTCATGCCTAAATAAGACCCAGAACGTAAAACAAGTACCTATCCCTGAAAGGGCATAAACAGAGCTTTCGAAAGACACCATAACGATCCTTTTATGATGGCTAGTTTTCTTGCAATAACCGTGCAACGCGAGTGCAAAAAGCATGTAATTCGGTACTTTCCCCATATAATTCAGTATGTAGCGAGTGAGAGAGGGAGGAGGGAGCTGAGATTCGTGTCAGTAGGTTCGCCGCGGTGGTCTGGAGCAGTCATACGCTCGCTAGTCTCCTGCCACCACTTGTCTCTCTCTCTCAGCAACATTACGTGCTGAAATTGCCACTCGACCTATGTCGAGCGCCGCCACATAGTCCAGCTTTATTAAATACGACTTATGTGGTGAGCCGCTAATTAAGGGTTAAGATACAACATAGTGTTAAAGTGTGTGCTGGAGAGTAGTGTAGGAGAGGGGGTAGTAAGGAACTGGGAGAACATTATTATTTACAAAAATAATGCAAGTTAATTTGCGTCCCGCTTTCATTTCTGCACCTAAGTGTGGATGTGTTGATGCAAATATGTACAGTATGCATGTACCACTATGTATGTTAGTGTATGTGTGTTTACATGGATGCTAACGTTGGCGTGAGAGCGATCTATATGGATTTGCACAAATGAAGGGACCAATAATGGCAGGTTGAAAATTGTTTACGATTTATTTATTAACACCTTACGAGCGGCCTATGCGGTTTATTTATGTGTAACGCCCAGCGGGGTGTTTTTAGCCAAAATAGGGCTGTTTACGTGATCATTTTCATGCCTAAATAAGACCCAGAACGTAAAACAAGTATCTATCCCTGAAAGGGCATAAACAGAGCTTTCGAATGACACCATAACGATCCTTGTATGATGGATAGTTTTCTTGCAATAACCGTGCAACGCGAGTGCAAAAAGCAGGTAATTCGGTATTTCGGTACATAATTGAGTATGTAGCGAGTGAGAGAGGGAGGAGGGAGCTGAGATTTGTGTCAGTAGGTTCGCCGCGGTGGTCTGGAGCAGTCATACGCTCGCTAGTCTCCTGCCACCACTTGTCTCTCTCTCTCAGCCACATTACGTGCTGAAATTGCCACTCGAGTTATGTCGAGCGCCGCCACATAGTCCAGCTTTATTTAACTCGACTTAAGTGGTGAGCCGCTTTTTAAGGGTTAATCATTTTGTATTTTGTTTTTCAATTTAATCACTAAAGAACCGTTTATACACTTACTAAATCCGACATACAGGTTTCTGGGTTGATGAAATTAAATATTGTAAGCGTGTAGTTTTGACATCTCAAATGTTTTTCACACACAATCTAGCGGTCATTCATAATTACTACCCCAGCTTTCAAACAAGTTACATGTGTTCTGGAACTCATATTCATTGTACGAGTTAGTTTTGATATTCACGAAAGATCTGTTGCTGGTGCATGCAGCTGAAGGTACATGATAGTGTGCTAAAGAGTGAGCAGCCTAACTCGGCAGCTGCGACGTTACTTCCGGAATGCACTAGTGCCGGGGAAATGGATGCAATATATGATTATGTGGCATGTCTCCATACTACCACCTCCTCTCTTCCCCTTCCATGTGTATCACCCTTCCCTGTCCTCTCCTTGCCCCTACCCTCCCATTTCTACTTCAACTTCCCTTCTCCTTTAATCTACCTCTCCCCCACTTCCTATGTTTCCTCCCTCCACCTCAAATACCTTCACTCCCCCTCTATTCCTCTACTACCCTCCCCTCCCTCATTCACCTATCCAACATGTGTGAGAGAGCAGCAAGACCGAGTCAGAGTAGCGAGAGCCTAGGAGGAGAGAGGAGGTGTGCTGCTCCGCTGCCCAACCCTCCATCATTCACCCATCACAAAACATTTGTTTTTACATTGAATATTTGCTCTTTACACCTATAATATCCTTCTTTAATCTTTACATGATCCTCAAAAAAATAAAAAAATAAGCACACATGGTGCAATAACATTGCTTTATATAGTAGATATAACAATTTGTTTCTGAATCGAAGCTAAGTCTTTCGCAGTGGTGGCACTGTAATTCCTCAAGTTAAATGCCAGAATTGATGCCTGAGAAATTAACCTTGTAACTCAAGTGCACAGAACACCAAATATATAAAATTTGTTAAGACATACTCTGTCTGTCTCCCACATTATTTATAATTATGTTAATATTCCCACCTCCTCTAGTATTGATATCCTTGGTGCAACAATGATTGGAAACCTAAGCTGGACACCTCAAGAGAGACCCGTTGCTAAAATTGCCTCTAAAAAACTGGGACACCCGTATAGAGTTCGAGAATTCTTCACTGACGAGCAGTTGGCCAAAATATATAAAGGTCATTTACGTTCTCAGATGGAATACTGTTCATCCTTGTAGAATGGATTTGAAGTAGTTGCATTGAGGCAGTTGGACAACATTCAAAATATAGATATTAGAATAATCAATAACCCTGAAATCATACAGAACCTTCCTCCGTTATTCACATAAAGAGATGTTGCATCCCTTGCATTATTCTACAGATATTTTCCTGGCAAATGTTCTGAGCAACTTGCGTCATTTGTACCACAACTCTACATATTTCCCTGCAGTAATAGGGCAGCTGGAAATGCCCTTGAATTTACACTCTCTCCTCCATAATGTAAACTTTCCGCTTATCAAAATGTATTATCTCCAGAACTACAGCTTTCCACAAACTTACAATCTACAACAGTTTAAATCCAGTTGTTACAAACATTTTATGAATAGAAGATGCGTTTAGGCACATGGACTGTTTTTGTCTTTGTTCTTCCTTCCTCCATTTAGTGATTCTTTAAAAAATCGGATTCTTTCAAACTAGACCAAAGTAAGGAGAGACTTCTAACGCTGTTAGTACAATGGTGGTATATTAAGTGTAGTCTGACTTGCTTCAGTAGATTTTGTGCAGCTTAACCCTTTCTGTGCAGATGAAATCTTTTGTATTTTATATCAGTTACACTTAAACGATTTAATGTAGGTTAGGAAGGATAGGCCTACATGTTTGTTAACATGATAAATTGAGATAGTCGGTAGTTTTTTTTATTAGTAGACGTCCTTCCTGAATTGAATAAAATCATCTAATAGCAGCCAAAATAAAGTGAAAAGGACGTCGCCGGTAAGGAAGGGGTTATGAGATTTAAGAAGTAGTCACAAGGATTCCTAGAAGGACATTTATTTGTGTATGTGTATGGAAGAGACAAAAGACAATTCTGCCTGTTAAAAATGTATCCCACAAAGTTGAAAGAATAACAGGGAGGCAAATTCAAGGTACGTTAAATTGATCATACTGAAGGTGTTTATATTATGGTGAAGCAAGTATTAGCAACTTGTTTCACCGTACATAAGTGGCTACACATTGATCATACTGAAGGTGTTTATATTATGGTGAAGCAAGTATTAGCAACTTGTTTCACCGTACATAAGTGGCTACACATTGATCATACTGAAGGTGTTTATATTACGGTGAAGCAAGTATTAGCAACTTGTTTCACCGTACATAAGTGGCTACACATTGATCATACTGAAGGTGTTTATATTACGGTGAAGCAAGTATTAGCAACTTGTTTCACCGTACATAAGCGGCTACACATTGATCATACTGAAGGTGTTTATATTACGGTGAAGCAAGTATTAGCAACTTGTTTCACCGTACATAAGCGGCTACACATTGATCATACTGAAGGTGTTTATATTACGGTGAAGCAAGTATTAGCAACTTGTTTCACCGTACATAAGTGGCTACACATTGATCATACTGAAGGTGTTTATATTACGGTGAAGCAAGTATTAGCAACTTGTTTCACCGTACATAAGCGGCTACACATTGATCATACTGAAGGTGTTTATATTACGGTGAAGCAAGTATTAGCAACTTGTTTCACCGTACATAAGCGGCTACACATTGATCATACTGAAGGTGTTTATATTACGGTGAAGCAAGTATTAGCAACTTGTTTCACCGTACATAAGCGGCTACACATTGATCATACTGAAGGTGTTTATATTACGGTGAAGCAAGTAATAGCAACTTGTTTCACCGTACATAAGTGGCTACACATTGATCATACTGAAGGTGTTTATATTACGGTGAAGCAAGTATTAGCAACTTGTTTCACCATACATAAGTGGCTACACATTGATCATACTGAAGGTGTTTATATTACGGTGAAGCAAGTATTAGCAACTTGTTTCACCGTACATAAGTGGCTACACATTGATCATACTGAAGGTGTTTATATTACGGTGAAGCAAGTATTAGCAACTTGTTTCACTGTACATAAGTGGCTACACATTGATCATACTGAAGGTGTTTATATTACGGTGAAGCAAGTATTAGCAACTTGTTTCACCATACATAAGCGGCTACACATTGATCATACTGAAGGTGTTTATATTACGGTGAAGCAAGAATTAGCAACTTGTTTCACCGTACATAAGTGGCTACACATTGATCATACTGAAGGTGTTTATATTACGGTGAAGCAAGTATTAGCAACTTGTTTCACCGTACATAAGCGGCTACACATTGATCATACTGAAGGTGTTTATATTACGGTGAAGCAAGTATTAGCAACTTGTTTCACCGTACATAAGCGGCTACAAATTAATAATATCAAACATTTCAAATACACAGCAAATTCATTGGTATTGTTATATTTAGCTAATCAATTCAAGGTTGCTGGAAAATAACTAGAGTGTTTTTGTTATATTTCAGTTCAAGTTGGCATTATTTCAGTTTGACTGTAATGCTAAATTAACCTCTATTACATAATTATTAATGATATACATAGAAAGATATATACTGTATATAGAAAGAGAGAGAGAGAGAGAGCGAGAGAGAGAGAGAGAGAGAGAGAGAGAGAGAGAGGGGGGGGGGGGGGTAGAATAAAGATAGGCGGTTACCACTGACGATTCCAACATAAAATGTGGTCTCAGTTTGATTCGGTGCCAAAAACGAATTTCCTGGTTTTAATTATTCTCAATGTAGGACAAACACGCAATAACATGTAAGTTTGTCATTGCTTTATGAATTGTGTATATATATATATATATATATATATATATATATATATTCTCTTTTAAACAGACGAGGTTATAGGCAATAGCAGTTTCAGCATTCAGGATTTTATTGTTACAGCTTTCAATAGTTCTAACAATTTTCCTCTGGGGTTCAGAGATGAGGTACAACAGGTTAGCAAAATTCATGGTGGATCCAACGTTTCACAAGTAAACATCTTGCATCTTCAGGGAAAGGAGAGGTAATGATTAGAATAAGGACAAAGCAACATATTTATACAAAATTCGAGGATCAAGAATAGGGAGGCGGGCGGAGCTACTGGGTGTGGGGTGGCTGTTCATTGGTGGAAGGAATTCTATTCGCGAGACGGGCACTAAATCTTATCGGTGGTTGGTTGTTGGCTGTGGGTGGCTGTGATTGGTTGGTGTTGTCAGTTGTGTGCTGAGCGCGGAAAGGTAAGGGAGGGGGGCACAGGGCGAGAGGAAGGGGGGCAGTATGCCTGGAGCGCTTGCCTGAAGAAAGAATTTGAAGGTCTTGTGTTTGGTTGTTGATGCTGGGGTTGAGTGTTTGGATGTGTAGAGCTTCTAAAATAGCTAGTCTTCTGGGGTCTGATTCTTTGTTGAGTATGGTGGTTTGTTTGTCTAGGTCGGCGCGAGTTAGGGCAAGATGGTGGGGGGCTTGATAGTGATCTTTTATAGCGCCAGATTGAAGGTGGAGGGTTAGTCGACGGGAAAGGCGAGTCTGTGTCATTCCAACATAGGATAGGGGTCCACAGTCCCCAGAGGTGCAAATATGCTGGTATATCACATGATCGTCTTTCGGTTGGTTGGTGGAAATGGGGCGGTTACGGAGGACAAGGTTGGAGGTCTTAGGAGATTTGTAGTAAATAATGAGTTTTATTTTATTGTCAGGGTTGGTGGGGAGGACGTTTTTGTGAATTATTTCTTTCATAATGGATTCGTCTGTTGTGGGTTGTACTAACAGAAGCCGCCAAAACCAGGGGCTCCCACCAAAGCAAGCTCCTCAACAAACACCACTTCAAAGCCGCTAAACAACTTAAAGAGAACCCCAACATCATCATCCGACGAGCTGATAAGGCCTCCTGCCTTGTGATACACGGAAAAGATGAATACCTACGGAAAATGGACGACATTCTTAGTGATAAAAACAAATTCAAAAGGATCACTCACAATCCTACTGACGAAATAAAAAGGAAAGCCAACACCACCATCACTGCTATCAACGCCAAAGCCGATGGCGTACACCTGAAGAAATTCATCGGCGAATTCACCCCAGGTTATGCTTACGGTACTATAAAAACCCACAAACCCGGGAACCCCCTCCGCCCCATCATATCACAGATCCCTACTGCTACCTACCAGACCGCCAAGGCCCTGAACAAACTCCTCACCCCTTTTGTTCCTCGGCAATACAACCTCAACTCTGCTTATGACTTCCTAGAAATTCTACGAGATGCCCCACCTGCTAACGACCACATCATCGCCTCCCTCGACGTAGAGAGTTTTTTTACCAACGTGCCCGTTGACAAGACCATAGATTTTATCCTACGTCGAGTTTACCACTGCCCTAATACGCCCCCCTGGACATCCCGGAGAAGGCCCTGAAGACGCTCTTGGAACTATGTACCAAGGAGTCCCCTTTCCTCTGCCCCCGCGGGAATATGTACCAGCCAATCGACGGTGTAGCGATGGGAAGCCCCCTGGGGGTCCTGTTCGCCAATTTCTTCATGGGAACTATCGAAGAGGAACTCCTGGCTGCCCACCGGCCCACTGTCTACTGCAGGTACATCGATGATATCTTCGTGCGGGTGAAGGACCTGGGCGAACTCAGGGACCTCCAGCAGCGCTTCATGGCCGCCTCCGGACTCAACTTCACATACGAAGAAACCACCGATGGACATCTACCCTTCCTCGACCTCCTTGTCTCCCTCCACGACCACGGCTTCAAAACTACAGTGTACACCAAACCTACTAACAATGGCCAATGTCTTAATGGGGAAAGTGAATGCCCTAAACGATACCATCAGTCCACCATCGCCGCCTATGTCAGGAGAGCCCTCACCCATTGCACCACCTGGAATGACACACACAATGAACTGGAAAGGCTCACCCCGGTCCTAGTCAACAATGGGTGTTCCAACACTGACGTCACCAATGCCATCAACCACCACCTAGAACAATGGTACAAACAAGACCCCCCTAGCACCAACCCGGCCAATGACATTACATTTTTCTACAGAAACTACATATCTTCCGACCACACAACAGACGAATCCATTATGAAAGAAATAATTCACAAAAAAGTCCTCCCCACCAACCCTGACAATAAAATAAAACTCATTATTTACTACAAATCTCCTAAGACCTCCAACCTTGTCCTCCGTAACCGCCCCATTTCCACCAACCAACCGAAAGACGATCATGTGATATACCAGCATATTTGCACCTCTGGGGACTGTGGACCCCTATCCTATGTTGGAATGACACAGACTCGCCTTTCCCGTCGACTAACCCTCCACCTTCAATCTGGCGCTATAAAAGATCACTATCAAGCCCCCCACCATCTTGCCCTAACTCGCGCCGACCTAGACAAACAAACCACCATACTCGACAAAGAATCAGATCCCAGAAGACTAGCTATTTTAGAAGCTCTATACATCCAAACACTCAACCCCAGCATCAACAACCAAACACAAGACCTTCAAATTCTTCCTTCAGGCAAGCGCTACAGGCATACTGCCCCCCTTCCTCTCACCCTGTGCCCCCCTCCCTTACCTTTCCGCGCTCAGCACACAACTGACAACACCAACCAATCACAGCCACCCACAGCCAACAACCAACCACCGATAAGATTTAGTGCCCGTCTCGCGAATAGACTGCCTTCTACCAATGAACAGCCACCCCACACCCAGTAGCTCCGCCCACCTCCCTATTCTTGATCCTCAAATTTTGTATAAATATGTTGCTTTTTCCTTATTCTAATCATTACCTCTCCTTTCCCTGAAGATGCAAGATGTTTACTTGTGAAACATTGGATCCACCATGAATTTTGCTAACCTGTTGTACCTCATCTCTGAACCCCAGAGGAAAATTGTTAGAACTATTGAAAGCTGTCACAATAAAATCCTGAATGCTGAAACTGCTATTGCCTTTAACCTCGTCTGTTTAAAAGAGAATCTATTACCTGGCTATACTAACATATATATATATATATATATATATATATATATATATATATATATATATATATTCTCTTTTAAACAGACGAGGTTATAGGCAATAGCAGTTTCAGCATTCAAGATTTTATTGTTACAGCTTTCAATAGTTCTAACAATTTTCCTCTGGGGTTCAGAGATGAGGTACAACAGGTTAGCAAAATTCATGGTGGATCCAATGTTTCACAAGTAAACATCTTGCATCTTCAGGGAAAGAAGAGGTAATGATTAGAATAAGGACAAAGCAACATATTTATACAAAATTCGAGGATCAAGAATAGGGAGGTGGGCGGAGCTACTGGGTGTGGGGTGGCTGTTCATTGGTGGAAGGCAGTCTATTCGCGAGACGGGCACTAAATCTTATCGGTGGTTGGTTGTTGGCTGTGGGTGGCTGTGATTGGTTGGTGTTGTCAGTTGTGTGCTGAGCGCGGAAAGGTAAGGGAGGGGGGCACAGGGCGAGAGGAAGGGGGGCAGTATGCCTGGAGTGCTTGCCTGAAGAAAGAATTTGAAGGTCTTGTGTTTGGTTGTTGATGCTGGGGTTGAGTGTTTGGATGTATAGAGCTTCTAAAATAGCTAGTCTTCTGGGGTCTGATTCTTTGTTGAGTATGGTGGTTTGTTTGTCTAGGTCGGCACGAGTTAGGGCAAGATGGTGGGGGGCTTGATAGTGATCTTTTATAGCGCCAGATTGAAGGTGGAGGGTTAGTCGACGGGAAAGGCGAGTCTGTGTCATTCCAACATAGGATAGGGGTCCACAGTCCCCAGAGGTGCAAATATGCTGGTATATCACATGATCGTCTTTCGGTTGGTTGGTGGAAATGGGGCAGTTACGGAGGACAAGGTTGGAGGTCTTAGGAGATTTGTAGTAAATAATGAGTTTTATTTTATTGTCAGGGTTGGTGGGGAGGACGTTTTTGTGAATTATTTCTTTCAGAATGGATTCGTCTGTTGTGGGTTGTCCTAGCAGAAGCCGCCAAAACCAGGGGATCCCACCAAAGCAAGCTCCTCAACAAACACCACTTCAAAGCCGCTAAACAACTTAAAGAGAACCCCAACATCATCATCCGACGAGCTGATAAGGCCTCCTGCCTTGTGATACACGGAAAAGAAGAATACCTACGGAAAATGGACGACATTCTTAGTGATAAAAACAAATTCAAAAGGATCACTCACAATCCTACTGACGAAATAAAAAGGAAAGCCAACACCACCATCACTGCTATCAACGCCAAAGCCGATGGCGTACACCTGAAGAAACTCATCGGCGAATTCACCCCAGGTTATGCTTACGGTACTATAAAAACCCACAAACCCGGGAACCCCCTCCGCCCCATCATATCACAGATCCCTACTGCTACCTACCAGACCGCCAAGGCCCTGAACAAACTCCTCACCCCTTTTGATCCTCGGCAATACAACCTCAACTCTGCTTATGACTTCCTAGAAATTCTACGAGATGCCCCACCTGCTAACGACCACATCATCGCCTCCCTCGACGTAGAGAGTTTTGTTACCAACGTGCCCGTTGACAAGACCATAGATTTTATCCTACGTCGAGTTTACCACTGCCCTAATACGCCCCCCTGGACATCCCGGAGAAGGCCCTGAAGACGCTCTTGGAACTATGTACCAAGGAGTCCCGGGACCTTTCCTCTGCCCCCGCGGGAATATGTACCAGCAAATCGACGGTGTAGCGATGGGAAGCCCCCTGGGGGTCCTGTTCGCCAATTTTTTCATGGGAACTATCGAAGAGGAACTCCTGGCTGCCCACCGGCCCACTGTCTACTGCAGGTACATCGATGATATCTTCGTGCGGGTGAAGGACCTGGGCGAACTCAGGGACCTCCAGCAGCGCTTCATGGCCGCCTCCGGACTCAACTTCACATACGAAGAAACCACCGATGGACATCTACCCTTCCTCGACCTCCTTGTCTCCCTCCACGACCACGGCTTCAAAACTACAGTGTACACCAAACCTACTAACAATGGCCAATGTCTTAATGGGGAAAGTGAATGCCCTAAACGATACCATCAGTCCACCATCGCCGCCTATGTCAGGAGAGCCCTCACCCATTGCACCACCTGGAATGACACACACAATGAACTGGAAAGGCTCACCCAGGTCCAAGTCAACAATGGGTGTTCCAACACTGACGTCACCAATGCCATCAACCATCACCTAGAACAATGGTACAAACAAGACCCCCCTAGCACCAACCCGGCCAATGACATTACATTTTTCTACAGAAACAACATATCTTCCGACCACACAACAGACGAATCCATTATGAAAGAAATAATTCACAAAAAAGTCCTCCCCACCAACCCTGACAATAAAATAAAACTCATTATTTACTACAAATCTCCTAAGACCTCCAACCTTGTCCTCCGTAACCGCCCCATTTCCACCAACCAACCGAAAGACGATCATGTGATATACCAGCATATTTGCACCTCTGGGGACTGTGGACCCATATCCTATGTTGGAATGACACAGACTCGCCTTTCCCGTCGACTAACCCTCCACCTTCAATCTGGCGCTATAAAAGATCACTATCAAGCCCCCCACCATCTTGCCCTAACTCGCGCCGACCTAGACAAACAAACCACCATACTCGACAAAGAATCAGATCCCAGAAGACTAGCTATTTTAGAAGCTCTATACATCCAAACACTCAACCCCATCATCAACAACCAAACACAAGACCTTCAAATTCTTCCTTCAGGCAAGCGCTACAGGCATACTGCCCCCCTTCCTCTCACCCTGTGCCCCCCTCCCTTACCTTTCCGCGCTCAGCACACAACTGACAACACCAACCAATCACAGCCACCCACAGCCAACAACCAACCACCGATAAGATTTAGTGCCCGTCTTGCGAATAGACTGCCTTCTACCAATGAACAGCCACCCCACACCCAGTAGCTCTGCCCACCTCCCTATTCTTGATCCGCAAATTTTGTATAAATATGTTGCTTTGTCCTTATTCTAATCATTACCTCTCCTTTCCCTGAAGATGCAAGATGTTTACTTGTGAAACGTTGGATCCACCATGAATTTTGCTAACCTGTTGTACCTCATCTCTGAACCCCAGAGGAAAATTGTTAGAACTATTGAAAGCTGTAACAATAAAATCCTGAATGCTGAAACTGCTATTGCCTTTAACCTCGTTTGTTTAAAAGAGAATCTATTACCTGGCTATACTAACATATATATATATTCTCTTTTAAACAGACGAGGTTATAGGCAATAGCAGTTTCAGCATTCAGGATTTTATTGTTACAGCTTTCAATAGTTCTAACAATTTTCCTCTGGGGTTCAGAGATGAGGTACAACAGGTTAGCAAAATTCATGGTGGATCCAACGTTTCACAAGTAAACATCTTGCATCTTCAGGAAAAGGAGAGGTAATGATTAGAATAAGGACAAAGCAACATATTTATACAAAATTCAAGGATCAAGAATAGGGAGGTGGGCGGAGCTACTGGGTGTGGGGTGGCTGTTCATTGGTGGAAGGCAGTCTATTCGCGAGACGGGCACTAAATTTTATCGGTGGTTGGTTGTTGGCTGTGGGTGGCTGTGATTGGTTGGTGTTGTCAGTTGTGTGCTGAGCGCGGAAAGGTAAGGGAGGGGGGCACAGGGCGAGAGGAAGGGGGGCAGTATGCCTGGAGCGCTTGCCTGAAGGAAGAATTTGAAGGTCTTGTGTTTGGTTGTTGATGCTGGGGTTGAGTGTTTGGATGTATAGAGCTTCTAAAATAGCTAGTCTTCTGGGGTCTGATTCTTTGTTGAGTATGGTGGTTTGTTTGTCTAGGTCGGCGCGAGTTAGGGCAAGATGGTGGGGGGCTTGATAGTGATCTTTTATAGCGCCAGATTGAAGGTGGAGGGTTAGTCGACGGGAAAGGCGAGTCTGTGTCATTCCAACATAGGATAGGGGTCCACAGTCCCCAGAGGTGCAAATATGCTGGTATATCACATGATCGTCTTTCGGTTGGTTGGTGGAAATGGGGCGGTTACGGAGGACAAGGTTGGAGGTCTTAGAAGATTTGTAGTAAATAATGAGTTTTATTTTATTGTCAGGGTTGGTGGGGAGGACGTTTTTGTGAATTATTTCTTTCATAATGGATTAGTCTGTTGTGGGTTGTACTAGCAGAAGCCGCCAAAACCAGGGGATCCCACCAAAGCAAGCTCCTCAACAAACACCACTTCAAAGCCGCTAAACAACTTAAAGAGAACCCCAACATCATCATCCGACGAGCTGATAAGGCCTCCTGCCTTGTGATACACGGAAAAGAAGAATACCTACGGAAAATGGACGACATTCTTAGTGATAAAAACAAATTCAAAAGGATCACTCACAATCCTACTGACGAAATAAAAAGGAAAGCCAACACCACCATCACTGCTATCAACGCCAAAGCCGATGGCGTACACCTGAAGAAACTCATCGGCGAATTCACCCCAGGTTATGCTTACGGTACTATAAAAACCCACAAACCCGGGAACCCCCTCCGGCCCATCATATCACAGATCCCTACTGCTACCTACCAGACCGCCAAGGCCCTGAACAAACTCCTCACCCCTTTTGATCCTCGGCAATACAACCTCAACTCTGCTTATGACTTCCTAGAAATTCTACGAGATGCCCCACCTGCTAACGACCACATCATCGCCTCCCTCGACGTAGAGAGTTTTTTTTACCAACGTGCCCGTTGACAAGACCATAGATTTTATCCTACGTCGAGTTTACCACTGCCCTAATACGCCCCCCCTGGACATCCCGGAGAAGGCCCTGAAGACGCTCTTGGAACTATGTACCAAGGAGTCCCCTTTCCTCTGCCCCCGCGGGAATATGTACCAGCAAATCGACGGTGTAGCGATGGGAAGCCCCCTGGGGGTCCTGTTCGCCAATTTCTTCATGGGAACTATCGAAGAGAAACTCCTGGCTGCCCACCGGCCCACTGTCTACTGCAGGTACATCGATGATATCTTCGTGCGGGTGAAGGACCTGGGCGAACTCAGGGACCTCCTGCAGCGCTTCATGGCCGCCTCCGGACTCAACTTCACATTCGAAGAAACCACTGATGGACATCTACCCTTCCTCGACCTCCTTGTCTCCCTCCACGACCACGGCTTCAAAACTACAGTGTACACCAAACCTACTAACAATGGCCAATGTCTTAATGGGGAAAGTGAATGCCCTAAACGATACCATCAGTCCACCATCGCCGCCTATGTCAGGAGAGCCCTCACCCATTGCACCACCTGGAATGACACACACAATGAACTGGAAAGGCTCACCCAGGTCCTAGTCAACAATGGGTGTTCCAACACTGACGTCACCAATGCCATCAACCACCACCTAGAAAAATGGTACAAAAAAGACCCCCCTAGCACCAACCCGGCCAATGACATTACATTTTTCTACAGAAACTACATATCTTCCGACCACACAACAGACGAATCCATTATGAAAGAAATAATTCACAAAAACGTCCTCCCCACCAACCCTGACAATAAAATAAAACTCATTATTTACTACAAATCTCCTAAGACCTCCAACCTTGTCCTCCGTAACCGCCCCATTTCCACCAACCAACCGAAAGACGATCATGTGATATACCAGCATATTTGCACCTCTGGGGACTGTGGACCCCTATCCTATGTTGGAATGACACAGACTCGCCTTTCCCGTCGACTAACCCTCCACCTTCAATCTGGCGCTATAAAAGATCACTATCAAGCCCCCCACCATCTTGCCCTAACTCGCGCCGACCTAGACAAACAAACCACCATACTCGACAAAGAATCAGATCCCAGAAGACCAGCTATTTTAGAAGCTCTATACATCCAAACACTCAACCCCAGCATCAACAACCAAACACAAGACCTTGAAATTCTTCCTTCAGGCAAGCGCTACAGGCATACTGCCCCCCTTCCTCTCACCCTGTGCCCCCCTCCCTTACCTTTCCGCGCTCAGCACACAACTGACAACACCAACCAATCACAGCCACCCACAGCCAACAGCCAACCACCGATAAGATTTAGTGCCCATCTCGCGAATAGACTGCCTTCTACCAATGAACAGCCACCCCCACACCCAGTAGCTCCGCCCACCTCCCTATTCTTGATCCTCGAATTTTGTATAAATATGTTGCTTTGTCCTTATTCTAATCATTACCTCTCCTTTCCCTGAAGATGCAAGATGTTTACTTGTGAAACGTTGGATCCATCATGAATTTTGCTAACCTGTTGTACCTCATCTCTGAACCCCAGAGGACAATTGTTAGAACTATTGAAAGCTGTAACAATAAAATCCTGAATGCTGAAACTGCTATTGCCTTTAACCTCGTCTGTTTAAAAGAGAATCTATTACCTGGCTATGCTAACATATATATATATATATATATATATATATATATATATATATATATATATATATATATATAATTTTATATATATATATATATATATATATATATATATATATATATATATATATATATATATATCTTCTGCTGGTTAAGATCATTTGTGAAACGTAAAATAAAGGTGTTAAGCAACAATGTTGATAAGGTTCATGAAAGTAAACTTCTTACACTTGGTGCTAACTTTTCCCTTAAATCTTGTGACCCTGATAAAGTCATATTTAATTATTCTAATGTTAGACTATCAAACCGCGAATTTTTCTTGTTGTCTTTTGGATTGGATTTTAACCTCCCAGTTTATAAACCTAACTTTTTTTAATATTTCACCTCGTTTAAAAGTATGATACATAGACTCAAGAAGTGTAAACTAGCCTCTGGCTATGATTTTAATTCAGTGACTCGATGCATTCGAAACATTGCCTGTAAGGAGTTTTTTTAATTTAAATTATTTAATGTTCTCTCTCCGATTTTCATCAAATCTGATATTAATGGTTTAAAGAATCTTGGCAAGAATAAGGATTTGATTGTGTGTCGCCCAGACAAAGGAAGGGGTGTTGTATTACTGAATAAATTAGATTATGTTTCTAAAATGCATACTATTTTAAAAGACCCCACTAAATTTGTTAAGGTTCCTGAAGTTGATATCTTTAAACTTAGTCTGAGAATTGAAGATAAGATATGTAGAATAATTAAACGCTTGGTAAGTTTCGGAAGTATCTCTGAAAATTCAGCTCAATCAATGAGACCTAGTGGTTCATCCCTTGCTACCCTATACGGCTTGCCGAAAGTTCACAAACCAAATGTCCCCCTTAGACCTATAATGGCGGCTTACAATACTGCTTCACATCTATTGAGTAAATTTGTAGTCTCTATCCTTTCAATGTTCACTGTTAACCCGGGAGCTGCGGGGAGACTCTTAAGAGTTCCCCCGGCGCACTGCGGGGAGACTCTTAAGAGCAGAGACTTTGAACACGTACCAAAACCGCGCGTTTATAGCCAGGCGGCTGAAAATTGGTGTGGGTATAGTACTACATGTCAACTCTCGATACCACCCCGCCAAACGCTCGCCCCGCACTCGTGCAAGCACCACCGCGCCAGTAACCACGCACTAGTCATGGAGCCTACACGTCCCTCACGCTCGCTCCCTGATGACACAACCAGCCCTCCTTCTGGTGGTGTTAGCCGCCGTGGAAGGCAGAGGGTGGCTGCCAAAGACCCTAGCTACCAGTACGACACGCCCTACAGCTCAGAGGACGAATCACCAGCACCAAAAGCACGTAAAACACGTGCAAGCAGGGCAATGCCACAGAGGTCATTGGTCTTTCGGGACACTGCCACCACGACCCAGGCCACTGCAACAACCACTACCACCACCACTGCCACCACTGCCACCCCTGCCACCCCTGCCACCGGTACCAGCGACGCAGGAGGCCGCCCTAGGGCTGCATTACCTGCGGGGGCAGGAAAAATGAAAGGCACGGGCGTAGGGAAAAGAACCCGTACGCCAGCCACAGTGCCCCTACCACCACCAACACCACCAGCCGCCCCTGGCCCGGCTGCCCCTGCCGCCCCTGCTGCCCCTGCCGCCCCTGCCGCCCCTGCTGCCCCTGCCGCCCCTGCCGCCCCTGCCCAAGGAACAGGGAAGGGGAAGGGGAAAGGGAGAGGGAAAGCGACTGGGAAAGCGACTGCTGGCCCTGGTGTCCCTGCCGGCCCTGCTGCCCCTGCCGCCCCTGCCGCCCCTGCTGCCCCTGCCGCCCCTGCCACCCCTGCCGCCCCTGCCCAAGGAACAGGGAAGGGGAAGGGGAAAGGGAGAGGGAAAGCGACTGGGAAAGCGACTGCTGGCCCTGGTGTCCCTGCCTGCCCTGCTGCCCCTGCCGCCCCTGCCGCCCCTGCCGCCCCTGCCCAAGGAACAGGGAAGGGGAAGGGGAAAGCGACTGGGAAAGCGACTGCTGGCCCTGGTGTCCCTGCCGGCCCTGCTGCCCCTGTTGCCCCTGCCGCCCATGCCGCCCCTGCCCAAGGAACAGAGAGAAGGGCGACAGGCACCACCATCATCTTGCCATCAAGGCCACGCACCACTGCTGCCCCTGCCGCCGCCGCCCCTGCCGCCGCCGCCCCTGCCACCGCCCCTGCCACCACCTCTGCTGTCCCTGTCCATAAGACTCCCGCACGTGCCAAAGTGACCCGGAAAACTCTTACACCATCTAAGTATGCCGCCCTGCTGTTTGATGGTGATTCGCAGGACATTGGCAGCCCGGGTTTCGACGATGAAGCCCTAGCACGGGACCAAGGGTGGGGGGATTTGGGAGTGGACAGTGGGAGTGAGTCCGACGTCGGTGACGAAAACGAGGAAGGGCATCGTCTGTCAAGTGAAGAGGAGGGTAATGATGATGAAGTGCTGTATCGCGACCATGGAAGCGATATTTCAGACGCAGAAGCAGACGCAGACGACATTCCGATCCCTGGCATGCCTTCGTTCGATTGGTCTGACGGGGTCAATTTTGTACCTGACGTGCCCCAGTTCAATCCTGGGACGTCAGGAACAACTGACGACTGGCCCTGTGATGATCAAGCGAACGAAAGCGACTTCTTCCTCGCTTTTTTCGACATGGAGGTAATGACGTACATCGTTGCCCAAACAAACGCCTACTACAGGTGGGTGTTTGGCAGATTGGACGTCCTTTTTCCAAAAGCGAGAATACGAGGCTGGGTGGATACGACTGTGGCAGAATTTCTGACGTTCTTTGCCTTGTTGTTCCTCATGCCTCTGATCAAGAAGCATGTGTTGCAACACTATTGGAAGCACGACCCTCTCATCGCCACCCCAACTTTCAATAAGTTCATGACTCGTGACAGATTTTTGTTGCTGCTAAGATTTATGCACTTTGCAGACAACGAAAATCCTAACAGGATTGACAGGATATGGAAAGTTCGGGATGTGTTCACCATGTTGTTGGAGAGGTATAGGAAATACTTTTACCCCTTCCTCAATTTGGTGATTGATGAGTCGCTCGTGCTCTTCAAAGGACGTCTTGTTTTCAAGCAGTATATCCCCTTGAAGAGGCATAGGTTCGGAATCAAGCTCTTCGTGTTGTGCGACTGTGAAACTGGAATAGTGCTTGACATGATCGTGTATACAGGAACTGACATTGACGTACCGAAAGCCGCTGCCAATGACCCCATGGGCATGTCAGGTGCCATCGTCAGCAAAATGTTGGCACCTTACCTGGGCAAAGGCCACATCATCTACACTGACAACTGGTATACTTCTCCTGCTCTCTGCCAGTTTCTTTATGACAACCAAACGGGGTCATGTGGGACTGTCAGAAAGACAAGAAAGTTTATGCCAAAGTTCACAGGTGATGTCATTCCTCTCACAGATGCCTCCTCCAGTGACACACCTTCAGAAGACGACCTGGCCCAGGAACACCGCGAGAGGCATGTGCGAAGAAGGCGACGAAAGGGGCAGAAATACAAGCAGCTCGAGAAGTGTGGGAAACTGATAGCCCTGAAGTGGAAGGATAAGCGAGACGTCCACCTGCTTTTCACCGTCCACACAGGTGCCCAGGTGGATTCTGGCAAAATCCACTACCGAACCAGGAAGACAATCTACAAGCCCGACATGGTAGTGGACTACACCAAAAACATGCGCCTGGTGGACAAGTCTGACTGTCAGCTGTCAGGCGTTGAGTGTCTGAGGAAGACTGTGAAGTGGTATCACAAGCTCTTCCTCCACCTAGTTGACATAACGATGCTGAACGCCTACAACTTGTGGTTGGTGAAGAAGGATATGGCCCCAAACCAGAAGCTGAAATTCCGGGAGTTCATGTACAACGTCTCCTACCAACTCCTGGAGAAGTATGGCACCACCACTCACAGACGTACGGCATGGCGTGGGGATCACGTTCCTGACCGCATCCAGCTGGGTGTCGAAAGACACTACACAACCAACACCGAGCTGATTGGCACTCGTCACAGGCAGGTGCAGTGCACCGTCTGCAGCTCCAGTGTGAGGAAACCCCATGTAACCAAAAGAGTCACCTCAATGTGCGCCGAGTGCAAAGTTGCACTCTGCCTGGGTGACTGCTTCAGGGACTACCACACCTTCAAGAACTACTGAGTGTCGGCCCCTGCCCTGCCCTGCCCTGGACTCGCCCCGTGCCCTGCCCTGGACTCGCCTCCTGCCCTGCCCTGCCCTGGACTCGCGCCCTACCTTACCTGACCTGACCTAATTGATCACGCTACCTCATAATGTAACATATATATTATATAATGTATAAGTTCCAAAGATGTCCCTGTGATATAGCTTTTACATTATATAATTGTATGTTTCATTATTTAGTTTATAAGTTTCAAAGATTTACATGTAATATGCCTTATTTTTTTAGTATATCAATATATATGGTTGTTATTAGCCTAAGTAATGTGTATATAATTATTTTCTTACCTCAAATGAATTGTACAAAAATAAATATGTTTCAATAAATCATGTCAAACCTACTATGATAATAAAATAAAACAATAAAAAAAGAAAAAAAGAAAACAAGGTCATGTCATTGTATTCTTACAATATGATATATTCTATGAATATTTCATATTGTTTGAATACAATGGCATGATCTTGTAAAAAAAAAAATATATAAATTTTGTTCTAGACAATATAAAACCTTCCCCATAACCCCCTCCTGGATTCGATCCCACTACCCTACGACACTTTGAGTTTTCCAGTCCGCGACCTTACCAACCATGCCACAGGAGCTCATACCAAATATCACTCAAAACTTTGTGTCTACAATCGAAATGACAATATACAAAAAAAAATGAATTATCCCACCAATTTACGTTTGTAAATTGATGGGATTATCAATTATATCATGCCAAGGTTTATAATAGTTTGTCTCTGTCAAGAATTAGTAATTATATAACTTTATTCTGTCAAAAATTGCCCAAACACTCAGCAAAATTGCCCCTCTCATTGTGACTCCACTCATTTTCACACGGTCAGGCGGTCACGAGGTGACCCTTTCCGCTCCTTGATTCTCCAGCTACAGCAGCTCTGTCTGGGAACAAAATTGGTATAAATACAATAATGGATAAAATACTCTTCACAAATACATTTGTATTGTATAATATTGTAAATAAAAATGAATAATAACTGTGTGGGTGTCGAAAATTGCTCAACCAGCTTTCTTATGTCTCGCCTACGCGCGTATATTGGATTATACATAGTCATGACTGTCATACAAATAATTGCAGTAGGTCTCGAATATACATTTAGATTGCATATTACTTCGAAATAAATAAGTAAACGTTTCTCTGGTGGCAATCTACCCTTTCGCAGGTGTAAGGAGACACCAGTCTATATTTAGCCCTCTATCACAACAGGCAATCTGCCTGTGTTGACTCAGCACCGTCGCTGGTGGTCTATAAATATAGTACTTTATTTACAGTCAATGGCCTACATGTTTCTGTGGTACTTCACATGTGTCTAAAATGCAATGTCTGCTTGCATAAAAATGCAATTCTGAAGTCCATTTATATGTACGACATACGCATGTCTCAGTTTCTCTCTCTCTCTCTCTCTCCATTCCTGACTCATGTTATTGTAGACCTGTTGATGGCAACGAACACCAGCCATCTGGTAGACATAAGGGTCAAAATACCAAACATCAATACGCCTGGGGCGCCTCCACAATTATCACTAAGCTGGTTATCTATCTAGAGATCTGCCTGACTTCCATCTCTCCACGACTCACTCACTCACTGCACCCCTGCATGCCTCCCTCCCACCCACCCACCCCCAACCCCCCCTTTCAGGCTTCCGTCTGCTAGAAACACATTCACAATTTGCGTAAATATCGCATCAATTGGGCTATATGCGGTATATTCCTTGTTATATGGGACGCCTACATATGTACACGTCTTTATTATAGCATGAGAGTGCTCTAAATGGAAGATTGACGTGATATTTATGGCGTAACACACCCTCTCCCCCTTTCATTCCCACCACAACTCACTCACACCTTGGTTCACGCATAGAAACTCATTGATAATGTGCGTAAATATCGCATGAATTGGTTTATATGCGGTATATATTTTGATATATGGCACGTATACATACGTACAAGTCTGTATTATAGCGTGACAGTGCTCTACGTACAAGATATACGTGATATGTATGGCGTAAACCACACTCTCAGCTCATAAATTGCCGCCAAACCTCCAACACATCTTCATTCCCGCCTAAATATTCTCTTATAATTCCCTTATATATTGCAATTTTTGGTCACTATGAGGCATATTCATTGTTATATGGGTGCCCTACACACGTATACATACTCTAAATAGCCTAAAAGGGCTCGAAAAAGGAGATATACGTGATAATACGCGGTAACCCACCCCCTCCTCCCTCTCCTTCTATCCCCTGCGCGCGTAAATATTCGGCAGGGAAATCTAGCCGCGCGGTGCCATTCGCTCCACATTTTTCAACTACGGACCGTTCCCCTACCCCCCCCAGACATTTTTTGGGGGGTCAAATATATATGGGCCGATGCACGCAAACATTCCCTACACGATGATGTACTTTTTATCGAAATTGGCAATAGGTCCCAAAATCATCATAGGTGCGCACAGTCTTACCCTGTAGAAAACCCCCTGTGCGCCGCGGAGAGGTTAATGAGTATACAATTAATAATTCATATGAACTTTTCAATTATCTTTCTGGTTTCAAATTGCCGCCCTCTGCTCATCTTTGTAGCTTTGATATAACTTCATTATTTACTATTGTCCCAGATAATGAAACCATAGACCTGTGTATTGATGTAGTGTTCAGTGGAGTTCAGAGTTATTTGGGAATGAACAAAGCTTTCTTCAAAAGTTTATTAAGTGCTTGTATTAAAAACTGTCATTTTATCTTTAATAATGAGGTTTATAAACAGATAGATGGTGTGGCTGGGTCCTACTTTTGCAAATATTTGTCTCTGTCATTGGGAGAAGAAATGGTTAGATAATTGTCCCTCTACATTTAAACCCATATTGTACCGTCGATACGTCGACGACTCCCTACTGGTTTTCAAAGAAAACTGTCATGCTGTTTTGTTCCTAGATTACCTAAATGTTAAACATAAGAATATAAAGTTTACTATCGAGAACGAAGAAAATGGGAGATTACCCTTTCTGGATCTGTTGTTAACTAAAGTTAATGACAGTTTGTTAATGTCCATATTTAGTAAACCTACATTCTCAGGCTTAGGTACTAGTTTCTTTAGCTATTGCTCTCTCAATTTTAAGGTTAACTCCATTAAGACTCTTCTTCATAGAGATTATCAACTAACCTCAACATATGTCTTGTTTCACGAGGAGATTGATTTTTTAAGAAATTACTTTGTCAATAATGGATGTACTTCTATGATTTTTGATAAGCAAGTCAGAAATTGTTTGCATAATATTTATCATCCCAAACAAACTGTGTACACTGTGAGTAAGGAGGAAGTGTATTTTAAACTACCGTTTCTTGGCAAGGTATCTGATAAATTAGAAAGAGCACTTAAGAATAAACTCTCTAATTTTTACCCTCAAATCCAGTTTAGATTCATTCACAAAAATTATTTCAAGGTTCGTTCATTTTTCTGCTTCAAAGATCGTCTGCCCAACGCCCTGCGATCGTCGATTGTTTATAAATTTCAGTGCCCTAGTTGCCATACAGGGTATATTGGAAGCACTATCGAGCTTTTAAATCAAGAATCGACGAACATATGGGTCAGTCCAGCAGAACAGGTCTCGCTATAAGCACGCCTCCTCACTCAGCAGTAAGAGATCACTGTTACAGTTGTAATGTGTCTGTCAACCCCCGCGATGTTAGTATACTTGATTTGTGTAATTCTACCAACCTTAGAATATTAAGAGTCTCTCTATATATATAAAGATAAACCTTCCCTTAATAAAAACCAATCTGCTATTCCTCTGCATATGGTCAATTAACTTGTTTTTGCTGTAGATCTTCAAATATCTTGAGCTTTTAGTCCCTCCCTAGTAATTAATATATTTTCTTTTTAGTCTCCCCCATTTTTAATTTCCCGGACTTTCCCGAGTTTTGTGTTTTTTGTATTTTGTTCTCTGTGTTTGCTGTGATTTAAACTCTTTTGGACTGACTTACTGTCCTGATTTAGCCATAATATTGTAATGTTCTCATTTTAGATTCACTGAAGATGACATAGGATATGTCAAAACGTTTGTTTACACTCAAAGAGCGGGTGGTGTAGTATATTTGACTGTGCCGCCCAGCGGGGGGTTTTACCGTACACGAGCTTGTTTCCGTGTTCGTTTTCATGCATAAACAAGAGCCAGAGCGTAATACAAGTATGTATCCCTGAAAGGGCGTTAATTCAGCTTTCCAATGACACCTGAACCATCCTTGTACGATCACTGGTTGTCTTGCAACAATCGTGCAACCGAAGGGCAAAATCGGTAAAATACGGTCATTTTCTTACATTATTATGTGTGAAACGAGTGAGAGAGGGTGGAGTACAAAGGAGTACATCTCAGTAGCTCCACGGCCACCGTGGCGAGCGGTCATGAGGTAACCTACGCTCCTCCCACCGCTCCGCTCTCTCTCAGAGCACATTACGTGCTCAAAATTGCACTCGACAATAGCCGTGACCCGCCACATAGGCCACATTTATTTCACTCGACAATTGCCGGGCGCCGCCAAAGAAGGGTTAATAAAGATGCTGTTGGTTGCTACCCTGGTTCTCCTTTTCCTCTCTCTCTCTCTCTCTCTCTCTCTCTCTCTCTATATATATATATATATATATATACACTGTATAAGTGTATATATATACATTATATAGGCATTTGACAAGAAGTCGCTGGAACTCCTGTTTCATTTGCTTGGCATTTCTTACTGAATTTCTTTGTGACTCACTTACACAGAGAGTAATCGAGCCAGCTCTCACAAACCCTCTCTCTCCTTAAACATTACACCACACAAGCACACTTTATTTATATCCAATACACCAACATTTGTGCAATACAATGATGATAAAACAAGGCCCAGCCTCCGGAGTCCCCAGGGGGGGGGGGGATATATGCCCCCAAAACGGGTGGGTCTGTACGCAGCCGGATACCTTACCCTCTACGCATGCGCGAAAATGTAAGCCTCCCTTGGCCCCGCCCACTGCCGAAAATGTACAAATATTATATTATATTAGATTAGATTAACCTAACTTAACCTAACCTAACCCAACCCTAATATAATATAATATAATATAATATAACATAACACAAATAACAAAATAAAAATATAAAAATATACTAAACTTCGAGTGGGATCGAACACTGGATATCTGAATGCCAGGCGGGAGCTCTAGTGACTGTACTACAGAGCGAGCTGGCAGGAACGGTTTGAAGGGTTTATTTAAACGCAGGGAACGGGGGGCGGGGCCAAGGAATGCCTACATTTTCGCGCATGCGTAGAGGGTAAGGTATCCGGCTGCGTACATCCCCTCCCCCCCAAAACACTGGACACCCACCCAACATCCTATACAAATGTTTTGGCCCCCAACTGACACTCCCACTATCAACTTCTACAACATTGTTGGCCTTTCCTATAACTTATACTCTGTTGAACACCACCTCTCCTCTGCCAACCCTTATCTTCTCTTTGTCATCGAAATCCAGTTGTCTGGGACTACTGACAACAAATCCTTCTCTGTACCCTCCTACTATCTCCATCTTCAGTTTCAAACCAAAAGTGTAAATTGCATATACAGTACTGTATATGCACAACAATCTTGCTTTATCTCGTGTTCCCAAATTTGATTCTTCTTAATTCTCAACTCTCTGGCTAAAGCTTCCTTGGCACTCTCAAACTTATTATTTCTTCGCTGTTTATCTCTCCCTTAATTCTACTGACTATTCACATTCAATGCACCTCTCCTTTCGCAGAAATCTCCATCATAGGAAATTTCAATGTTCACTACCGCCAATGACTCTCCTCACATTGCACTGACCAACCTAGTGAACAAGCCTACATCATTTCCATCCTAAATGACCTAGAGCACTTAGTCCAGTACCCTATTTGCATCCCTGACCACCTTGGAGATCGGTCCAACATTCATGACTTATAATTCTAACCTCAAATCCTTCTACTTACGCTGTGAAATGTTTCTCTCCGTTGGGCTCTTCACAACCTTATCTTTGTTACCTGTCTTATCTCTCCAGTTAGGCCATCCGATACTCCCAGCCAGTGGCAATTGCGCCACTTTGGCGCTGCGAACTGGGAGGCTCTTCGGCATTGCTTCTTTGATTTCCCATGGAATAATTTTTGCTTCGGTGGCCGGGGATCCTCGGAGTGCGCTGAGCATATTACCGAAGAAATACTCTCAGGCATGGAGGCATACATTCCCTTTTCTTTCTCTCAGTCTAATACAAAACAAAATAGTTTTATTCACGCTTGTTCTACTGCTGTCCGCATAAGGAGGAAGCATGCAAACGTTACATTCACTTTCAAACACAATAATCTCGTTCTTATTTTGTATCTGCCTGGAATCAAGCCAAATCTGTTATCTGGCTCGCCAAAAGCTCTTTCATCAATCATAAATGTTCTGAACTTTCCAAATCTAGTTCTTCCCAAGCTTTCTGCCATCTAACCAAAAATCTCTCCAACAATTTTACTTCCTCTTCTTTCCCTCATGTTTTCCACTCTGACGGCACCACCACCACGTCTTCCTCTGACAAAGCTGAACTCTACGCTATAACCTTTGTTTAAAACTCCACCTTGGATGATTCCTGTGCTATTCCTCCCTGTCCACCTCACTCTCACTTACTTATGCCTAATATCATAATTTCTTCTAAGGACGTACTCTCTGCCGTCTCTGAGCTAAATACTGAGAAGGCGTAAGGACTGAATGGTGTTCCTCCTGTTGTACTCAAAAACTGTTCTTTCATGCTGACTGACTGCCTAGGCAAACTATTTTGTCTCTGCATTTTCTCTAACATCTTTTCTTCTTGCTGGAAGTTTGCTCTCGTTCAACCTATCCCAATCCCTCTAACTGTTGTCCACTTGCTCTCATTTCTTGTATTTCTAAAGTTTCTGAAACAATTCTGACTTCAAAATTTCTTAAGCATTTTTCTTCCCATAATCTACTTTCAAATCACCAGTATGGTTTCGTTAAGGCTCGCTCTACTAGTGATCTTTTTTCTTATCTTACTAACTCTTGGTTATTCTCCTTTCGGTGAGACTTCGGTGAGACCTTTTCTAATGCACTAGACATATCGATATCCTTCGATAGAGTCTTGCACAAATCTCTAATCTCCAAACTACCCCCCTACGGCTTCTATTCTTGCATCTTTGCATTTACCTTTATTTTCCTCTCAGGTCATTCCATAGCTGCGGTTGTGGCCATCGCTCACTTCCTCAACCTATAAACTACGGTGTTCCTCAGGGTTATGTCACGTCTACAGTTATTTTTCTATTATTCATTATTGATCTTCTCAACTGTACCTCCAGTCCTATCCATGCATATGCTGATGACTCTACCTTACACTATGCCACTAGTTTTCCAGAACGACCCAGCAAGCAATCACTCAACAACTCACTGGATGACCATAGCACACTTATCTTCGATTTATCAACCATTTCCGATTGGGGCAGAGAAAATCTTGTTTCTTCCAATGCTTCCAAAACCCAATTTCTCCATTTATCTACCCGTCAAGAAGTTCCACAGGTCTATCCCTTATACGAAAATCACCATACACAAATCAACCATTCATCCTCACTCAATACTTGTTTTGTTCATGTGAGTGAGCGATACAAAAGGCAAAACTGCCTGTACCGAGTGCCTCCCCCAGAGTTGAAAGAGTGACAGGGCCAAAATCAAGTGACGTTCCAGCCAAAATACCGGGACACACGGAGTTTGAAGCAATTTAAATCATAGGAAGAGGGAAAGACTGATTCTGGGAGAGAGTTCCAGAGCTCAGCAGTTGAATAGAATAAAGACTGAGAATATCATTTCACTCTTGGGTTGGGGAGTTGCACAGAGTAGGGGTGGGATTGTGTTGCACGACGGGTACTACGTACCCTACGTAGAGGAGGTGGTATACAATGGGAAAGCTCTGAGGAACACTGATTATTGTAGTAGCGATAGAATAGCGAGAGAGATGCAACATTGCAGCGAAGAGAGAGAGATTGCATAGAGTTGGTGAGTGGACGTGAGTTAATGATACGAAAGGCTTTCCTTTCTACTTTGTCTAAGAGTGCGGTATGAGAGGATCCTCCCCACACATGTGAACAACATTCAGTATAAGAACGCACTGTGCTCCTGTACAGAGCCAGAAGCTGCGCAGGGGTAAAAAATCACTTGAGGCGATTGAGCACACCCAGCCTCTGGGTGGCTGCCTTAGCAAGACTGGTAATATGGTCCTTCCAAGTGAGAGCAGAAGAAAAGAAGACACCGAGAATATTGAGAGAAGATGAAGGATTGATTTTTGTTTTGTTGAATTGTAAGGGATAGTTCTCTGGAAGTTCCGAACGGGTAGTAAGATGAAGACATTGGGTTTTGGAAGCATTAAAGGTACCAAGGTTTTCTCTGCCCCAGTGGAAATAGTAGTTAGATCAGAAGATAAGTGTTGCATGGCTTCATTACGTTTGTTTTTGAGGGATTGCTGACTGGGGCGTTCAGGAAAACTAATTGAGTAGTGTAAGGTAGAGTTGTCTGTGTATGAATGGATGGGACTGGAGGTACAGTTGAGATTTCATTTATGAGTTTCATTTATGAAAATTAGAAAGAGAATGGGAGATACGACAGAGCCCTGAAGAACACCGGAGTTGATAGGAAGAGGAAGTGAGCGATGGCCGTCCACAACCGCAGCTATGGAACGGCCGGAAAGTAAATTAGAGACAAAGGCACAAGTGGAGGAATAGACACCGAAGGAGGGTAGTTTTGAAATTTAAGATTTGTGCCAGACTCTATCGAAGGCCTTCGACATGTCTAGTGCAATAGAAAAGGTCTCGCCGAAGTCCCGAAAGGAGGATGACCAAGAGTTAGTAAGATATGAAAGAAGATCAATAGTAGAGCTACCCTTAAGGGGAGATGGGTCGTTATTCTGGTCCCCTTTCTCCATCGTGTTAAGCCCCATTTGTTTTGAGATTATAAGACGTTCGGCCCATTAGTTTGGCAATGTTAACACCTTTCGGCCTATTTCTTTGTCAATTTTAAGATCTTTTTTGCCATTTAGGTGTCGATTTTTTTCCGGGCGAGCTATAGCGAGCCTGATAATTTAAGAGGAACCGGCCTTCTGCCAGGACATTTTTCTAACATGTACACATTTATCTTGAAAGGGGGTCTGGGGGGTGTTTTTCTAAGCTTGATGGAGGTCTAGCGAAGAAACTAAGAAATCAAGGAATAATTGAATTAATATACCAACAAACTGGCCCCTCTCCCCTTAAGGAAGCCATACTGGCGATCTGAGAGTTGATTATGAGAAGATAAATGCTTGATTACCCTTGACTCGGTAATAGTTGGATCGTTTGCCAGCTGCCCGAAGGTACACACACTTAGAATGTGTAGGAAAATAGCACAAAGAAATACAAAATAAATTAAGCAACAGCACACCCAATGGTTCTTGCTAAGCAACTTAAATATATATAATATTATATATAATTATATATATATATATATATATATACAACTGGAGGGGATCAACTGCAGAAAACCTTGACCAGAAAACAAAAATAATAGTACTATGAATGGTATTGATACTTTGACATTACTCGTTATTAATCAGGGACTATGATAATATTTGTATCCAAGCAATATTTATATGTCGGTACTCTGTCGCACTTTACAACATATCAAGGCAATCCATTAGTTGCCTACTGTGTTGAAAAAGTTGATTTGTCCGCATGTGAATGAAAGCACAGAGTATTGAGGAGTGGTAGAGAACAATGTTTATATCCTGGTAAAGACACAAAGCACACAGGCAACAGCGGAAGCATTCTGGCACACAGCACGACAGAAAATAATGGTCGCACATAATTTAAAGTCAAACGGTGTACAGACCTTTTGGGCTTTTAAAGAACAAGCAATAATATACACCATGAAACTATTACGGTTGGTATACACAACAGTAGTGAGAATTGCACCACACACAAATATGTCTCTAAAAAATCAGGATTTTAAAAAATAGAACCAAAAATGAAACGCAATTTACTAAGCAGTTACTGAACTTACTCAAAAATATATAAATGGTAATGTTAAAAGTATATATGCAAATATTACACACTGTGGCTATCAATAAAACTGTATCGCCTTTGTAATCAAGTAACCATTACATTAATTAACTTACATTTGATTACAGTATATTCGATTTCGAAGTACAACTCGTTGAAAACATGAATTTCAAAATATATACTCTAGAATTATTGACAACAGACATTTGTGTTCGGAATAGAAAATACCTCTGGAATGCAGTGATTAACATTATATATGTTCGTTTATTGTGTTGGAAGAAGAACATAATTATACAAATAAGAAGTGTCCAATTGAAACAGAGAATTATTGATAAACATTGAAATTATGTGTTGGACAGTACAACAAAGTTAATTTGGTTTGCAGCAAATAACCAAATGTTGCTAAACTAAAACTATATACAGAATGCTACAGTTCCCTATGAAAGGTAGACATTGAAAGCTTTAGAAACTGATCATACATGGAAGAAAGTTACAAAGGTGTAAGTTGTGAAGGAATGTGAGAATGTATTTGGTCATATGGGATTATTGAACGGTATACTAGCTGTATAATGTATTTGGTCATATGGGATTATTGAACGGTATACTAGCTGTATAATTATTGAACGGTATACTAGCTGTATAATTATGTATCCTGGAAATACTGCAAGGACAACTGAGATAACAGAGCAAGAATGGGAACGATGTACAGTATTTAACATGTGTTAATTGTAAGTTATAGTATATTCTTGAGTAATTGCCAGTGACTCGTTTTGGACATTGGGGCTGTTCAGTAGAAAAAACACAAGAATATATGAATATATAAGAAGGTTCTTAAAGTTAATGGGAAAAAACATAATTTAACCGATATTCGAAATTGAAATAATCTGAAACCGGAACCAATACCATTGTGAGCATCACAAATGCCAGAGTTCGCCTGTATAAGAATGTCGACAATGTCATCAGCGGAAATTAGCTGTACACAATTTACCAAAATATGTTTGTTTTATTTTCAATGTACGTGCTAACCGGAAAATGTATCATCAGAGACTCATCAAAACTTTGGGAAAAAAGGAAAATTGAGTTAAATATTTTGTTGTCAGATTTTAAGTTTTGGTGGGATACACTAGTAATGTTGTTGAATAATCATTCCCTTGAGAATATTGAACCATTTTTAACCCCTTCAGCACCATGACGTAATTTTCCTCTTATTTGGAACTTTATTAGAGACTTTTCTTTAGCATACAATCTACCTCTAGAACTCAAATAGCTGAATATGGTCTCAATAAACCCTCTTAGTAGCATAGGTCCTTCCTAAACTGCATAAAATCGTCCAATTTTAGCTAGTATCAAAGGTAAAAAGGCATCATGATGCTGAAGGGGTTAATATGTTGTTTCGAAAACGTGAAATTATGTTATTGTGTTTGGGAAATTGAATTGAGTTGTATTAGATTATTTAGCCAGGCAAACTGCATATTTGTGCAGTTGGGATATTGTACATGCTAAGATTGGTATGCAGGATTCGAAACTGCATAATAAATCGTTGGCTTGTGCAGTATTCTTTAACTGTCTTCGTGGTGCAGTGCATGGTGTGTTGATTTTCGGTGTGAGCATCCTGGGTTCGAATCCCCGGACTGCCACATGTGTCTGTTAATTTCATTAATCGATTTTAGGAGTAGAGTTGGTTGGTGGAGAGAACATAATAATACATATTATGCTCTCATTTGAGGAGTGATAATGGCTGAACCTTTTGAAAGTAATACTCTCATAAAAAAAGCATCTGTACAATAATACGAATTTGCTACAACAAATCTGGTATTTGGTGATTTCTACTAACAGGGAGAGTATAAGGATTTAATATACTGTATATCTACAATCAAACACAAAGGCAAGATATTCAAAACGTACAAAATAACAGGTTTATAGAGAAACAAAAGAATAACAAATCACACAATAATACTACAACATAACATAGATACATATACAATATTATATTCACAAGATAATTTGGCTTACGTTTAGTTAAGGGAGCCCACTTCGCTTTTTTTCTCTTTTTCTCCCTCTCTCTTTGGCTTGTATCCATTCGGCCCCATTTCGCCTACTATTTTAAGACGTTTACCCTCATCCAGGTGTCAATATTTTCCTGGCGAGCGGCATCGAGCCAGCATATATATATTTTTGTTTTGACAGTAAGCTATATTTGTATATTTATCGATAGAAAAATGTCTCCGGCGAAGCCGGATTTCTCCATACAATGCTGGCTCGCTATCGCTCGCCAGGAAGAAATCGACACCTGGATGGGAATACACGTCTTAAAACACTTGGCTGAATGGGACCGAATGGATACAAGCCAGGGAAAGAGAGAGAAGGAGAGTAAGATAAAAACAAGAGCCGGTGACCCCCCTTAAGTTGTAGCTGAATATGAAAGATTCAAGTCACAAAGTTAACTGGAATCTCACTTTATTTTAGTTTGAGCTAAAAGGTACAGTCAAGTGTTTTCCTTTTAGTTTGAGCTAAAAGGTACAGTCAAGTGTTTTCCTTTTTAGTACGTTCTCTAAAACCGCTGTCACACGAGCGCTCTTTCCGTCAATTTTCCATGAGCAAGTTTGTTCACGCATTATTTCGTGACTTTTTCGCACTGGTATCGGCAACTAGACTGATGGTAGATTATGTTAGGCGGCCGATTTCTAATGAAGTGTAATTTTTGAAGCTTCCAGACCATAAGTGCCCGTAAAAATTGCTCGAAAAAGGGATCGTGTGACTCCAGCTTAAATACAGTAGGTGAGTGCTACACGTTGTTGATGTATTTTTACAATTAAATTGTATAATGGGTTCTTAGAATCGGCAAGTAATTATTTTTAAATATGGGAAGGTATATCTAATTTTCATACTTCTCGAATTTTTCTTTTATCGTCAACTGAAATTGCTAATACACTAGCTGTATTTATGCAATCACTTGACTTTATGAGTTTTAGGTTCAGCAAACTATCACGTTAAATCAAGGTTGTATGTGTTTAATAGTTTAATACACATGGAAATGGCAAAAAGGCTGTCTAGAATAATTATATCAAAGAGTCAGATTTTTGGCAAAGTGAGTCTCATTAGTATTTCTCAGGAGTTCACGTTTTCTCTATATTTTTTAACGATATTTTCTATATTTACTTTATCATAGAAGACTATTTATTTATCTAGAAATCACTAAATATAAAAGTGTGTGTGCGAGCAGATGTTTGAGTGATGATACATATTTTAATCTTCTATAATATATTAAACCAGAATTCCTAGCTATAATATTATGACAATTAACTAGCAGGAACAAAAGGATAGATTATGAGCGTTTTGGTTTCTCAGAGGGGGGAAATTACTAGGAGACAAGAAGGGTTTCTACAGTTAGAGATTAAATAAGTAGTTATTCTTATCTAAGCGATCTCCCTGGCGTCGGAGGGGGAGTTAATTATTTTTCTTGTGGCTTTTCTACTAGGCTCTTCTTTCTTGGTGGCTTGTCTCGTTTCTGGCTGGACTTGTAGTTACTCTTGCAGGGGCTTCCTGTCTTCCTAGCATGTTGTACAGCTTGGAGGCTAGGTATCGCACCACATGTAAGATGCTGTTGACCAGAAAAATTAGCTTTGAGCCTCTATTGTTTCCTGTCTTTAGCACTTCCTGGTGTTACACCCACCGGTTCTGTCTTAGGATCAGAATGGCTAGTCTCATACGTTGCTGGCTGACCAAAACGCTAAATACTTTCTCATCGTTCGACCAAGGGAAGCCTGTCCTGTTGTATGACCAGGAGCCCAGTCTCGAACCTAGGGACTATCCAGTCTTTAGACCTATATGTGCTAGTCTCTAACCTAGCTGGCTTAACCTGGTCAGTTTGGATGGGATGGTCTCCCCTCCTGTTCAGTCCTGGTCCTTTCCTGTGAAGGTTAGAGTGGCACGGTAGATTGTTGATTTGTTCTTTGGGCCCTCTGATGGCACTCCGGGAAATGGTCTGGTCATGTAGGGGTACCTATGTGGATGAAGGGTGCACTGCTCATGTTGTCCTGGTGTTTTGGTGTCCTTGTGGCATGGTTTTGGTGGTGATGATGGCTGCGATAATCTTAGTTGGCATAACAAAATGACTATATTGACTTCTCTAAGAACATTATACAGTTTTTGGCATGATTATTATTTCTATCTATTTATCTATTGCCTGATGCCGTGATCCCCGAAGGTGTGGCCACGAACGAACTGCCCCCATGCACCTGTGTCCCCAGTCAGTCTACGCCCATCCTCCCAACCAGCACCACATTCATTCATATACTTCCTCACTCCATCCTCCCACCTCTCTTTCGGTCTACTTCTCCCTCTCTGTCCTTTGTTACGACCGGCACTGCGAAATAAACAAGGGCACTTAATAATGGACTAGATGATAGGCTATGTCTGCAACAACGGTATGCTAATTCCAAACCCTCGAACTATTACGCCGGTGAACAAAACACTTAAACCCTCCAGAGTTAATCTACTGGATAACGGGATATCAATTAACTGGGTTTTAGTGCACTTCTACAAAGGCTTTCCGGTGACGGCAAAGCCAACTCACAACAGGAGTACTTTACGTTAATAAAAGGCTCTTAAGTAATAACAATGCTTGAATAAACTATAACAAGATTTAATAAAGAAATATATGCTTACGTTAACTTTAGTGTGAGTCTGTACTCAACACTAAAGTCTTCAATGCTCTATGAAAACACTGAAAGTCTAGTCCTACAGCAAACAGATATGGAATCTTCTGAAACGTCTGATGCTCTAAGATGCTCGTTAATATAGAACAGAAATAATGCAGGGGCAGGACACCAAAGCGTGTATCTTAAATACACCAATAAGTAGGATACATATATATAACAAGGGAGTGCAACAACTCTGTGAGAGCACTAATAATAGCCACTCAAAACAGTACTTCCTTAGCCAAAGTAACAGCCATACTGGGTTGTGCACCAAGCATCAACCTAGGCTAAAATAATACGTGAATTCCTAAAGCATACACAGTTAAAGTTAATAAACACAATGCTGTCTTTATTACTAATAAAGTCTAGAAGCGGTATAAAAGGTACCAGGCAGAGCGCAAGCCTGCTCGTAGCCTACTGTCTCCCCTTGAACAGATTTCCCTTATGTTACGTTAAGTGACTAGGAGGCTCTCTTGGTAAGTCCAGATCTCAAGTATCTGGTCTTACCCTGGCGCTCCACAAAGGTCAACACAATGAGGTAGCGAGCATACAAGAAAGTGTAGGCAAAAGCCCTTCGCTTGTATACTGCTACACTCGCAAAGGAGAAATATGCACAAGGGTTACAGGCTAACCTAAGCTCCGTCGAAGTCGTACAGGCTCTGACTTGCCACATACATAACTCAGACAACGACCAAGGATACCCTCCACTGTCTAGCATTAAATAGTAACAAAGAACAACTCAATAATTAGAAGCACCCAATGATAATATGACTTATGTGACTATGACTAATAATCCCTAAAGCTAGTGCGAAACATATATGTGAGAACTGGTGCTGGTAATACGACTGGCCGACTATGGAAGTCGTATGCAGAACCAGAAGGGATAAGTAATTGAATAAAGATGAGATGTAATGGAAATGAAGAAGTTCGGAGAGAGAAACAGTAGTACAGGGGGTTAGATTGGGGGACAGATTGCAAGGGACGTCTAGGACCAAGCACGCTATGCCAAGCTCTAAGGAGATACGCGGCGGGGACCCCCCCAGCACCAACACTAGGACAGCGGCACCCAATCACAGACCACTACGTCATGAAAAGCAAGCGTCCTAGGACGCGCCAGGCCCGCCAGCCAATCAAGGGCGTGGGAAAGCCCGCGCGAGTGAGGGAGGCACACGTACATACACACGCACATAATACAATCTCGCTGCCTACCTCGCTCTTTCTCCTTAACTTCACACTGCATATCTTATACTCTATTACTGATATAAAATACTTCCATGTGTCACAAACAAGAACAAAGACCACCACTGATCTGGCTGTGACTACATGAATACTAGAAAAGAAAGAACATCGTTCTACGATTATTATAGCCCATTCCACTGCCCTGGCGAGCGCTAGCGAGTACGATCACATTCTGGCAAGCTGGCCAGCGTAACACCCCGCCCAAGATGTGGGACGTTTTAACCTCAGGTAAACGCCACATCTGACCAGACAGAATGCTCATAAACCCCGCCTCACCCAGCTACTCCCCCAAGTTGTGAAAACAAGGCACAATCACAACATAAAACACTTCATTATATAAAACAAAATCTACACAACACTTCCCCAAAAGAATAGTATCACTTAACAATATTACGCTCAACGAGCAAGCTTCAAGAAGCCTTGCCTACTAAGACAAAAACTCAGAATGTCGTAGATTCTTGCTGTAACATACTGCACTTACCTACCGTGCCGTTCCTGTGAAACCACCAAACAATTATTATTCTTCCATCAAACATGGTCGTTATCAGCCACCTCCCAACCCTACTATCGTTGTTACATTCAGGTTATGTCACTAGCAAATAAACATATACAAGAATAACACATACATTTTGTATATTCCACCTTCCCCAAAGAAAGGTGATTATTATGCCGGGTTTTAATACAACTTAGCTTTATTATGGTCTTTACTCAAATCCAATTATGGACTTTTAGACTCAATATATCCTCAACAGGAACACATCTAACACGTTCTTATTTACAATTTGGTACTCAATCAGGATGTAATGAACACAATAAATACACACAGATAATTATACACTCTTATTTATTTAATGGCATAGAGATAGATCAATAGATTCCTTAGCTATTATTTGGGAATAGTAAGCGAATCAACATACTTAGACATAATACAGTTGAAATGAAATTCACGAATATATCTAGACCTAAACTGTGAGTTGAAACTTAACTTAACTATTAAAGGAATAGTAAGTAAATAATTGAACACATTTATAACACACCAAGGTCTACGAATAACATAACAATGAACATGAATTTAAGATAGTATTATTGTGGAAATATGCAATTATGTATAGACACACATACACATAGAATAAACCCTTGATAATAATATATATGGGAGTTGAGTATCTACTGTGAAGTATTCTTAACAAGTTTATTAAAGGTTTAATGAAATCTCTAAACAGGCATGAATAATTCAGGCCTGATCAATAAGGGAAACGCACAAATATTTCTTAAGTGAATGCTCGCTACCGGGTGGCGAGATGCGTACGGGTAGAGTAAATATTACCGCGCGCAGATAAATATGACTGGGTAGGTCACTCAGGTCATTCACTATACTGAGGTGATGAAAATAGTAGTTGCAGCTAGTGCGATATTATTCTTAGTATTGGTAGGAATACGTTAAGATAAAAAGGAGAGGGGGGTTGAATTGTTTGTACAATTAACTATGTAGTTAGATTATTATGAGAAAGAATATATTATGAACATTCAATTAATTAACTCTTATATGTAATATTAATCTCACGGGTCGTCGAGGAATACAGATTTAATGATTTACATCTACTGAGGAATAACTAAAGATTGAATATAACCTAAACTGAATCAACCGATATTATGATTACAGAAGATTAAGAAACGTGTAAATATAATAGCGTGTAGAGATGGACCGAATATTAGTTTCGTATTCGTATGTGCGAATATTCGCTATGTTTTTCAATATTTGTATTCGTATTCGTATTCGCATTTCCATTAATAGCTATTTGCAAACATGCTAATATTTTCACGAAACCAATAGAAGATATACAAAAATTTAAAATATTACATTTTAAAGCGTGTGTTCGCTTGTACGATGTCGGGGAAAGGCATGCTTCTTTATTAAACCCTCTAAGTACCATAGTATGTGAATGTTTTTAAACTAATGGAACTGAAATTGTGTACATCGACTCCCAAACCAATCTGATGATCTCTGAACTTGAAATCATTGTAATAGTTCCGAAATCTGACCTTGTTCATTATAACGGAATAAATGGTCTTGGTACAATGTTGCCAATATACCGGCTACCGGCTACCGCTAGATCCAGCGATTCACTACCATCTAGCGACATCAAGAAGTGATGAATTCTAGCGATATTCAAGTTATGTTCGCTATTTTAAGGAATTGTAGAGATTTTTCGATTGTTAAAGATTATTCTAGATACTTCAACATATGTTTTCTAGTGACATACAAGTTTTTAGTGTCTGGTGACTATCTAACGATTTGTCAATGCTATTCTAGCATACATTTGTGCTTTAGTTTATCATGCATTGTTTAACATATTTGCCCTATTTCTCCAGAAGACTTCCTACATGATAATAGTGTATTGTTCTAGTGATAATTAAATAATATACAGGGCTATTTTAAATTGACTGATGACAATAAAACAGTAATATGCTGGACGATGAGAATACTGTATATAAACATGTCTCGGATATCACTGATAATGTTTGGCATTTTCTGCCAAAAGCCCAATGGCTAATCAGTGGTGGTAACGAAACAGGCAGCTTTACACATTCACATCGTCATTGGCTTCCGGTAATTAATTTCATAGTAATTTAATTAACGTTTGTTGGTGATATAAAAAGAATTACCAGTTCTTGAAGGATGACAATTTCATCCTTCAAGAAAGATTGAAATATTCGCTATTCGTATTCGAAAATTTTACCAACAACAATTTGTATTCGTATTCGTATTAGCAAATAGTGAAAATTGATATTCGTTCCATCTCTAGCGTGTACTAGTAGTTGTAATAATACTAATAGTAAAATATGGCGTACACAACAAACTTGCACTTAGATGAAAATACCTGATAAGGTATAAAGGAGGTCTGAACTAGTTAACAGATTCCTATATGGAATACAGAACAAATTGGCATTGTATTCGAATTGGTGAAACAGTTAGAAAATAGATCTATACGAAACTAGAATTCCTAGACGAGATGGATCAAAATTATCTATTTCATAATAGAATAAACAAATACGTTATTCATAAATTAAACAAGTTAACGCACGATATAATAAGGTGTAACAGAGGGTCTTCTCGAAGAAATTAGATTTAAATTATGATTATCATCAATAATAATTCTTCTAAAGAATGAGTCTGAGTTTAACTAAATATAAAATTGAGCGTAGGTTCTAGGTAAAAGTTATATTTAAGAAGGGAATAGATACACGGTATACACTTCAACTTCAACTTGTTACATACATAAATAAAATGGACATACACAAGGAAAATCTGTGAGTATTCGGCTAGGTTATTAATTTACACAAGTATGTGACGTAGGCGTAGTACACTTTATAGGAGTTTTAAATATGAGTTAAAACTAGATCTTGGACACAGATCTATATAATACTTAATATGGTTTCTGAAGGATTAATACATACGCAATGAATAACGATCTTGGGCACAGATCTATATAGAAATTAGCACTGTAATACTCACATATTTTACCTTACCTTCACAACAATAATCACAACGTAAGACACTCAGAGACACTTAGGGTAGGTTAGGAGGGTAGTAGTTCGAGAGTAAGTCTGGCCGACGTGGAACGTAGATTCGGCTTTTCTGGACTTCAGGGGAGCTGCCTCTCACAATCAGGAATCCAGTATCCGGATATCAGAGGGAACACAACCGGGCTCGTTGTAGTCTCGAGTAGGGGGAGGCAGTTACCACTTCAGTTGTATGCTCCGTGCTTTTCAGCCTTGAGAACATTACCTAGGTGGAGGTGCTTACTTCCTTCAGTTTCAGTGAGGCTATGTTCAAGTTATTTCTTAGACTTAACTTATAGTGACTCAATGCTAAAGGGATATAGTGAATGGTTGTGATGTAATTTGCGAAGGTAATACTTAGTTTAACAATACATTATAATTATGATTTTGTACATACTCCTTTCAAGTATTTTATTTAATACTCTTATCGGGTTCACGAAGTCTAGGAATGACATAATGGTAACTTCTGTGATTCGGTGATAATTAGGAGCTATTGAGGATGCAGTTAATAACTCCGTTCTTCACTATGTTCTTGGGGTTATGTATAGTTCTCCGGGATGGTACTGCAGTGAAAATCCTAGTATCCCCACTTATCTCGATAGCACTCTGGTCTCTGATGTTGAACTTGCATAAGCATTTACTCATTGTACTGCAAGTCTGGCTGCTGGTCGAATGAAGGCTGATGATAGGTGGAGATGGTTTGAAAGCTCGATGGTGATTGGCTCACATTCCCACTCTTTTGCATGGCTGACTGACCTAGCTTCCTGGTGTTTAGAGAACGGAAATGACCTGGTAGTATGGGGCACTCCTCTGTTCTGTGTCTCTCTAAAGCATGGGAAGCTGGTATGCAATTCCCTTTCTGCTGCTGGTTTCTTTTCCTCTCCTTCCTATTCACCTGTAGGCTAGCAATACTTCGGTGTTATTTAACCCCATCACTTCAGTGATCGCTCTCAACCTGCCAAGTATCGTCCAATTGCTCTCATCTCCTGTATTTCTAAAGTGTTTTAAAAATATTCTTGTCTTCAAATTTCTTAAGCATTTATCTTCTCATAATCTACTCTCAGATCGGCAGTTTGGCTTCCTTAAGAAACGCTTTACTGGTGATCTTCTTTCATATCTTACTAACTCTTGGTCATCCTCCTTTCGGGACTTTGGTGAGACATTTTCTATTGTACTAGACATATCGAAGGCCTTCGATAGAGTCTGGTACAAATTCTAAACTACCCTCCTTCGGTTTCTATCTCTCAATCTGTGCCCGTGTCTCTAATTTCCTCTCAAGCAGTTCCATAGCTCTCCTATCAACTCTGGTGTTCTTCTGGGCTCTGTTCTATCTCATATTCTGTTTAAAATTATTATATATTATCTTCTCAACTGTACCTCCAGTCCCATCCATTCATACGCAAACAACTCTACCTTACACTACTCAATACGTTTTCCAGGACGTCCCAGCCAGCAATCTCTCAACACAAATGTAATGAAGCCATACAACACTTACCTTCTGATCTAATTACTATTTCCAATTGGAGCAGAGAAAACCTTGTTGCCTTTAATGCTTCCAAAACTCAATTTCTCCATCCTACTACCCATCTAGAACTACCAGAGGACTATCCCTTATACTTCAACAATACAACAATCAAACCTTCATCTTTTCTCAATATTCTTGGTGTCTCTTTTTCTTCTGTTCTCTCTTGGAAAGACCATATTATCAGTCATGCTAAGGCAGCCTTCCAGAAGCTGGGTGTGCTCAACCGCTTCAAAGGGTTCTTTACCTCTGCACAGCTTCTTGCTCTGCACAGGGGCACAGTGCGTCCTTGTATTGAGTATTGTTCACATGTGTGGGGAGAATCCTCTCACACCGCACTAATAGACAAAGTAGAAAGGAAGGCCTTTTGTATCATTAATTCCCATCCACTGACCAACTCTCTCTTCGCCGCAATGTTGCATCTCGCTCGCTATTCTATCGCTACTACAATTATCAGTTTTCCTAAGAGCTCTCCCAGTGTATACCATCTCCTCTATATAAGGTATGTGGTACCCGTCTCGCAACACAATCCCACTCCTACTCTGTGCACATCTCCAACCCAAGCTTAAAACGTTACTCTCAGTTTGTCTTCTATTCAACAGATGAGCTCTGGAACTCTCTCCCAGAATCGGTCTTTCCCTCTTCCTATGACTTAAATTGCTTTAACCCTTTACGAGCGGCCTATGCGGTTTATTTATATGTACCGCCCAGCGGGGTGTTTTTAGCCAAAATAGGGCTGTTTACGTGATCATTTTCATGCCTAAATAAGACCCAGAACGTAAAACAAGTATCTATTCCTGAAAGGGCATAAACAGAGCTTTCGAATGACACCATAACAATCCTTTTATGATGGCTAGTTTTCTTTCAATAACCGTGCAACGCGAGTGCAAAAAGCAGGTAATTAGCCACTTTCCCGATACAATTCCATATATAGCGAGTGAGAGAGGTAGGAGGGAGGTGAGATTCGTGTCAGTACGTTCGCCGCGGTGGTCTGGAGCAGTCATACACTCGCTACTCTCCTGCCACCACTTGTCTCTCTCTCTCAGCAACATTACGTGCTGAAATTGCCACTCGAGTTATGTCGAGCGCCGCCACATAGTCCAGCTTTATTTAACTCGACTTAAGTTGCGCGCCGACTTTTAGGGGTTAAACTCCGTGTGTCCAGGCATTTTGGCTAGCTCGAACGCCCCTTGATTTTGGCCCTATCACTCTTTCAATTATGAGGGAGGCACTTGCTATAGGCAGTTCTGCCTTTTGTCTCACTCACTCACATAAACAAATTATTTAGAGTGCAGTACTTACTGTAGTCGTTGTGTTGTATCTGCAGTTGCATTTGCGTTAAATACGTGAACATTGTGGAAATGTAACTAGGGTCAGTTATATAATTATATGTTTAACAAAAATGCATCATGATAATTATATTATATAGCTGTGGAAAATGATGCGGAGTTGATATCAACACGAAAATAATAATGTATTCACAAAACATAGATTGTGAAACCATTTACACTATATATTGCTAGACTTTTAAACCAAACATTCTCTCTCTCTCTCTGTTACCATCATTAGGTTCACTAACGATCATGTCCCACTGTTTCCCTGCCTCCAGCTGCCACTGACACAAAAAAACTTAATTTGGCGGCTGTACCAGACATTAAGAAAGTTGGGAAGTGAAGTGCGTAATAATTTAGATTCTGAAAGGCGGCACAATTCCATCTTAGCTCAGCACTTCTTTACAGTGGTGACTTCTGAAAGCAAGATGAGAAAAAAAAAGAGACAGGTGTAAAAGGATAACAATTGTTGAAGTTGAAGGACAATTGGAAGGCCAGAATTATATGATGACAGTAGGTAAATACTTTGAAAAGGAAAAGGAATTGGACAATTTAATTTGAAAACAATTGGATAAATACGTGTACCTGTGTTGAGTAATTTCCACTCGGTTACAACAATTTCGTTTTGCCTATTTGGTATTATAGGTTACTATAAAATATACTATTTTTGTACTTGCTAACAGACACAAAACGTGTGAGTGTACGTCTAGTTCATGAACCCATTCAGTACCGGTGATATTCTTTTCATTATATTCTGGTATTCATTAGACGATTAAATTAAGCTTAAGAAGGACATTTAACCATTAAAAGGTTACAGACTTTCTCAAATAACCTTGTTAGCTACTATAATATTATAGCCTTCCTAAGCTTCATAAAATCGTCTAAATTTAGCTGGAACCAAATATATAAAACGTCACCGGTAACAAAAGGGTTACGTGAATTATATAATGGTAGTAAACGAACATGTCCTCAGTAAAAATGGTTGTTCTAAAAACTGATTAATATGTGATTATCCCAACTTTTCTATGAAATAATAATTTAATTTGTCCAGTCTGATACACATAACAGCTATTCCTGCAACCAGAGTGCAGGGTTATCTCTAAGTGATTTCTGTCTACATATACCATCACTCATGATGATTCAATTATGTTCCCTCTAGCAGGATAATACTTCATCATAATAAATTTAAGTAGTCAATGTCTTTTATGTAAATTACTTATAGAGGTAATAATTATATATATACTGTATATATTCATTAATAAGATCAGTATTAAACACATTTCCTCCAGTCCGCTGCGAAACCTATCCATGCAGCCTATTTTGATATATTCAACAACCACTTACACTCTCTTTTTTGGCGTGAGTACCACCTTACACCTTAACCCGGCAATGCCGAGAAAGCTCTTAAGAAGTTTTACTGGGCAACGGCGGCAAAGCTCTTAACCCTTAAAGATCGGGGCCCGACTTAAGTCAGAATTGAGAAAATTGGACTAAATGGCGGGGTCCGACTAAAGTCTGTGGGCGTATTCCCGCCCAAATTTAGGTAGAAGGCGAAACTTGGTAGTCAGGCGGTGTACTACAAGGTCCCACCCACACATCCCCCACTGCATGACCGTGACTCAGTAACCCTCAAGCAGCCGTAATGGAAGGTCAAGATTTGCCCGTGTCATCACGCCTGGCTCATCACTCATCACGGCCCACTCATCACGCCCAGCTCACCGCCCAGGAACTAGATATCATGCTGAACTATTCAGAACTTTCTAATAGGCTGTTGAATGAAACCATGGAAGGTCTGGGTGAGAGTTTTGATAGTGTGGATGACTCGGAAGACGAAAATATGCAGATCATAGGCTTTCACCCCAAGCAGGTGACGTTGTGTGTGTGTAAGTGTGAGAGTCCGAGTGTAGGGGATGAGACAGTGAAGCACGGGAACGAGGCGGCTTCAGAGATGGGGTCGTTTCGGGCCATGAGTGAGCACCGTGCCTCATGTGAAGGCAAGATGGCAGGTGCTCGTTGTACTCTACGTGCTTCACATGTCTCACTCCCTAGACTGGAACAAGACCTCACAGGCTTCACTGTTCATTGTAAAGCGGTGAATGTTAAGGCTCTCAGCCTATGCCCGAGAGGAAGTAAGTTGGAATATAGAAAAAAAAAAAAAAAAAAAAAAAATAATAATAATTTGCGTGTCGCAAATGTTGTGGTTGATGTTGAACAGACCGTTGAGCAAAATGTAGACGTTCCTGACGAAGAACATACTGGTGTGGGTGTTGGTAAGTATAATTTAAATTTTATAATTGCTTGAAAGTTTGATTGCAAGCATTTTATCACCTTACGAGCGGGTGGTGGAGTATATTTCACTGTGCCGCCCAGCGTTTTTTGTTTACCCTAAATTGGGTTGTTTCCGTGCTCTTTTTCATGCATAAACAAGACCCAGAGCGTAATACAAGTATGTATCCCTGACAGGGTGTAAATTGAGGTTTCCCATGACACCCGAACCATTCTTCTACGATCACTGGTTGTCTTGCAACGATCGTGCACACGAGTGCAAAAACCCTAAAATACGGTAATTTCCTTATATAATTCCCTGTGTGGCGAGGGAAGGAGGGTAGATGTAAGTGGAGTACATCTCAGTTGGTCCACGGCGGCCGTGGCGAGCGGTCAGGAGGTAATTTATGCTCCTAATCACCGCTCCACTCTCTCTCAGAGCACATTACGTCCTCAAAATTGCACTCTACAAGAAATTTCCTTTGCATTTTATAGCGTATTATTTTCAGGCGTTCGGTAAATTTCTCACGATAACCAGGGTGTACGGTACATTTCTCACGATAATACAAGCAACAACGAAGCTTGGCGAAGATTGTGGTCTACAATATACCTTTTTATAATTGCATGTGACCTTGTAATTGCTTGAAATTTGATTGCAAGCATTTTATAGCGTATTATTTTCAGGCGTTCAGTAAATTTCTTACGGTAATATAAACAATGAAAGATTGAATATTTGTGCTTGGCATTACAAGTGATCACTCTCATAATCGAACTATATGGGCCATGGCCAGTTCGGTCACAGGGAGTATTCGGATACACAGAGTAAATTATATATTTGTCATTATTATTTGGTTATTAGTCCTTTTAACTATTTATTTGTCTTTATTATTATATTGGCAACATACCTTCATACCAGGGGTCATAAATATATCAAAATAAGTCCTGTGAGACTATGAAATAGCTATTATTGGACAAGGAAAATATTTTGTTCATCCCTCAACTGGAACATCAACAACAATGTCAACATCGTATCGCCGTCTTTTTTTATATATATTTTTGTGCTAACATTAGCAAACTGGTTGCAGGCTGTGGATATGTGCCTAGCGAGTGTGTTGGCAGAGGTAGGGTGTTGGTGACTGGGTGAATGAGTCAATCAAGCTTGAGGCCTGACGAAGGGAAGGGCTGCCTCACTTTGCTCCACAATTCTTGAATTGTGTATTCGCGATTTTGACCATAAAAACATTATTCCCACTTGTTTTATTCTTGTTACAGGTTACTATCTTCATAGTGAAGGTATAATAGGCGCATATGAATAAGTAATAACGATATTTATCGTAAAATGACGATTATAGGCATGAATGGAGCCTAATATCGTCGCCCAGATCAGTGGTGCTCAATACACACAGCTCGTCTTTTATGGGTTAAGCTCATGTCACACACAGGGAGCTAATATTGGGAGATATATTGTTCACTCGGAATGACATTAACAAACTTCCAGTCTTTCCTGTTAACCAAGTAGTAATGCTGCTACTGGTGTCTCCATGACTGTACATGATCAGATGACTTTAACTTAGTGTTACACATAACCTTGTGGAGTGCAAAACAGGGTTCCAGTATATATTTGCCTTATATATTTGTTGCGCTGCAGGGACCGGACAGGTACGTCCTGGCAATATTCTACAATTTAAAGACCATTAACCCGACAAATAAGAAACTATGTTATCATCCACCATTGCCCCAGGTGAAGATATGACTATTTGGGCGACTATTCCATATCGCAACAAAAACTATCTCAGTGTGTGTGAGAGTTGTGTGCGTGCATCCATCTATATGTATATTGATACCAAAACTATGTGTATGGGGGGTGGGGGGGGAACTGTAGTTGAAAAATGTGGCACGAATGGCAATAAATAAGCCAGCGATATAATCTTTGGCTGCCGTCATGTCGTCGATTCTGCCATCTGGGATCCAGAAACGTTTTCTGTTATTTGGAGCCCTAGCTACTGCAAAGTTGGCCACATATTAATGAGTCGCCAACCAGCTTAGTGTCTTCATTCTCATCGGTAGGGTCATCAGCAAGAATCTGGCACCTATAAATGTTGTCGTTGTGATTACAATGAAGGATTTATTCATTTTTTGCCTCGCACCATTTCGGACTGGCTGGAAGTCCGTATCCTGTTGGGGCAGTTGGGGCAAAGCAGAGTTAGTTGGGACAGGTGCTTCATTAGTATTTTGGAGTGATGAATCATTGCTGTTCGAGATGCTCTCGGCTGGAGGAGAGGTTTCGTTTCGAACATTAGCTGTCACTAACTCCTCGAGAGTGTTGACTCTTCAAGTTAGTGCACCAATTAGTTGGGTTGCTTTGCAGAGTTTGCCCTCAAGCTCAGGGCGCTGGTCACAGAATCTGAAATGAACCGAGTCGTTATTTGCAAACATAGTCGTACTGAAACGGCCACTACAAGATCCACAAGTACGTTGCTTTGCCATGTTGCTGAAGCATGGTCAAGGGAGACTTTATTGACTTTTTAATTCAATATTTTCCTGAAAAATAGACACAGGGAAACTTTAGGTACATTCACTATGACTTATATGGGTGCCTGGAAGAAAATATATAATGTATAAGTAGGTACGCTAGATCTTGTTCTTCTAGGTCTCCACTGTACTTAAAAATCTTAAGTAGTGAAAATTATAATATGAGTACAATTTACCTGCCATTAAAGCATGTGACAGGATATATACTATCGGCATGATAGTTATAGTAAGACAGGATAAATTAGTAACTAATTGAATTTCTACACGTGACAGAGGGAAAAACGTCACAGATAAAATCTATATAATACAACAATAGAAAATGTAAATTGTTATTGGAAGAATTTATGCGGTGACTCGAGCAGCTTGCAACTCGATTACAATGAAGCAGCTATTCGAGCCGGCAGCTTGGGTAGGTGTGTGTGACACGTCAAAGATGTTGTCAACCAGTTGTGGTGGGTGCCACGCCGCCGTCACGGTGAGGCGATGGTGATAACTGTTGGATCTGTAAACTGTGTATAAACACAACATCCGGCTAGGTTGTTTTAATAACCAGCAATAGTTTTACACTAATATAATAGTTATAGCGCTGAACACTAGTACCGCTCATGGTGAGGTGTGGGCGATTTGTTTCCGGCATCTACACTGTAGAAAACACTGTAGAAAAGGTAATGACGAAGTTTATCACTAGAGTGTCTGTCTCACTCACAAGGTGTCTGGGATATGACTGAAGCCGGCTATGTAAACAAACACTGGTTGATACTTCAGTTTCCGGCTTCGGTATTACTACACTGTTGACAAAGTACTGGCGACATTTATCACTTGAATGTCTCTCTCACTTATACAGTGTCTTAGATATGACTGAGAAAGAGGGAGAGAAAGAGATACCATTATGTAAGTCAAAGACAAACAAAAGTAGGAAACAATGACATAATATCCATGGGTATTTTGTATGTTGTAATGGAAGGAGATTATATAACCGACCATTTATTATTTCACCTGTTAAGTAAGTCGATACAAACTGGTATGCAACCTGCGCAATTAACCAATTTGAGTAAACGATATAAATTATATACACATATTCTCTTAAGCAATATCTGAATAATAATAATGGGTAAGAATATAAACGTATAAGTCATGGAAACAAAGACAGACAAATATTGAAGTTTTCCAGTAAAAGAAAGGATTCCTGAACTGTGGAGAACCCAACATGGCACCCAATACATTTTGAAAAGAGTGGTGCTGCAGCTGTTGAGGTCTGCTGGCCAAAGACAAAAACTTTGGGGAATAAACTTTGTTGCCCGAATGTGTTTATCTTTTCCCTTTATTTCCTTTACCACATTTTAAGAAGTGTAGATGCACATAACACATTCTTCGTATTTGCTGAAATACTGCAGTCTCGAACACCTCCTAACTGAAAATGGAAAATTACATTGTTTTGATATATTCTACCATGGCAAACCTATTGTCAAACATCTGTGGATGTAATTCCACCAGAACAAAGTAAATACATCTTAATACAAGCCCAAATCAGTGGTGTTGGGGAGGTGTGGCGGAGTGGTCTTGCCACTGGCCTGGTAATCCAAAGGTCCCGGGTTCGAATCCCGATATGTCAATGGGAATATATTATTGGGATGGAATTTGTGCTATACCTAGTTTCAGTGCATTACCACAAAGCCCACCGAAACGCCAAACAAATACCCTCATTGTTCCCTGATTAAATAGCATTGTATGAATATTCCTATATTTAAAATATGCTACAGGGGGGCAATGCCTAGTGAGTTAATTGCTCAATAGGTGGCGTTCTGAGAATGAGGGTCCGAGTCTAGGTAGTGAGACAGTTAAGCACGAAGGTGAAGCAGCTTCAGAGATGAGGCTGTTTCGAGCCGTGAGTTGAACTCGAGTGCTTCACTTGTCTCACTTCCTAGACTGGAACAAGACCTCACTGGCTTCACCGTGTTGAGCGGTTGGATGTGCAGGCTTTCAGCCTATGCCCGAGAGGGTGTAGTTGGAATATACAAATAAGAAAACAATTTACTCTACATAATATCTATCAGTATACACTATCTGATAATGTAATCATTGATATAATAAGATATAAATATTTAATGAGTGTGATGCATATAATCATATTATAGTAACATAATAACATGTGATACACCCACATTTGTAGCATGTTCACATATTTTCACCATAGCTTACACACACACATAAATGTATTTTACTGAGATCGGGGTGGAGAATTTTTAAGCTAAGGCGATGTAGATTATTTCATAACATGTACTTAAATAGTCTTAGAACATACTGTTGAATTGATGGTAGATTATATTATGACATGGCCACATCATTAATATGCATAAAATCATACATGTCTGCCGAAGTGTTTGTGTATTGGCAGTCTAGTGGTTACTCTCTGTTTTCCTGATTGGGGTTCTACGGCCAGCATACAACAGTGAGGAACGAATAAGCTCCGCTTATTCAATCTCCGCATTTATCAGCGTATAACCTAATTGTATCTATATATTATTAAGCTACTTTATGTTGACAATTCTTACAGTATTTGCCCAGAGGTATACTGACATTATAAATACAGTATATCGCAAATGCACTGAGGTTTAGTATTTAAACATTCAACTTTTTAATTTGTTCCATAACTAAATAAAAGACTTTCCAAACTGCTGAGCAACCACCGCTAATACTACCGGGAACCAAATGCTAACCACTAATATGACAATATTTCTACACCTTTCATGATATCTGTAGTTTATTGAACAACATTTGTATGAAGGAAAGAAACACTAAATAGCTGTGAATTTGTATTGAACCTAATTCTTATTATCAAACTAGAAGGTAAAATTCTTGTGACTCTTGCACATTTAGTGTGAGGTGTAATTAGAACAGTTTATAGTAATGCAACCTCTGGAGAACACTGTAAGTTTTAGAAACACAAGGGGTGGTGGTGTAGTGATGGTATACACAAAAGGTATTGGTCAGTGTGATAACCTCCATCAAATGAGCGTGCCAAATTGCATTAACCCTTAACTGGCGGCGCGCAACATATGTCGAGTTAAATAAATTTGGACTATGTGGCGGTGCACGACAGCTGTCGAGTGCCATTTTCAGCACGTAATGTTGCTGAGAGAGAGAGCTGAGCGATGGGACGAGCGTAGTAACCTTATGACCACTCCCCACGACCACCGTGGACCTACTGAACTGTATTCCACCCTTCTCCCCCCTTTTTCACTCGCTACACAGGGAATTATGTACGGAAATTACCTTATTTTAGGGTTTTTACACTCGTGTTGCACGATCGTTGCAAGAGAACCAGTGGTCGTACAAGGATGGTTCAGGTGTCATTGGAAAGCTCTGTTTACACGCTTCCAGGGATAGATACTTGTTTTACGCTCTGGGTCTTGTTTATGCATGAAAATGAGCACGGAAACAACCCTATTTAGGGTTAAAAAAAAAAACGCTGTGCGGTACGGTGTAAAATACACACCACCCGCTCTTAAGGCATTAAAGATCATCAGTTAGTTTCAGAGGCATTAAAGGAATAGTTGACCTTGACCTTTTACCTTCATCTTGACCTCCATGATATCTGAACATTTAATATTTTTATTTTCATTTAAACCACAACTGTCACAATAAATGTTGTGAAATTTGCTCGAATAGTATATAAATTAGCATATTGACCATATATTTGACTTTGACCTGATACCTTAGAACTATCAAATTAAATCATGTTTACTCTTTAATGACCTTAGCCTAGGTATTCCGAATATACATGATATGCCTAGTTAAAATCTTATTCTGACCTTTGACTTTGACCTTCATCCTTTGAAATTCTTATAGACAATTTAGTTAGCTTAGCACCAATGTTAGTATTAACTAGTGTTATGAACATAGTGTAATTCGTATACAAACTTATGGATGAGAAATAGTGACCATATACTATGGCCTTGACCTTTGACTAAAAAGAAAAAACATATATATGGATGGTCGTCGCATTGACCAACTGAATTTGCCTGCACAAATTAGTGACAATACATTAAGTTGTCATACGAATATCTGAAACTTTGATTACCAGAAACTTTGATTACCAACTCAAATAAACAATTATATAACATTGATGGGTATGAACAAATTTAACATCCGGGGTAGCTGATCGGGAGGAGTATCCCATTATGTATATGGTAGTTTGGAATATAAAGCATATAAACGATCCTGATGTATTTAACGATAATATGGAATCAGTTTTCGTAGAGATAGATAAACGTAAGTTAATCAGTAATGAAGACGTAATAGTTGCTGAGATATACAGACCTCCCAAAGTAAACATTCAAATTTTTTTTGCAAAATTTGACAGCCATACTAACCCTTGTTTGGCGGGGGTGGACTTAAGTCGGGCTAGAGAAGAAAGGACTATGTGGCGGGGACCGACTTAAGTCTGTGTGCAATTTTGGAGCAAAAATGGATCTGAGAGAGAGACGAGCAGGTGCAGAAGCGTAGGTCGGCTCATGACCGCTCGGCACGGGTCCCGCGTGACTACTGACATTTACTCCACACACATCCACCCTCCCTCCCTCACTACACAGGGTATAATGTCAAGAAATTTCCGTATTTTAGGGATTTTTCCTTCGTCTTGCACGATCGTTGCAAGAGAACGCGTGGTCGTAGGAGGATGGTTCTGATGTCATTGGAAAGAAGAATTAACTCCCTTTCAGGGATACATAATTGTATTACGCTCTGGATCTTGTTTATGTATGAAAAAGAGCATGGAAATAAGGCCATTAGGGTAAAACCCCCCCGCTTGGCAGGTAGTAGAAGTTACAGCCTAGGCCGCTTGTAAGGTGTTAACGACACTTAAAAATAAGGATACAATAATATAATTGATGGGAGATTACAACTTGAATTTACTTAACGCTGAAACACGCAGAACAACGGGATAATTTTCAATTAAGTAATGCTGTACTGTGATCATGACTAATTTTGAGATTATTTGGGATATTCTGAGAGAGGAGCAGGGTTTCTGCGGGAGACTGTGCATCTGGTGCACCTTTAATATAATTTCATCTATAAACTTAGGATGAAATTTTACACCTAACCTACATAAACAAATTTTCCTGGAATATTTTACATTTTTATTACTGTATATTTCTTTAACATTATATAATTATTTACTATGCCATTACTCATATTGTGTTGGCACAATATTACATTACTACTACCTGTTTATGCTAATTTGGATATGTATACTCTTATTGCTAATATTGACTGACTACTAATTAAGGGTGCGGTAACTACTTATGCACAATTGTTTTTGTCCTGGGTGCTCCGTTATGCAAAATAGTTAATGGTGTTACGACTGGGGTTCAAATATATCAGGGCTCTTATTCATTGGACTAGTAATGGCATAAATGCTACAACGGAAAGCGCTAGCTCCAACCTCTGATGTATATTCCCAGTGAACAAAGAACACAAATACTCTACAGAGTTCTATATGCAATAATAGGCTATCAAACTCTCAATAAATGTGTGTCTACTCTAGGCTTAATGTTATGTGAAAACACCCTATTACTACCTATAACCGAAGGTGCTTGGTTATGGTATGCAAAGTAAGGTGGTAAGAGAAGTTACAGCTTACGTTACTTTAATCAATAAATGTCAGGCACTCCTGCATGAAAGAAAGTGCACTAAAGTCCTTCAACACTAACAAGGAATCTTCTTTAAATGTTAGATGCTATAAAGATGCTCGTATCGGAAATGGAACCCAAAAAGGCAGGCAGCGGAACAATGCTCGTGCAGGCTATGCACACAAAAAGGCAGAATATATAATGCCGTCGGAGCCAAGAATATTCTAAACACTACAACAATAATAATAATCGCCACGACAATGCAGTATTCCTATCAACAAAAAGAGCCTAAGTCGTTTGTGTCTCAATACATCAAACTAGGCTGCGAAATGCTTGTGTAATCATAAATGGGTATGCATAAAAAGAGTACTTGGTTTAATATACTTAATGTCTACTATGATTGATAAAGTCTAGCTAGAGTCAATGATTCGAGATACTGGTGCGCATGGCATGCTGCATAGCCTAGTGCAAATCTCAAGTCTGTGCGTTAAATATTACGTTATAATAAAGGGTTTCTCTCTTGAGAAACCTTAATACCGAAGTATTAAGCATTCTCCTGGCGTACTTCAAAGACAAACAATCGAGACTAGAACAGTGCAGAATGGTATAGGCAAAAAGCCCTCATTCGTGCATGCTTTACTCTCAATGGCACACAGACTAGAATTTACTCAATCAACTCCAGTTCTCAGGTATGTCGTGCAGCTTTTAACTAAAGCCAGCACTCATAGGAAACAATACCTTATAATATCAGACCCCTAGTCTAGCATTATCTAATCCAGCAGAACACTAATATTTATAGGAAGCGGTACTAAACAATATGGATGCTAACCAATGCTTCGTGATTTATATCAGACCTTAACGCACAATACAACTGGCCAGCATGAAGCTGATTTTGCAGAGTTAACCAGAGGGGATATAATGTTAATAAAAGGTGGTGAAAGATATGAAAAAAGAGAGAGGTAGGCAGAGGAAAAGATTCTCAGGTACGGAGCGGGGGGGACAGATAGCAAGGGAAAAAAGATGGATGCGTTCTAGAAACCAGATCTGAGGGAGAGAGTGGCGAGGAACTGTATATATACTCGCACTAGCTCGAGCCGCGTGGGAAAAAAGCGGTTACAAGTCCTCTAGCCACTAGCAAGGGAGCTAACAGCATGGTAAGGACCTCTCCCAACCAACCCCCACGAGGCAGCCAGCCGTGACGTCATCAAGCGGGACAAAAACACTGCGCGCTCCCTCTCACTCTGTTCTACTCTCTCTCTCTCTCCCAGATCCCATCATTACTAGTTAATGATAAAACATATACTTTACAATTAAATATATAAAGCCTTGACATGGGTGAAAACAAAGAGCCTTTCTGGACTGCCCATGACACAAGCTTTCATATGAAATAAAGCACTCTCTAATACATAAACTGTAGCCCCATCCACTGCCCTGGCGATCCTAGCGAGTCACTGTAGGACAAGCCATGCGGTTCTAACGGAGTGGTTAACGTCACACCCCCCCCAAGATTTTTCTCAGAGGCCCCAAGGCTCACAAAAATCTGATGGTTAGAACCCATGCTATATCTCCACTTCCCATCACCCAGCGGCAGTAAAATATCTGGCACAGTTCTTCAACAAAACATTTTTCAAAATTATAACCCTCCCCAACACCATAGGTTAAATTATATGTAGTTATGCTCCTCAAGAGCGAGCTTCTCTAGCCCAGCATTCTGAGAGGAGTGCAACTCAGAATTACTGCTATAACATACTAAAAAAAATCAACTATCAAAGAAAGAGTTTTTATTTGATTTTTATGTTTATAATTTGTTTATTTCGGCTGCACTATAGGGGCAAGCCTAGTTTTTCTTCTATACCAAACGCTCATCTCCTGCTTTACGACCCAATATGCTGGGCTACAACCGCAAGCCAACAACCACCCAGCGCAAAATACTATTCAAACTAAAGCAGGAGGCTACCCGTGTGTCAATCTACCCAGGATCATATACCCTTGAACGACCATCTGCAACCACGTTGTCACAAGCGGCAATATGGCGTATGTCCAGGTTATATACCAATAACCTTAGTGACCACCTGGTCAGCCTCATATTCCGATTGTGAAACTGGTCCAAGAACTTGAGAGGGTGATGATCTGGGTAAACTACAACGACCGGACCATAGGCTGGAACATAGACCTCGAAATGCCCCAGCGCAAGCACAACCGACAGCAGCTCCTCCTCGACAACAGAGCAGCTCCCCTGGGCCGAATTGTACTTCTCCGAGCAGAAACTAACAGGATGCTCCAGCCCATCATCGTCCTTTTCCACAAGGACGGCACCAGCCCCCACACCACTAGCCTCCGTTGCTAGTTGGAAAGGTAGGCTAAAGTCAGGGGCCCTGAGGATCAGGTGAGTGAACAACAGGTGTTTTACTTCTCTAAACACCTTCTCACACTCAGGCGCCCATTTGAACTTCTTATCCTTCCAGTTATCCTCCACCTGAGCTTGACTGTCCCTTTCTCCTTCTCCACCTTGACTGCTAAACGTCATCACAGGCACAGTGAGAGGCTCAGGGGGGTGCCTCCCATACTCCTTCATGGGATTAACATGACATAACTGATTGCGCTTCCGTCTGTCTGGAGTGGCTACCAAGTAAACCAGGTCCGATAGCTCCTCCACCACCCTATAAGGACCAGCGTACTTCGCGGATAAGGGGTGACCTACAAGGGGCAGTAGAATCAACACCTGACCCACGTGAAACTCCCTGAGTTCAACCTTGAGGTCGTACCTGTCCTTCCTGAGGGTCTGAGAGCTAGTCAAATTACGGCCAGCCAACTCCAGACTGCGCAACATCCGTTCTCGACTGTTGAGGACACACTTGAGCATAGAACAAGGTTTTTCTGTGCCCTCCCATACTTCTTCAACCATATGGAGAGGCCCTCTGACATGGTGTCCAAAGACGAGCTCATTAGGGCTGAATCCCAAACTCTCCCCAGGTACCTCCCGTACAGCAAACAAAACACATGGCAGGCCAAGATCCCAATCCTTCCCACTCTCAAAGCAACAACAACGAAGCACAGATTTCAAGGCTGAGTGCCATCGCTCTAACACACCCTGGCTCTCCGGATGATACGCAGATGACACAACCCCAACAATCCCATGCTGCGGCATTGCTTGGACAAAGAGGCTAGAAGTGAAGTTGGGTCCCTGGACTGACTGAATCCCCTGCGGGCAACCATACCGGGAGAAATACACTAGCAAGCTTTGGACCACCGTCTTCGCCAACCCATTTCTCATAGGGTACGCGTCAGGGTACCTTGTTGCTACATCTCCCGACTGTGCATCACTGTCCTCCTTCAACTCTTTCGTCTTTTTAAGCCCATACTCTGCCTTTTCCACAACAGTTACTGGGTCTTCTTCAGACTCGATATTTGGTCCTAATACTGAGTCCCCGAGAAGGGCCGTTGATACTAAACTCTCAACCGCATCAACTTTCAACCCCTTCTCGGTACCCTTCCTCCGCTGATCTAAAGATTGTTGACCAGAATGTGACTCCCTGGATGCAGGATCTCCGGTGACAACACACGCCATAGGCTGCACCGGGCACTTCTCAACCCACTCCTGCTCCTCCCTACTCACGTCGGCCGGCTTCTTGGCAACGACCAAGGGTGGAGCCTCAGAAGTAGGTCCTGCAAAGTCGTTGCCGAGAAGGAGGTCGACGCCCCCAACAGGTAACTTCTCCACAATCCCTACATCCAGGTCACGAGTAACACCATCAACTTCCCTTCTTACAAGCGGGTATGACCTTGTCGCATTAACTCCCTGAACCACAACCACCCGCGCCGTATTGACAGGTTTACCAGTAAAATTTCTCAACAGTGTTTGCGATGCCCCAGTGTCACGCAAAATTCTCACCTCATGTCTTCTACCCCCCCCACTCCACACAACCGAGTCCCCTGTGGTCACTAAAGGCATCACGGACAGGGAATAAGCCTTCCGGATCCTTCTGCACTGGCAGTGTATTTACCTCGGAAGAAATGCCTCTAACAAACTCCGATGTCCTCTTGAACACTCCAATGCCGTGAGCAAAAGACACGGCTGCCGGAGGAGGTCGACTAGGGCACTCATTTGCCTTATGACCCTCCTGGTGGCACCTAAAACACATAAATTTCGGTTTCGGCTTATACTGTGATGTAAAAGGCCCCTGACTTTTCACATACGGTGTGGTGTAAGGTTTGGATTCAGTTTTAGTTTCATGGCTCTTCTGTTTAAATGTGTCATTGCTACGGGGAGGGGGAGGATAACGGTACTTAGCACTTGCATCGTACTTTTGTGAGGACCCGCAACCCCGAATCAACGACAGCCGTCGATCAGCCATTTCTGCTGCTTCGACTAGAGTTCTTGGGTTTTTCTCCTTTAAGTTCAAAGTTAGATCACCGCCCGTGCTCTTAACCCTTAAAAAGCGGCTCACCACATAAGTCGTTTTTAATAAAGCTGGACTATGTGGCGGCACTCGACATAGGTCGAGTGGCAATTTCAGCACGTAATGTTGCTGAGAGAGAGAGACAAGTGGTGGCAGGAGACTAGCGAGCGTATGACTGCTCCAGACCACCGCGGCGAACCTACTGACACGAATCTCAGCTCCCTCCTCCCTCTCTCACTCGCTACATACTGAATTATATGGGGAAAGTACCGAATTACATGCTTTTTGAACTCGCGTTGCACGGTTATTGCAAGAAAACTATCCATCATACAAGGATCGTTATGGTGTCATTCGAAAGCTCTGTTTATGCCCTTTCAGTGATAGATACTTGTTTTACGTTCTGGGTCTTATTTAGGCATGAAAATGATCACGTAAACAGCCCTATTTTGGCTAAAAACACCCCGCTGGGCGGTACATATAAATAAACCGCATAGGCCGCTAAAGAAGGGTTAAAGAATTGCTCCAACATCATCAACTGCTTAACTCCATCAAACGTTGTTACCTTCTCAGATCGGAGCCAGTTCCCCATAGCATCGGACAAGTCCCGGGCGTGTTCCAAAAAGGTGCTATCTCTTCCCTTAGTTACACCCCGGAACTTCAAACGGTACGTTTCTGGTTGCAGTTCGTAAGCCCTCAGGACAGCCTCCTTGAGATCCTCATACACAATACATGACTCCTAAGGTAACGCATCGTAGGCTTTAAGACCCTTGCCTATTAATCTAGAGGATACAAGTGCTGTCCATTTATTCTCTGGCCACTGCTGTTCCCGGCACTTCTTCTCAAAGCGTGCGAAAAATTATGTTACACCACTCTCATCAAACACCGGAACCAGTTTCAATAAGTGCGAGAGAGATTGATCATGAGCATGGTTACCAGCCCCAAGTCGCTGTCCCGTTGTCTCTACTCGCGACTTCTCTACGTCCCTGTCGGCACAGTACCTAGTCGACTCAGCTTGGATTTTTGCTAGCTCTATTTGCTGCTCACCTGCCCTGATAGCCTTTCTCTCTTCGATCTTAGCTAATTCGAGCTGAAGCAATAATTCTGGAGATAACCCTTGAGGAGGTGAAGGTGCTACAATGTTTGAAATTACCGGTGGTCCCCCCAGGGGCAACCCCCCCTGCCAGTCACCACCCAACCGCGGAAGCGTACCCGGGGTCGGCAAACTACTGGGATGGCTGGGAGTCGAGTGTAGGGGAAGCATGGCCGAAGGGCTCTGAGCACTCAACCAATCTCGCTCACCAGTCACCCTGCCCAGTACACACGTTATCAAGTTATCCTTGGTCATGCTGCTAGTAACCGCATGACCGATAGCTGTGGCCAGGCATTGAAGACCGTACCGATCCATACCCTCCAACCGCTCGGCAGTAACAGGCCATTGCAAAAATATCCTAGCATCCTCCTCACAGTTCACCCGATTAACCATTTCATCATGCTGCTGTTCCTCAGTTTCGACATTACGTACTGTGTCTCCATTCTCCTCTGATCCGGTATAAGACATGATGCTCACAAAAATTTCCCACCTCAATATTCAGAAAAGAAGTACCCCAAACTCTTATACCTCAATATACACACAAAAATTCTCGGAAATACTCAAGGGCTATACTATGTTGCAAAACAAAATTATTCTTGCTGATCCCCGCAAAGTATTCTCCAAAACAACAAATGTTCCCTGCTAATAAATGTAGGTTCACCAAATCCTAGGTAAGGTCGCCATTTGTTACGACTGGGGTTCAAATATATCAGGGCTCTTATTCATTGGACAAGTAATGGCATAAATGCTACAACGGAAAGCGCTAGCTCCAACCTCTGATGTATATTCCCAGTGAACAAAGAACACAAATACTCTACAGAGTTCTATATGCAATAATAGGCTATCAAACTGTCAATAAATGTGCGTCTACTCTAGGCTTAATGTTATGTGAAAACACCCTATTACTACCTATAACCGAAGGTGCTTGGTTATGGTATGCAAAGTAAGGTGGTAAGAGAAGTTACAGCTTACGTTACTTTAATCAATAAATGTCAGGCACTCCTGCATGAAAGAAAGTGCACTAAAGTCCTTCAACACTAACAAGGAATCTTCTTTAAATGTTAGATGCTATAAAGATGCTCGTATCGGAAATGGAACCCAAAAAGGCAGGCAGCAGAACAATGCTCGTGCAGGCTATGCACACAAAAAGGCAGAATATATAATGCCGTCGGAGCCAAGAATATTATAAACACAACAACAATAATAATAATCGCCACGACAATGCAGTATTCCTATCAACAAAAAGAGCCTAAGTCGTTTGTGTCTCAATACATCAAACTAGGCTGTGAAATGCTTGTGTAATCATAAATGGGTATGCATAAAAAGAGTACTTGGTTTAATATACTTAATGTCTACTATGATTGATAAAGTCTAGCTAGAGTCAATGATACGAGATACTGGTGCCCATGGCATGCTGCATAGCCTAGTGCAAATCTCAAGTCTGTGCGTCAAATATTACGTTATAATGAAGGGTAGCTCTCTTGAGAAACCTTAATACCGAAGTATTAAGCGTTCTCCTGGCGTACCTCAAAGACAAACAATCGAGACTAGAACAGTGCAGAATGGTATAGGCAAAAAGCCCTCATTCGTGCATGCTTTACTCTCAATGGCACACAGACTAGAATTTACTCAATCAACTCCAGTTCTCAGGTATGTCGTGCAGCTTTTAACTAAAGCCAGCACTCATAGGAAACAATACCTTATAATATCAGACCCCTAGTCTAGCATTATCTAATCCAGCAGAACACTAATATTTATAGGAAGCGGTACTAAACAATATGGATACTAACCAATGCTTCGTGATCAACTTATCTTAACAACTAAACATACATAGGTTATATCAGACCTTAACGCACAATACAACTGGCCAGCATGAAGCTGATTTTGCAGAGTTAACCAGAGGGGATATAATGTTAATAAAAGGTGGTGAAAGATATGAAAAAAGAGAGAGGTAGGCAGAGGAAAAGATTCTCAGGTGCGGAGCGGGGGGGGGGGGGGGGACAGATAGCAAGGGAAAAAAGATGGATGCGTTCTAGAAACCAGATCTGAGGGAGAGAGTGGCGAGGAACTGTATATATACTCGCACTAGCTCGAGCTGCGTGGGAAAAAAGCGGTTACAAGTCCTCTAGCCACTAGCAAGGGAGCTAACAGCATGGTAAGGACCTCTCCCAACCAACCCCCACGAGGCAGCCAGCCATGACGTTATAGAGCGGGACAAACACACTGCGCGCTCCCTCTCACTCTGTTCTACTCTCTCTCTCTCTCCCAGATCCCATCATTCCTAGTTAATGATAAAACATATACTTTACAATTAAATATATAAAGCCTTGACATGGGTGAAAACAAAGAGCCTTTCTGGACTGCCCATGACACGAGCTTTCATATGAAATAAAGCACACTCTAATACATAAACTGTAGCCCCATCCACTGCCCTGGCGATCCTAGCGAGTCACTGTAGGACAAGCCATGCGGTTCTAACGGAGTGGTTAACGTCACAATGGTATAAAAGGATATGAGGGCATAATTATATACCATTAATTATTCAGTCCTCTTGGCATAGTAGGAAATAATTTGGCTGTTAAGAAATGTAAACGTATATTATACCTATTATGACAAAACACTATTAGAATTTGAATTTGAAACAGTCTAGGAGGAGTTTAGGGAAAATGACGAACACTCTTCTTTTGACCTTGACCTTTGACCTTAAATATGTATATGCAATGTGATATATTTGTTAATACAGTAATAAGCAACTAACACCGCCAGTTTTCCGAAATTTGAGTAATCTTTTTTAAATAATTATAATTGTTGACCATTTACCTTGACCTGTGACCTCGACCTTTATGTAAGAGTACATGTTTTTGCTTGCAGTGATGTTGCCCAAGAAAATAAACATGCTTATTTTCATTAAAACTGATCAGTTAGTTTCAAATACAGTATATTAATAGAATAGTTGACCTTGAACCTTGACCCTAATCTTGACCATTATGATGATGTCTCATTTTTTTTTTTTTTCGTTTCATTTAAAATGCAACTATCTCACCATATGTTGTGAAGTTTGCATGAAAGTAATGAAATTAGCATTTTGACCTTTGGTCAATCATATCAAGGTTAACAGTAACGTTCATAGTGAAAATGAATACATTTGAGTAAAAACTCCAAATCATGAAATACTGACCTTATTTTTAACACTGACCTTTGATCTTATCCTTTAACTTAAATTGCAAATTTCGGTTTGACTGACCTTTGCATTAACCAAATGAATATACCTGTGAAATTTGGTGAAAATCCATTGAACGGTCTAGGAGGGGTTTCCGGACAGACAACGACGACGACGACGGACAAGCTGGCTGGTGGTGTACAATATACGGGCAGGATCTGTGTGCGTGATACCACTCTGCTTCGCAGAGTTGATAATATATATTACCTATTGTGGGCGAGAAACAAGTGCCGCTTTATACATGATATTTGCATGACAATATGTACATACTAATTGTAGGCAGAGAGAGAGAGAGAGAAGGGGGGTAGGGATATGCTTCAACAAGAGATCATTACTGGAACGAATATCTGGAAAAAAAACTTTAACCCTTTCAGTTCCATAGCAAATATTATAATATTCTTGATCAATATGGAACAATTAGAACCAGGTTTCAAAGGACCATTAGGAAACAAAGAGGTAAGTTTAACCCTTAATTGGCGGCGCGCGACATATGTCGAGTAAAATAAATGTGGCCTATGTGGCGGCGCACGACATCTGTCGTGTAGCTAATTCCCACCCTAATTTAAGTGTAAAGAAAAACCTAGCGTTCAGGCGGTGTACTACAAGGTCCCACACACACATCCCCACCGTGTGAGAGTAGCTCAGTACCGCTCTAGCCGCCATGATGGAGAGACAAGATTTGCCTGTGTTCGATTCGGTGCCCGCCCTCCCTAATACGTCGCGCCAGCCAAGCTGTAAGGGCCCGCTCTCCGCCGAGGAGTTAGTTCTGCTGATGAACTCTTCAGCGGTGTGGTGTCTAAACTGTCGTTGGATGAAACCATGGAAGGGCTTGGTGATAGTGGGGGAAGTGAGGAGGAAGAAGAAATTGAGGATAAGCCTGTCATCGGTTTTCACAAACGCCATAACTTGCGCCCCGCAAATGGTGAAGGTGGGAACGAAGAGAGCGATGGACGTGTTCTAGACGTTGAAGAAAGGTATGCAGATGCTGACGAGGAGCTTGGCGAACATACTGGTGTGGGTGTTGGTAAGTATAATGTACATTTATATTGTTTGAGAGATTGATTTACCCTACAATCATTTTATTATTGGCATAATGTCAGGGTGGACGGTACATTTCTTAAGGGAATACAAGCAACGAAGATTGTGATGTTGGTCTTCCTATATTATGTTTCCATTCATTTTATAGGCGTATATATCACGGTGTACAGTAGAATACTTTCATTACGCATGTGACTTAGAAATTGCTTGCGAGTTTCCATTCATTTTATAGGCGTATATATCATGGTGTACGGTAGATTTCATAGTATGAAATCTACCGTACACCGTGATATATACGCCTATAAAATTATTGCAATCATTTGATAGGCGTATATATCACCGTGTACGGTAGATTTCATTCTTACAATCTACCGTACACCGTGATATATACGCCTATCAAATGATTGCAATCAATATGCGGTATATACAGGTATATATATATATATATATATATATATACTGTATATGGGTGTATATTGATTGCAATCATTTGATAGGCGTATATATCACGGTGTACGGTGGATTTCATTCCTTACAATCTACCGTACACCGTGATATTTACGCCTATCAAATGATTGCAATCTATATACAGCAATATACAGTATAATATATATATATATATATACCGTATATTGATTGCAATCATTTTATAGGCGTATATATCACGTGTAGAGTAGAAATAATACAGTAATAATACTAGCAACGAAAGATTGAATATATTGTATATGATTGTGGATATATATTATTGTTCCATATATGATATTTTTGCGAAATTGACTTTCTCTCTCTCTCTCTCTCTCTCTCTCTCTGTTTCTGTTTCTCTTTCTCTTTCGTTCTTCCCATCTTTCTTTGTGTGACTCACTGATTACTAGGCCAATCCTCACACAACCCTTTTATCACACTCCCCGGGCAGTACAAGTAGGATTTTCTCTCTCTTTCTTTCTCCCTTCCTATTGCCTTATTTTCTGTATTCATTTCTTCGCGTGACTCCCTGTTGATTGCAATCATTTGATAGGCGTATATATCATGGTGTACGGTAGATTTCATTCCTTACGCAGCTGACCTTGAAATTGTCACCTGCGTAAGGATTTAAATCTACCGTACACAGTTATATATACGCCTATCAAATGATTGCAATCAATATACGGTATAAATATATATATATATACTGTATATTGGTGTATATTGATTGCAATCATTTGATAGGCGTATATATCACGGTGTACGGTAGATTTCAATCCTTACAATCTACCGTACACCGTGATATATACGCCTATCAAATGATTGCAATCAATATACACCAATATACAGTATATATATATATATATATATATATATATATATATATATACCGTATATTGATTGCAATCAATATACACCAATATACAGTATATATATATATATATTTTTTTTTTTTTCTTCTTTTTTTTTCTTCTATATTCCAACTTACTTCCTCTCGGGCATTGGCTGAGAGCCTTAACATTCACCGCTTTACAATGAACAGTGAAGCCCGTGAGGACTTGTTCCAGTCTAGGGAGTGAGACATGTGAAGCACGTAGAGTACAACGAGCACCTGCCATCTTGCCTTCACATGAGGCACGGTGCTCACTCATGGCCCGAAACGACCCCATCTCTGAAGCCGCTTCATTCCCGTGCTTCACTGTCTCACCCCCTACACTCGGACTCTCACACTTACAGACACACAACGCCACCTGTTGAGCAGATAACTCACCAGGTGTATATACGGTATATATACCGTATATTGAGTGCAATCATTTGATTGGCGTATATATCACGGTTTTGATAGGCGTATATATCACGGTGTACGGTAGATATCATACCTTACGCAGGTGACCTTGAAATTGCTATGACTCTTCCTTTCTCTCTCTCTCTCTCTCTCTCTCTCTCTCTCTCTCTCTCTATCTCTCTCTCAAATAAATCATGTCTTAGTTGTAAAGTTTGAGTCTGAACATCCCTCATACGAAATACCATTCCCACAATTTTCATAAGCAACACAAGACTGGCCAAACGACCAAGATCGTTATCCTCACAGCCAGGCCCATCCAGGCAGCGAGCTTCGTCAGAGCCTCCAGTGATGCCCGTTGAGCTCGCAAACATCTCGGGGGTAGTGCAGCTACCAATTACCCCCACCCATGGACAACCAGGACCAGCGACGTCTACACCAGCTGTTGATGCTCCTCCCACGTTGTAAACGCCACCCGGGATGCAGCGGACGAGGAGGACCAGGCGTCGGCTGGCGTTGTCTGAAAGTGATGCCGGCACCGGCTCTCCCGATTCGCCTGAAGCCATGATATCCCCCGCGCCGGCAAGCGACTCTGATGGCGGGCAGGCACAGCCACAGCCACAGCAGGGACCGCCACAACAGGGACAGCCACAGCAGGGACAGCCAAAGCAGGGACAGCCACAGCCACAGCAGGGACCGCCACAACAGGGACAGCCACAGCCACAGCAAGGTGCCCGAGGAAGGGCCCGAGGGAGTGCTCGAGGAGGTGCTCGGGGAGGTGCCCCCGGAGATGCCCCAGGAGGTACCCCAGGAGGTGGAAGTGCCCCAGGAGGGGTCGGGAGGGGCAGGAGGCCGGACGAGCCACCTCTCTTTCAGTGGGAGGACTGCCAGCCTCGGGATATGCCTGGGGTTCCACCCAATTTTGATAAAGGCACCAATGGCATCCAGCCTGGCTTTCCCTACACAGAGGATGATACCTCTTATCACTACTTCCGGGCATTCTTCGACGATGAATTGCTCGGGGACATGGTAAGGGAGACAAACCTCTATGCAAGCCAGCACTCCGAAGAGATGACCTCGCCCCACATGCGGAGATGGACGCCCATTGATATCCCTGAGCTCCTCGTGTTTTTGGGCCTCACCATGCCCCACATGAGAAAACACAACGTTCTGGATTATTGGCTGATGCATGATATTAGATCAATGCCAGTCTTCAATACCTACATGCCCAGGGACCAATATCGACAAATTCTCAAGTGCTTGCACTTTGTAGATAAAACTGTGGCACACGGAGCTGACAAGCTTTGGAAAATTCGGCCATTCCTGAACTCCCTCCTGAACAGGTATCGCCGGTTTTTCAAACCTTTTCAGAATGTCGTGATCGATGAGTCCTTGATCCTCTTCCGTGGACGTCTCTCTTTCCGGCAGTACATTCCGTCGAAGAGTCACCGCTTCGGGATCAAGTTCTTTGTACTGTGTGACTGCGAGACAGGATACGTGCTGGACCTCATCATCTACACCGCTACTGATGTGGACATTCCAAACGACCCTCTGGGTCTTTCAGGGGCGGTTGTGAAGACACTGATGGAGGCGAATCTGGATGCCAACCGTATCTTGTACACGGACAATTTCTACACCTCTCCTCTCCTTGCCAGGTATCTCCTTACAAGGAGCACGGGAAGCTGTGGAACTGTCAGATCAAACAGGAAACACTGGCCCAAGTGTCCTAATACACGGAAAGGAGACATCATCCGGAAGAAGAGCAGCAGTGACAGTATACTGGCTATTTGTTGGCATGACACAAAGCCAGTCAATGTCCTCTCCACCTTCCACAAGTCCACAATGTGAGATAGCGGGAAGAAGAGATACCAGATGGACCCTGTCACCTGCGACAAGCATCTAGTAGCTATCTCCAAACCTGACGTTGTTATGGACTACAATATAAGCATGTGGTTGGTGGATAAGAGTGACATGCAAATTACTGCTGTTGACTGCCTCAGGAAGACCTGTAAGTGGTACAAGAAGGTCGTACTCCATCATCTTGATGTCACTATCCTGAACGCGTACAACCTGTGGATGACGAGGACAGGAAGGAGGAGCTCTGTAAGGCTGTTCGCCAAGGACATCATCGACTCCATCCTCAGGAAGCACGGAACCACACATGTGCTACCACCTCCGAGGGCGGTCGTGAATCTGCCTTACCGCCTTGAGTGCCGGGACTTCCTCGCGACCCACAAGATTGTGTATTGCCCCCGCTCAGCATCACAAATCACATTCAACCGGATGCACGGACTGAAGCAGTGCCACGTCTGCAAACACACAACAAGGAAGGCCCAAGTCAGGAAGGAAAGCTCGGTCATGTGTAGTCAGTGTAATGTGGGAGTCTGCATTTCTCCTTGCTTCACCGAGTACCACATACTGGAACACTTCTAGACCTCCTCCCTTCTTGCCAATCATTTATAACTTCATCCAATCATTCATTCATCTATTTCAAACTACCTCATGAATTCATGTCATTCAATCATTCATATGGTGGAATAGCACACTACCCAAACACAAGTGCATTCATCATCATCAGCAACATCGCCCATTACATCCATAAGTTTCGAATCTCATCCATCCATCTGGTTCTTGGTCCACCTCATACATCCGTGTCATTCATTCATACATAAGAAAACAAAAAATAAAAAAATACATACATTCATACACTCGCTATAGGCAGTTCTGCCTTTTGTCTACCTCAATCACATTCATACACTC